>VXBC01003481.1:713-39762 GCA_013399945.1 Ploceus nigricollis | reverse complement strand
TCCCGCGGGGCGGGCGGGCGGGGGAACACCCAGGAACACGCAGAGGGGTGGGGTTTTCGGCCCCGGGCAGCGCGGTGACCGCTGCTCTGACCACTGCACTGACCACTGCTCTGACCGCTCTGCACTGACTGCTCCTGCTGCGCACTGACCGCTGCACTGACCGCTCCTGCTGCCCACTGACCGCTGCTCTGACCGCTGCTCTGACCGCTGCACTGACCACTGCTCTGACCGCTGCACTGACCGCTCCTGCTGCGCACTGACCGCTGCACTGACCTCACTGCTGCACAGTGACCACACTGGCCATGCAGCGACTGCTCCCACACAGTGACCAGTGCACTGACCTCTTCCACCACGCAGTGACTGCTCCTGCCACCCCACTGCGCAATCATTGCTCCCACTGCCCTGCAGCACAGTGACTGCTCCAGCCCTGCAGTGACCGCTCACGCAGCGCAGTGACCACTCCTGCTTCACAAGCCTCTGTTGCTCACATTCGTTTATTATTTTAAAACATTGACAAAACACATCACACCATCATCTATATATATAAATTTACCTTTGTACCACTATAAGTTTATATATATAGAGCCTTTAAATCTCTGTACATTCAGGACATACAGTTCCAGAACAGCTGCACTGGCTACAACAGAAGGATTTTCATTATGAAAACACAGAGAGGAGGCGCCAATATCAAAAACACAGAAAAAAAGAAATTAAGAAAGAGTGCAAAATGAATGAAAGTGCAAAAAAGCTTTTGTTATCATAATCACACTCCCTCCACAATATGTTTCCCATTCCCCCCTCCAAGTACGAGCAAACCTCAGGCCCCAGAGGGAAGGGCTAGGCTGGAAGAGGGGAGCCAAGCTGCAGCCCTCCTCTCTTTCCCTCTCTGCATCGAGGAGCTCTCCTGGAGGATGAGGAGTGAGGAACCCAAGTGGCAAAGTCACACCCCCCTCCTGGCTTCCTCATCACACCCACGGGTTCAGATGGGCCCCTGTGGGCAGCAGCTGCCCTAAGCCCCCAGCCCTCCTGAACCATTGGAGGGTGCTTTTCTCTTGTGAAAGCGCTTGTGACTGCCATGGAGAGCAGCGGAGGAAGGCGAGGGCAGGCGGCTGTGCGCTGGTGGGGCAGGCAGGCCACCCTCCCTGCTGAGCTCCAGGCTGGCTGCTCTCATGGAAATGGAGACCTTGGCTCGTGCTGTCCCAGTGCTGCACATTTCCACGAGGAGGAGGAAACAGTTTCCCAAGAGGCTCCAACTGCTCCCACACACCCAGAGTCAGCCACAGACCAGCTCCCCCAGGAGACACCCCGTAACTGAGGCTGGAGCACGTAGTGGGACTTCTCCCATGGCTCCAGCTAAGCCCTGCCAACACCAGCTGCAGGGGCAGGAATGGCAGAAACAGAGACCTGGGGACCTCCACTCAGAAAAACATTCAACTTGAAGAATTCTTCATTGAGTTAGAAATGCTGGCTGCAGTCACAACTCTCAGAAAGGCCCCAGAGGAGAACCTGTGGGCCAGACCCAGCCCACTGTCCTCTCTGGCTTCTTAGTGACACAGCAGTAAACATCCCTGTGAGGAATCTGGTCAGGCAACAGGGGAAGGACAGAAAACTTTGGTGCTTCTGCCTTGGTCACAACTGTCCTTAACAGTCCCTGAGGGGGGATTCCCACTCAATGCTCTGTGGGGATGGAGGACCTACCAAGGCCAGGGGTGCAGCAAACCTTCCTTCTTGCTGGGACCAGGGCCTCCCTGCTGGGACCAGGGACAACTGCTCACAGAGGACACATCACATGAGACCCTGGGATGGGTGTCTGCTGCCTCCACAGCCCCAGAGACCCCCACCCTAAAACAGCAACACACCAACAGCAGGGGAATGGCGTCATGGTACTCCCACAATCACCCATCCACATGTACACAATGCTTTGGGTTTGGTTTTAAAGGACACAGAAGGTTATAAGTTTTAACAGTAAATAGCCCTTGACCATCTACAAACCCTGTAACTCCCTCACCCAGACAAATCCAGCAGCTTCGTACCCAACAGGTACATCAGCCTGAGAGGCTGAGGAAGTGATGCTCAATCCAGCAGGTGTGTGACACAGCCTCCCACCTCCCACCACCCTTCCAGTGGGACTGCTGTTCCTGACAGCTGCTCCCAGCACAGAGCTCAGACCTGGTGGGGACCTGGGCTCCAGCTCTGCAGCCAGACCCCCCAGACGAGGGGCAGCACCCTGGCAGTCCGGTCCCGGTCATGTCTGTTTTTAAGAGGGAGGTGAGGAGAGCCCAGGGCAGGCGGTGCCGTGGCTGGCACAGTGTGGGGATGCAGCTCTGCCTGTGTGGCTGGTGCCCGGGCAGAGCACAGCTTGGCTGCACCCAGCAGCAGAGCAAGAGCCAGTGGTGCTGGTTGTACCCAGCCCTGGAGGGCAGCCAGGGCTTGGCTCATGGCTCCTCTTCTCTTCAGCAGGATCTTCTGAGCTCCTCACCACCTCTGCTCTCCCAGGCAGCCCTGTGAGACACAAGGCTCTCCCTCCTTCACAGTAGTTTCAGATTTGATGCCTGGGTAGCAGCTCCTCTCCCAGCACCCTGGGATGGTGCTCAGTCCCTTCCCCAGCAGGAGGAATGACTTCACACGTGGCAATACAGCAGATGAGAACAGGATGCTTTCCTAAGATGGGTCCTTACAAGTTCAAGGGCTGTGTCCAGTGTGAGGGAGCCTTTTCATTCCAGATCACACCTGGAAAAGTCTCAGCACCATTCACAGCCTGGGCTGAAGGTCCCAAGCCTCCTCCTCTTCTCCCCCAGCACACAGTTGCCCAGAAAGAGACTCTCCATCAGCTGAAGAGACCAACTTCCACACCACTTCCTGCAGATGAAGGGTGGCTCAGGGAGTGACTCTGGGACCCAGGGACACAGCTGTTTCTTCCCACTTGCCCTCTCCACAGCTGGCCACACTGCAGTGCTTGAAAAGATGCAAGGACATAAAAAAGGAAAGGAGAAGGAAAGCTGCCTAAATCAAACCCAAGCAATGACAAAACAAAGGCATGGACAAGTTGCAAGTCCTGTGGGAAGAGCAAGCAGCAGACGTTTCAAGAGGAGGTCAAACATGACCCCAAATATTCAATAACAGAGTCAAAATGCTACATTTCCATGGGAAGCCTCAAACAGGTTGACCCAGATGTGACAGTGCCTCCCAAGGCAGTGCAGCTCCAGGACACACTGCTGGTGCACTTGCTCACACCTCTGCATCCCTGTCTTTGGGCACTGGGAAAGGGGGGAAGTTGTTTTATTACTGGAATGTCATTGTTGGGAATGGGAAAGGAAGCGGACCTGGGACTGGATCCCTGGGCAGGTGGCCATCTGGGCAGGTGGCCATCCTCCAGCACTGCATGGCCAGCCCCTGCTACAACAGCTCCCACAGCAGGTGTGCCAGGGTGATGGACCATGGAGAGCAGTGTGGGGACTGCCAGGAGGCACAGGGGCTATCAGAAGCTGCTGGGACTCTGCCAGGACCCCCAGGAATGTTGGCTTTTCTGGCTCTGCAGCCCTTTGGTCCCTCCTCCATCACAAGGGACAGTGTTACATGAGCATGCTCAAACTGCCTGCGGCCCTGTTGGAAAGGTGTTATGTTCTGAAAAGGACAGAAACAAACCAGCTAAGTGCTGGACTTCTTTTAGCTCTGCAGGTAAGGGATCCAGGGACAGCAGAAGATCCTGCTCTTCAGACAGCAAAACCTGGGTGCCTTGTGAGGGCAAAGAATGGGAAGAAGGCAGCTTGGCAGAATTGACTCAGCCAACTCAGGAACGCCTTCAGAAGCAACTGTGGATCTGCTTATTGGAGCAATGGATGCTTCTTGTCCTTTGCAGCTGTCTCCATCCTAGAGAGGGCCTTGCTCCTAATACAAGGACCAAAGTGGGCCTGACTTCCTTTGTAGAGGACTCTTCAATAGGTGCAAGGGGAACAAGCTATCCAAGCATCCTTTCTCCCAGAGAAGTGCGGGACAAAACAGTCTGAAGCGCAAGAAGAAATGGAGCCTTTTCTGCACCCAGCCAGCCCTGGCCTGGCAGGGCCCTGGGGCTGCTGAATTCCAGGAAAGAGGAAGAAAGCACAGGTGCTGGTCGTGGGCAGAGCAGCTGCCAGGACAGCTGCTCCCTGAAGGGGCAAGAGGTGGCCACTGGTTTGCAGTGCAGTGCAGGGGCAAAGCAGCCATCAACTGGCCGTAAAAAGGGAAAGTCAAAAGAACTCAGAGAAAAAGGCAAAATGAGCAGAAGCTCCTCAAGAATGTCCCTTGGAAATGGTGTTAGCACAAGTACCCCCAGAGGATCATACAGAGGGAAAAACCCCAAATCTCTCTCAGCTGCTGAGCAAAGGCAAGAGCAGCCTTTAAGTGGGTGTGAGCACGGATGCAGGCAGTCAGTCCCTTGCCCTGCCTGGGTGACTCGAGTAGTGTCAGTCCCCTGCCGTGACACCCTCCACAGTGCTCCCCTGGCCCTCAGCACCCCTGACCCGGGGCAGGCACAGCAGGACACAGTGGGGGCAGCTGTGGCACTAAGATGGGCCAGTGCCACATCCGCCCTCCTTCCCTGCAACCGCCCCCGAGGCGTGCGGCCAGCCTGGGCCCAGCGCTGCGGAAGGGCAGCGTGCAAGGAACAGGATGGGAGATGGACTGGTGGGAGAGGGGAGGTGTGGCATCCGGGAGGACACGAGCAGGACGTGACAAGCTGCGGTCGGCTGGGGGAATCTCTGTCCTGACCAGACAGTTTGGCAGCACCAGTGATGAGGGAGGGTCCTGGTTGGGTCAAGAGAAGTCACTTTAAGGTGTCATCAGCGTTCTTGAACATGAGGATGGCATTGTAGATCTTGAGCGCCGGGCCCAGCTTGACATTCATAATCTTGACAATGTCAGCCTGTGTCAGCAAGAGGAACGCCTCGCCATCGATCATCTGGGAAGGAGAGCAGGGACAAAGGCACTACTGCAAACCTGGGCTGGCACTCCTGGGGACAGCCAGCACCAGCATGACCTGGACAGAAGCCACAGGTGACCCCAGAGACCAGGGCAGGCCCCACCCACACCACTCCCCAGGGAAACCCCAGATGGCAGCTCATGTGCCCAGGAACAGGGCAGGGGGGGAGAAGCCCTTCCAGGGGCCATCCCAGGAGCCCACACTGCAGCCAGGTTGGGATTCTGTGCTGGAGCCCCATGGGCACAGCACAGAGCCACCACAACCTGCTCTGGGCAAGCAGCCATCCATTCCCTACTCCAGGGACGAGCACTCGAGGACGCTGCCCCGGTTCAGCTTTGCCTGCCTGAGCACCCTTAAAGCACAGGGGCCATTCCCGGACAGGCTGTGACAGTGGCTGTAGCCAGGGTGCCCAGGATCAGCCCTGGGTGTCAGAGCCACCCCCACCACATCTGCCCACAGAAGGTCCAAAAACTCCGACCCTGACAGGCAGCAGTGCCACCCAACTGCTGTACTGGTGAGAGGGGCAGAGGGGCAAGGATGAAAGGGTGAAGAAGAGCAGCTCCCCACAGGAGGCAATGGTGCCCCTCAGGCTGCAGCACCATCCTCCTCCTGCCCCCATCCGCATCCCCTCAGAGGGGACCTCCATCCCCCATGCTGGGAGAACAGGGCAGCACAGCTCCCTGGGGCTCAGCACTTCCCCTCCTGCCCCGTATGGACACAGCCAGATGGCTGCACACTTCCACGCAGTGGGGCTGCAGGGCAGGACCACTGCCAGGTGCTGGATGTGCCCTCAGCATCCAGCAGCAAGCCACTGCAGGAAGGCCACTGGCCAATTCCTCCCAGCCCTGGTGGCACACAGCGGTCCTTGACCACCTGCTCTCATCTGCCAGCCCTTCTCACCTCATCCTTGAAGAGCTTGGCTTGGTCCTCACAGCCCGTCAGAGTCTGCACAAAGCTAAAAACCTTGGAATAAATGACAGAAATGTCAAGACAGAGCAAGGTTTCTGGCTGGAGACCCCCCTGAGCCCACATCCTCACATTCTGGGCCCTGCAAGGTGCCATGGGGCCTGGGGACAGAGGCTGCAGTTGCTTTGCCCTCCCATGCCAGAGCCCACCCCTGGCCCCAGGCACAGGCACTGGTCTGAGAGGGGCAGCCAGGGTGGTCATGGGGACATCAGGGGATCGTTAAGATTGGCAGAGCCCTCTGTGATCATCGAGGCCAACCACTGACCAGCACTGCCAAGGCCACCACTAAGCCACGTCCCCAGGTGCCACATCCACACAGCTTTTGAACTCTTCCAGGGATGGTGACTCCACCACTGCCCTGGGCAGCTGTGGTAGTGCCTGAGAGCAGGCAGGGGCTGCTGGGGCTGGTGCCAGAGATCCTCCACCTACTCAGGCCTTAACAGGGGTCACCATAGCTGCCCAAGAAAGTGAAGAAAGGTGACAACATGTCCAGCAGACCCCTCCTCGCTAGCCCAGGGACGTGGCCACTGAAGTGCCTGGTGCGTGTGCCACGGTGCTGCACAGCCAGGCAGGGCGCTCCCAGCCACGCCAGCACATCAGGGGCCAGCACGGAGCCATCCAAAGCACCTCACCTCGTCAATGGTCCACTTGGCCACCGTGGCTGCTGTGATGCCAGCCACCCCCGGCAGCAGCTTGCAGTGCTGCTCCCAGCACAGGGACAGGGAGCGGTCGGGATGGGCGGACAGGGCGGACATGAAGAGCGACTGGTGCACATTGTCTGAAGAAATAGCTGGGGATAAAGCACAATGTGTGATACGAGGTAAAAGACGAGAAGATCCCATGCAGGTATCAAGAGCTAGTGGCTGTCCCTTGAGTCAACAGGGTGTTAGTGTATCCAAGTGTTCACTTAGATGGGATTAGGGATCCTGGGAAAAGAAGTTCAGACAAGCTTGGCTTTGCCTTGCTCTTATGACTTTTAATCATTCATTTTCCACTCACCCCCAGTGGTGGGGTAGGTGGCAGGACAGCCCATGGTGAAAGGGGTGCTGGATGGAATACACATCAGGCATCTGCTTCTGTCAGGCATCAGAACTAAATGCCAAGCCAACCGTCCAGCATCAGTATCTGTGTGGCAGCAATAATTTGGCACTTCACAACCACACTGAAATTTTGGGACACAACTTCCCACTATCCCTGTCTGAAGAGGACAAAGCACCACAGAAAATACAGTGCCATAGAGAGGATCCTAATTCCATGCCCTAAAGCACTCAAAGACTCCCAGGCATAACCCCAGAGCCAAACCAAGGGAGCTTTGTGAGCCCTGGCAAAAGGCAGGGACATCTCTTATTCACGGTCAACTCTGGCAGCTGACCACAAGCCCCTCACTGGGGTGGACCTGTGTGAGCCAAGGGAGACCTGTCCCCAGGATCCCCACCCACCCCAGCTCCTCCAGCCTTGCCCTGCAATGACACCATGGCAGAGGATGGCACTTACTCTGGAAGTCTTCCTGCTGGATCTTCCGGTACTTTGGAGGTCTCCCTCTAAAGAGACAGGAAGACTGATGTCCAGCTGGGCTGGGACTGGCCCCAGGGGCCTCCTCCCCAGCGCCCAGAGCAACACCTTGGCAGTGGGAGCAGGGACCCCTTGGGCCCTGACCCAAAGGGTTGGCAGCCAAAGCCAGAAACCGTGGGAAGAAAAAGCGAGAGAGAGGTGCCCGGCAGAGCTGGCAGGACCGAGGCCAAGGAGCCTCTGCGGCCTGGTGACCCCTGCCAGGGCGGGCAGTGGTGGCACAGGGGCCCTCCCCACACAGGGCTCGCTGGCCGTGCCCCTACCTCCCGTGGTGCCGAGATTTCTTTCGCTGAGGGAATCCCATTGGGCTCCTCTTGCGTGTGGAGGCCTCGGTGTCAGACAAGTCGGCCTTCAGCCTGCCCTGGTTCTTCTCTGCCAGCGGGCACCCTGAGAGGCAGTAATGGGCTGTGAACCTCCCCGTCACATGGCCTGAGCCATCGCAGCCCGGCGTGGGGCACTTCCTAGAGAACAGAGGGGACACAAGCGTTGGGCCCAGCTTGGAGCAGCACCAGGGGGTTGCCACAGGCCCCCAGCTGGGGAATAATTACCATTGACTTTATGATTGTAGAAGGTTGATCAATTGCTTTATTATATTATCTTATATTATACTATACTTATATTACACTAACAAGAACTATCACTAAGTAGAAAAACCTGTGACTCTCTCTTGAGAGTCCTGACACACATGTGGATCCAATTGGTCAATGAATCCAAAACACCCTCACCAGAATCTAATAAGCAATTACTTTGGGTAAACAATCTCCATACTACATTCCACATGAACACAAACACAGGAGCAGTAAATGAGATAAGAATTGTTTTGATTTTCTTTTCTCTGCTTCTCTCACAGCTTCTCTCAGGAGAAATCCTGAGAAAACTAAGTCCCTCTCTGTTCAGAGGACATGTGAATACTACACCAGGGGACAAGCCAGCAGGGCCACCCTTCTGCCCCCAAGCACGGGCAGCCACTGCCCTGGCCATGGAAGGGAGAGGAAAGATGTGCTGAGCAAATTCCTGCAGCCAGGCTGCTGGGGGCAGGAGCAGGGCACAGCCAGTCCTTCCAGGTACAAACCTTGACCTTCTGCCATCCCTGCAACCCTGGGCAAGGCACCCATGTGCTGAGTGAGCAGCTCATTGGGGCTCCCGAGTCTCCATCTTCCCTTGCCCTCACAGGCATCCAGACCAGCCTCAGAGCGAGCAGTAAGCATGTGCCAGGAGTGTGGCCAGCAGAGAAACCCCCAGGAAGCACACCTGCCCTCCCCATCCTCACAGATACTCCACCATACTGGCTCTTCCTGACACCAGCCTCGTGCTGGGACTGACACTACACCTGGCCTGGCTTCCCTTGGAAAAGGTCCCTCAAGTGACTGCCTGAGCTGGAACCATGCACTGCTCCTTCTTGTGACTTCCCAGCTCAAAGCCTGACAGGGAAAGGCATCCAGGAGGGGTGGGGGGGAAACACTGTCCTCACAGCTGGTGTCAGTGAACAGCATCTGCACTGTCCTCTCCGTAGCCCACAGGTGCCCATGGTAGGTGGGCACACAGGACACCTTCAGGGGCTCTGGGGCTGCAGGACAGGCACAGGATTACAGGGGTTACTCCAGCTGGGGTCTGGCTGCTGCCCCGGGGCCTGGCCCAGGGGAGCAGGGGGCAGAGCCAGGTGTGGGGTGAGTGCAGGGAAAGGCTGGATCCTGGTGGGGGTGGCAGGTGAGGAGGAGCAGAGGAGGAGCTGGCCCGGCCCGGCAGGGAAGAAGCTGTGCCCATCCAGGCTGTGCCAGGGAGCTCACCTGTGGTGAAAGCTGTACTTGGAGCTCTTGGAGTGAGGGATGCTCTTGCAGCCCAGGCTTGGGCAGCCCCCGTGCGCAGAGGAGGCTGGTTCCTTTGGCCCTGCAGCCAGAGGAGAGGAACAGGAGAAAGGCTGTCACGGCTGCAAGCCCAGGCAGAGCCAGGGCTCTGGGCTCCCTGCCTGCACCAAACAGGGAGGGCTTTTCCAACTGACAAATACATGGAGTGGCCTCTCCTCCCTGCCCATTCTCAGCCAGAACCTGCCCTCCCATTTCTGTGCATGGGCAGGTGGCAGTGACAGAGGTGTCTGGCGTGCTTGTGCCCTGTAAGGAGGAGTTGACACAGGGGCAGCACTTACTGAGAGGAGGCTGCAATGGGTGTCCTGTTTTTGAGCACCAGCCCATGGGATGGATGTCCGGATGATCTGCATCAATCCAGAAATCATACACGTGGCTCCAGCCATCAAAATGGACCTGGGGAAGCAAGTAGAGGGGTCACCCTTCAAATGTCAGCACACCTCTCTCCAGAGCAGCTCTGGAGCCTTTGTAGTTGAGAGCAGGCAGCAGGGTAGAGCTGAAGTGCAGCACAAGGCTCTCCACTCCTGGAGCCAGGCACTGGGACCTGCCCACATTTGCACACTCCCAGTGAGCTGGGAAGGGCAGGAGTGAGCCAGTACAGTGCCTGGACACAGGCTCAGCACTGATGCTCCAGCACCCACCTTTATCCTGTGATCTTCCACGTCCTCCACACTGGCCACTCGGATGAAGGAAGGAGTCCTCCTGTCCACTGCCTCCAGCTTCATGTTGACCAGGAAGCCGTGGGGCGGGCGCTGGAAGAGCCCAGTCAGGGGGAGCAGGGAGCTTCAGGCTCCCAGCCCCTCAGCAGCTTTCCCAGCACTGTGTCCCCCTCAAGCCCAGCTCCCAGCCCTGGCCTGGCCAGGAAGAGCCATCCCAGCTCACAGTGGCAACAGGAGAAAGCAGAAACAGGCTCCCTGCATTTGAGCTGTCTTTAACAAGATGTGCCCCAGGGAAGAAGGTCTCTAAGAGACACATTTTGGGGATCTATATTGCAACCATGCTTGGCTGGACACGGCTGCTGGTGGTGCAGTTTGACACAAAAACTAATCAAGCAAACCTAAATTATTTTCCATCGCTCAGCTCCTGTTTAGCTGAGGGCACAGTCATACTCCTCATTTCTCCCAATTTTGAACTCTTTGCCCAGGATAGCCCTGACTTCTGAACCCTGAGTGTAGATCCAAAGCCTAGGCCTGTGGCAGGAGAATACAGAACATCACTGGACTTGTCACAAAAGCAAAGACCTGACAATGAAGAAAACCCAAATTCCTGCCCTGGTGGGGTGGAGCAGATTATGTGACACTCACCACTTTAAAGGCCCAAGCTGGGACAGCAGATGCTCCAGTTTCTTTCAAGTACTTTTCCCAGGTGAAGTTGTCAGGATCAGGATAATCTGGAAGGGGGAAGATGCAGAAGGTGGGACATGCCTGCAGGAAGTCAGAAAGTACCCCAGAATGCCCCAGTGCCTTCGAGAGCCAACCAAGTCTGCTGGGCACATGGGAACCTGAGAGTCACCAAGAAGTGCTGCTATTTCCTCATGGACCATAAAACCCACAGTATAAGGAAGCAGAAACAGCTGGGTGTGCACAGACAGCTGGGGTCTCCTCGTATCTCTGAGTGGAGACTTGGCCTAACACAAGCACCATGCTGCACCTGAACACGTGTACAGGAGCCTTGGCAGAAGGTTTGTGTCCCCAGGACCCCATGCCACCCTGAGAAGCCTGTTCCCAAGGGGATGCAGTCCCAGGCTGCACCTGACTGATCACTGACTCACCTTGAGGAGGTGTGAGGGGTTTGCCGTGCTCATGACACCATCCAACTGGGTGGATGTACGGACTGCTGGGATCACACCTAGAAAACACACCCAAGCTCTTACACAGGGCCCTCTGTGGGTGTCTCCCCACCACTGGCCCCCCAAGAGCCTCTGTGCACTTACCAGTAGTCATAAGTATCATCCCAGTTGTCAAAGTGCACCAGAAAGCGATTGTCCACCACGTCAGTCACTGTGGCAACACAGATCAGGGAAGGGTTCATGCGGTCCACGGCTTCGAGCTTCATGCCCACCTTGAAGCCTGGAGAAGCCTCGTGCTGGCAGGAGAGAGGGGCAGGGCTTTTTCAGAGCTGCAGCCCCAGCTCCTTCCTCACCACTGCCTATGCCTGCTGCAAGGAGGCACCTGCCCAAACCCTCCCAAAACCACACCCTGTCTGGCCTCCAGACAGGCGTGGGAACACTGAGCTCCCAGATGGGCAGTGTGCTGCAGTGCAAGGAAAGAGGAAGTGGGTAGATAACTCAGCTGGGCCACACAAAGAAAGAGGAAAAGTGATCTTCAGACCTTCAGGATCTTCTATAACCAGTAAATTCCAAGAAAAAAAAAACCCTCCAACTGACACTAGTTCTGCTTTGTCCCAAAATACTTATTTGTGGTCAGTCAGCAGCAACCAATGCCTCAGGCATGGCAGGAAGAGCAGGGATGGGGCCCTTCTCCCTTCCTTGCCTTTATTTCTTGGATCCAGATTCTGTGCAAAACACTGCATCACACACACTGGTGGGGTTGTTGCAGCAATGAACAGCAGGGTTTAGACACAATAAATAACTTGGAGAGGCTGATTTGCCAATAGGGTGAGTTTCCTCTGCAGCTGACAAAGGAACAATCAGCATTTTCATTCTCCTATATTCCCACTTTCTTTAGCCAGGCTTCCATGTAAAAAAAATAGGCAGACACAGAAACAACAAAGATACAAAGAGACAAAGGAATTATACTTATGAAACATTAAGTGATATATTTTAGCTAAATAATTGCTGAGAATAGTAGTTACTTCTCCTCGTCAATACTTCACATTTAATTGTCCATGAGATCAACCTGGATGAAACAGAATCAGACCAGCACCAATTCTGGGCATGTCAAATGAGTGCCCAAGCTACAGATCCTGAGCAACAAAGTGTGCCACATGCTCCTGGCTCTTGAGCACTGTGGGCCTGAGGGGTGTGGGATGGACAAAGCAAAGCCCAGCGCTGGTGGAAGCATTTTGCTCAGCTGGAGGGGAGGAATCACACCTTGAACCTGTAGGCTCTGGCAGGAAGGAGATGCTGCTACTCACAGTGTTTCGGACCATGAAGAGGTGTTTAGGAGCTGCCTGAGCCTTTGTTAACTTCAGGTAGTTTGTCCAGCTGAATTCTTCTTCTTTATAACCTACAACCCCTCAGGAAGAGAAATGAGAGCAGTGAGTTCACAGCCAAGAGGATGTGAAGGTGAGCCTTGCCTATCCCTGACCAGTTGTCACCCTGCCAGCATATCCTGCTATAGCAGGATCTGCAGCAGCCCTGGGATGCCCAAAGCCCATGGCTAAGGGCTGATGGGTGGTTTTTAAGGGGTGTTAGGAAACATGAGCAGTGGAGTGGAAACCCGGAGCACAGCTCCTCCAGTCCTGCCTGCCCTGGGGCACAGCTGGTGGCACTGGGAGGTCCAGAGCAACAGGGCTTTGCTGCAAAATGTGAGCAAGCAGAGATGGGTGCCTGAAATGTTGTCCTGTGGAACTCCACCAGTACAGCAGCATCCCTCCCTGGCCCCATGGAGCCACCCTCTCCCCACCTCAAGCTCTACATTTGGCCCACTCTTCATCCCCCTCCTCCAGCAGGACCCACCACCCGAGCTGAATTAACTCCTTACCTTTGGGGGGCTGCAGTTTGTGCCCTGTCTCCTCAAACCAGCCAGCAGGGTGGATGTCAGGGGAGTCAGCATTCAGCCAGAAGTCGTGGCACTCGGAGTAGCCATCGAAGTGGAGACGCATCCGGTAGCCACACACCTGCCAGCAGGGAGGGAGGAGAAGGAAAGGGCCATGGAGACCTGCTGCTGTCCCTGGCTGAGCATCACACCCCCTCCCCTCCCACACACCAGCTCAGCATGGGTCACTTTGGGAAACCAAAAGTCAATCACAGGCCGGTGCCCAAACTGGGAGGCACAAACCAGTCCCAAAGGGTGTCCAGCATGGAACAAGGTCAGTGGAAAGCCACCACAAGCCAGCCCGAAGAAGGGATGTTCAGGGTGCATTAAATGCCATGGTGGAGCACCTTGCTGGATCCAGCAAATGCACAGACTCCCTTTTCTGCAGCCTAGGAAGCTGCTGATGCAGAGATTTTGGCTAAATGCCACACTGGCTGCCTGAGGAGCTCTGCAAGGCAAGGCTGGTTCAGCTGCCACATGGCTGAGTGGAAAGTGGATCTGCACGGACACAAGAGCAGTGGGATGCCTCCACACCCTCCATCTCAAGTGCTCTGTCTTAGGGACATATGCTGTTGCCATCACCACAGTCCCTCCCTCCGTGCTGTGTCAGGGTGACAGAGACCAACACAGCTCCACAGTGCTGTGTCCTGTCCCTCCAAGCTGGCAGGGAACTCCCTGCTTGTTTGCCTGACGTGCTGGAGCAGCAGCTCATCTCCTGCAGCGACAGGCCCTGTCTCCTCCAGGGGCAGCACCTCCCCTGGCCCAGAGCCTCTGGCTGAGTGGGAGCCAGGAGGAACCAAGGAACAGAGGCACTGGAGGCTCCTTACCTCAGCCACTGTCAGGATGAAGTACATAGATGGGTGCTGCGGGTCGATCCCCTCCAGCTTCATCCCCACTTTAAAGCCATTCTTATGCTGGGAAGCTACTTGGTACTGGAAACAAAAATTAAACTACAATGTAAAACCAACACAGGGAGCTGGGTCTAGAACCCACCAGGGGAGCAACCACCAGGCAATGGGAGCTGCTGGGACCAAGAGACTGTGGGCCACAGGTTATGTTGTCATACAAATTTTAATTTTTTCCCACAGAAAAAAGACAGTGTTACACCTCCTTATGATAAGGATTTACATCTCTTGCTATTGGCAGGGCAAGGTGTCTCTGGGGTAAAAGCTGCAGCCGGGGGAACAGGACACAGGCCTGACTTATTTGCAGCACAGCCTCAGGAGAGCCCACCTGGCTTCCAGGAAGGGCTGGAAAGGCTCCACCACCCTGCCAGAGTCACAGCAGTGTCCTAGACAAAGGTGGGGTGTTTGGGATGGGGCCAGCACCCTGCTGGGGACTCTGGGCAAATCAAAACTGGAGGCTGCCCCGCCACTTCCAGCTGACAATGGGAGCTTGGCTATTGCTCAGAGTCCCGCAAAACAGGGAAGCAAGGAAGAGAGGAGAAGGAGGAGGGGTGGGGAAAAAAAGGGAAAGAAAAGAGAAGATGAAAGAGGGAAAAAGACAGGAAAATCCCAACTCACATCCTGGAAGAGATCTAAAGGGGCAGCGACAGCTTTCTGCTCCTCCAAGTAGGACGCCCAAGACCAGCCTTCTTTCTTCTCCTCACTGGCACCTGAGCGCAGCACAAACGCACACAAACGCTGCTGAGGGGCCGCTCCAGCCCCGTCCTGCTCTCACACAGGGTCCTGCATCCCTGCAAAGCTCAGCACCATCCTGCCAGAGCCCCTTCTCCAGCAAACCTGGCTGGCTGCATGACAAGGGGCAAAGCCAGGAGCCCCCATGACCCAAATGTCCTGAACCATGTCCTAGTAAGGCACCTGGGCTAGTGGAAGGTGTCCCTGCCCATGACAGGGGGTGGAACCAAGATGGGCTTTAAGGTCCTTTCCAACGAGTCTGGGATTCCAGGGAGTGTGAGGGATGAGCCATCAGGACACCAGACCTGACCAGACCCTCTTCCAGCCAGAACATCTGCTGTGTCCACACAGGATGGATTTGTGGAAGCCAAGATCCATGCACAGGTCTGGGAATCATTCCCAGCTGCAAGGGGCTCCTAGACAGTCAAACCAGCAGCAGGTTCACATCCCAGCTCTGCCATCCTCTGCTCTGAGACAGCCACCTGAGCCCCCGTGGCACAGCAAGGCCACTCTGATGTGTTTGCCCACGACAAAGAAGACAGCACTGTCTCTTCATAGGCAGGGAGGTGACCCTTCATGCCTTTGAGAAGGACACAAAGGCCTTGCCCAAGACCTATGAGACACAACCCAAGTCTCTTGCTCTCCAGCTTCTTTGTCTCCCTAATTTGCAGCAGCTGAAGGGACTCCAGGGGTGCTGTGCCTATTCCAGAGCTGAGGAATTCCCAGCTGCAGATCAGCCATGGCAGACAGCCTCAGGTAGGGCAGGCTAGAAATGCAGGGGAAAAACAGATCAACTCCTTCCTCCTTTGGGCTTAGGGGAAGAGGAGATGGAAAAAAGCCAGAAACCTTGGGAAGAATTTAAAGGTGAACTTCAGTGAGCAAGGTGACTAACCTTGCTTTGCTGACATCTTCAGATTGAAAAACACTTTTACTATTCCTTAGGACACAGAAAAAGTGCCAGGCATGGCTGGGGAATCTGTAAGTACAAGCTCTGCACTTCTGGGAAATGGCAAATACACCAAGAGTCAGAGCATACACTGACTGCTGCACTGAGGCAGCCAGGTGTGTATTTTGTTTGCTGAAGTACTTCTAAAGTAAGAGAAAATAAAACACTGAAGTAACAAAGCTCATCACTGCTTACTTGTATGCAGCAGGGAAGGTTACATGCTCAGGGCTCAGAGTGACAAGCAGGTATGAGATCTGAAATTCCTTTTTAACGGTGGTTAACTCACTGTAACATCAAGGGTTAATGACACCTGGCCCCTGCCACTGTCCCTGCACTTGGTTATGTGTATGAAGCTGGAACAGTTTAATTTTAAAATTATTCTGAGTATGACTTTCAGTACTCAAAGACAAAAGATTTCCCATAAATGTTTATTTTCAGTGTTTCCCAAAGTTTTCCTTGATACTGCAGGGAAAAAACCAACCAAGAAAACACTGCATCCCTCAGCTTGTCTCCTTTCCTTCCATGTTGACAGCCCTGCTTTTGAGATCTCTGATACAGTCCCAGAATAGATCCCCACGGGATGAGACAACCCCAAATCACAGGGCTTCAGTGGCACTGCACCTACACGAGCAGCTCCCAAACTTGTGAGCTCCTGATGCCACGAGGGAAGTTCCCTGTGAGCCCGTCCCAAAGAAGGGCAAAGCCACACGTGGTGCAGTCCTGTTTGTGCTCAGGACAGTGTCCCTGGGAGCAAACACAGTGCCCAAGAGCCAGTAACAATCTGAGCTCCTGAAGGGAGGGACAGGAAGCTCTGTCCAGCATGGGCCAGTGCCGTGTCCGTAGGGGTGCCCCCTTCCCATGGAGAGAGAGAGAGGAAAGGAGAGAAATGGAAAGAGACAGAGAGAGCAGGATCAAGCAAGCAGAGGAGCTCACAAGCCTTCAGGACCACGTGCCAGCACACTGCAGTGGGTGTTTGACCCTGCAGGAGCACCAACAGGGTCCAACCCTGCAGGGACCCCCCAGCCCCAGCAGCAGTGCTCACCCCACAGCCCACCCCGCCCTCCGTACCGTGCTGGCTCCCGTTCCACGCCTCAGCCTCCAGATTGCTCATGGCAGAGTCTTCCACAGAGCTTTTCCTCTCTTCCTGCTTTTCCTCCTAGACATGAGAGCAGACAGAACAGAATCCAGAGGTTTTTGGCTGTGTGTTGTATCCTCACACTGGTGCCCAGGGCCATAGTGCACCCCTGCAAGGTCCACAGTCTGACCAGTGCCTGGCCCAGAAATGGACTGCCAGAGAATCTGGTGATGGAAGCTTGCAGAGACTTTGGTGCTGACTGGTAGCAATCACACCTGGACTGGACCTGCTACAGTCAGGGCTGGCAAGCAGAGCTTCCTTACCTTGTCGAAGTCTCTCCCTTCCCCAGGACACCTAGCACACAGACAGACACTCTCCTACTTCAACCCTTACTCTGGTGGCCCAGACACAAGAGAGTAGCTCAGAGTGGTCAGTACCTACAGCCCAGCCTGGACAGTCTGGCACTACCCAGGCCTCAGTGCTCCACATGCCAAACAACCAGCCCAGTGCTAGGAGCCCTCATCTCCACACATTCAAGTCTTCTTGGCATTTTGGCCAACCAGTTTCCCTTTTGACCTGCAGCTCACAGAGCCCAGAGCAGCACGATGAGATCTGTGCACACAGGGCTGACTCCAGCCCCAGGGACACTGGCTGCACCCACCCCCTCCCTGTCTTTGTCCTACCATTTGCTCAGATTCATATTCTTCCTCCGAGGGGCTCTGATAATCCTTCCTCTTTCGTTTCTTCACAGGCTTGAGGATTTCAGTGACATTGGTGCTGCTGGCAGAGTTTTCCACAATGACAGACCTGCACAGAGGGAGGGAGGGCCAAGCACTGCAGCCAGTGCAGCACGGTGACATTGCCTGGGGTGTCAGTAAGGGAGAGGCTGCTGGACAGTCACTGTCCCCCCATTTCTAACTCACACATGCCCCCACCCCTCCTGTGGGGGGATGTACACACATAAGTCGTCAAGAGTTAGAGCCAGGGACAGGCCAGAGTCACCCTCACACACTTGGGTGTTAGAAACCTTAACCCAGGGAAGAATCAAAAGGGATCTAGTTTAGTAGCAGGGCTCTAAGCTGCACCAGAGATGCTGGAAAACAAGTCCTGAGAGTCACCCACTGGTCAGGAGTAGGGCTGGAAATGCCCCCATGACCTGTGGCCTTCCACTGCTGCTCAGCCTGGAAGCCCCCACTGCAGCAACCTCCTGCTCCAGCAGATATGTGTTTACGAGGCCACCAATTGGGCAGGAGAAAATCCAGCTCCCATGCTTCGTGCTGTTCCCTTGGGAAGTTTTCCTTCCCCAGCCTGCCTCCAGGAACAAGCGGAACACGCGGGACCCCCAGCACCTGCCGGAGGCAGAGGCGTTCCCATCCCTCGCTGGAGCATGTGGAGCAGGGCAGGGAGGGAGGGCAGAGGGATGGATCCGGCTCTGCAGGGCACAGACCCCCCTTCCTTTACCTCTCTTTGAACTGCTGGTGGCAGTGCTCGCTGCAGAAGCCCCTGCCCTCCCGGGCCCCGTCCCACACGTGTCTGCGGCCGCAGGTATCGCAGTGGCACAGGCCTTCTGCCGTGGGCTGCTCCGGCACGTCTGCGACAAGAGCAGCAGCAGTGAGGCACACGGAAGGACAGCAGACATAGGAGACACTAGACAGCATCTGCTGGATGCTGGTACCCACTGCCCAAGTGCCACCATGGTGCCCTTACCCTGAGCCACAGTAGGATTGTCTCTGCTAGGGGGTGCCACCTCGGAGTCCCCATCTTTCTCTGTGTGACCCTCCTTCACAGCTTCCACAGGAGGCATCTTATCAGCACTCACCACCTTCAGCGTGCCGTACTCATTTATGCGGAACTGTCATTGAACAAAAAGCAAGGAAAAGGAGTTCAGCAGGACAGACATGTAACTGGGTGGTTGGTCTGAAAATGAGGGACAGGGATGGTCATCAGTGTGTCTGACAAGAGGACAACTCTTCTGAGCACAGAGGTGAGCACAGCACCCCAGGCCCTGTGAAGGTGCCCTGCCTGCAGCCTGTGCTGGGCACTCAGCTGGAGCTGGCAGGTGGGTGGCTGGAGGATGAGGTGTCCTGAGGCTGAGCAGCAGCTGAGAAATGGGTGCATCTTCTGCAAGCTGTCATCACTGAGGGTACCCCTGAGGCACCTGCTGCCAGATGAGCACAAGGCTGCTGCTCCCAGGGTGAGGGCAGGAGCTGGGGCAGAGCCAAGTCCACAGCACAGTTTGGAAGGGAAGATGTCCTGCACAGCACGTAGCACCCCTCTGCCTCCTTGTGCAGGGCAGAGCTGCTGCAGCCCCCCAGGCACCTCTGTGAGCTCTGTGCTAAGCTCCCAGGATGGCAGGGCTATAGAGATGGGGCAGAAGAAGAGCTGGGGCAGCTGAGGGATCCTCCAGCTGGGGTGCAGGGGGGCCATGGCACATCCTGTTGCTCCCTGCCTGGCACAGGCTGAGGGATTTACAAGCACAAGCAGCTGTGGGGAGAGGCAGAGGGGTCAAACCCAGTGGCCCAGGGCTACACTTACCCGTAGGTTACTCCCAGGCAAAGTTGCCACCCCATCTTTCCACTCCAGCACACGGACTGTGCTGCAGGTCTGCACCCCGCTGATCTGGGGAATGACAGCAGCTGTGATGGGCTCATTCCCTGCTCCCCTGTCTGGCCTCTCGGCCCCTGTGCTTCTCTGGGGCTCCCGGGGGAATCGCTGGATTTCTAAGGTGCTCGTGGGAAGGTTGATGGCAGTGGCGTTTGCTTGAGAAGGGAAGAAAGGAGACAAACAACCAGAGGCATATACAGAACACTTCACTGATGCAAACAAGGCTCAAAGGCAGCCCAGGATCCCAGAGGACATGGTCTCCCAGGTGAGGGCTCTGCTGTGGGCCAAAGTACAAAGGAAGCAGAGTGACACAAAAAAATCTGCAGCCAGTAGTGGCTCATGCTGGGGGGTGGCACCAACACTATCCATATTCAAGGGTTTCTACTTCAGCCTGATCTCAGACTGTTTCTGTGCCTAGGGTGCCCTGATGTGACAAGAGTTTGCTCCTGGACTGCAACTTCCAGTTTAGTAACATTTCAAGGGAACACACTGTGCAACCCAGGGCCTCTCTGCAGCAAGAACTGAGGCACCAGGAAAAACTGGGAGATCTGCTTCTAGAGAACACCCCTGATCTCACCTAACACACAACCATGCTTTGCTCAAACACCTCCTAAAAGACACCGGTCAGCTGTACTCAAATTGTCCCAATTTTCAAGAAGGGTAAGAAGGATGACCCTGATTATTACAGGCCTGTCAGTCTCACTACAGTGCTTGGTAAAATTATGAAGAAGGTTATTCTGGGAGTTACTGAAAAACACTGGAGAGACAACGCAGTCGTTGGTCACAGCCAACACAGGTTCACAAGGGGAAGTCCTGTTAACCAGCTGAATCTCCCTTTATGGAAAGGTCACCCCACTAAGCTGACCAGGCAAAGCCAATAGGTGTGGGTTTTTGGACTTTAGCAAAGCCTTGATACTGCCTCTCAAAGTACCCTTCTGGACAAAGAGTCCAGGACAGAGCTCATCCAGTCCATTGTCCATCGGGTGAACAACTGGATGATGGCTGTCCTACAGTTGGGCTCAAAGCCTCACAGGAATTGTGTGCACATCAGGCTGGTGGCCATCACCAGTGGGGGTCCCCAGGGTTTAGGGCCAGTACTCCTGAATTTTTTTATAAATAATCTGGATGGAGGAATTGAATGCCCATTAAGTAAATTGATCAATGACACTTGATTAGGAGGAGCTGTGGACACCCTTGAGGGTAGAGAGGCCTTACACAGAGATCTGGATAGAGCAGAGAGCTGGGCAATCCAATCACCATGTGCATGAAACAAGAGTAAGACCTGGATTCTGTACCTAGGATGGGATAATCCTGAAAAGTTGTATGCCTTGGGGACCAAGACTGGGGAGCTACAGTGGGGAAGGGGCTCAGGGCAAGTGAACAGGAGCCAGCAGTGCCCTGGCAGCCCCAAGGGCCAGCCCTGCCCCGGGGGACATCAGAGGGGTGACTGCCCTGCTCTGCTCTGCTCTGGGGCAGCCTCACCTCCAGTCCTGGGGACAGTTTGGGCCCCTCAGCACACAAAGGACAGCTGAGGGCTGGAGTTGTGTCCGGAGGAGGGGACCAGGAAGGTGAAAGGTCCCGAGGGCAGGACTTGGGAGGAGCAGCTGAGGCCACCTGGCCCCTTCAGCCGGGAGGAGAGAAGCTGAGGGGTGACCCCATTGCTGTCTGCACCTTCCTCCCGGGGGGCAGGTGCTGATCTCCCCCTTCTGGGACCAGCAATGGACCCGAGGAGATGGAATGAAGCTGCCTCAGGGGAGGTTCAGGTGGGACATTAGGAAAAGGTTCCTCACCCAGAGGCTGCTCAGTGCCTGAAAGAGGCTCCCCAGGGAAGCACCAAGTTCAGGGAGTGTGTGGACAACACTGGGTCCCTATGGTTTCATTTTAGGTGGTGCTGCCAGGATCAGGGTTTTGGACTCAATGATCCTTATGGATCCCCTCCAGCTTGAGCTATTCTGGGATTCCATGCTAATGCAGCAGCCCAGGAGCCCACAGCCCTTCAGAGCAGGCACCAGCACACTGTGCTGCCCTGGCTCAGGACCACTCACATCAGGGCTTCAGTTTAAAACTCAGGAAGATTTGATTGACCACAAACAGTCCAAGTGATGTGGGATAGCCACAGAGAACATCCAAGATGGCAACAGCAGCTTGGCTTTGCTTCCCAAGGTTTGGGAGGAGCACAGCTCCCCATGGAGTGTGGGCTATCCAGGCTGGGGAGGCAGCAGTTGGAGGGGGCTGCTCCACATACCTGGTATGATGAAGGCAGTGGTGGGCAGGTGGGTGCTCTGCACAGTGCTCTCGGTGGTGACCACGTGGACACTGACCTCCCCAGCAGCACTGCCCTTGGTGCTCCTCATCACTTCCATCTCCCCCCTGCTGTCCATCACCTTGCCTGGGCACACAGTGAGGCCCTGCAGGGCAGTGGGGAAGAAATCAAGTTGGGTACCAGCATAAATACAACAAAGGAGTGAGAATGTGACTGCACAGGATGGTCTCTCCCAGCAGAAACCCCTGCACGATGTACTAAAGGTCCACTGAACCCACATGAAGGTCACAGCTGGCACCAACATGCCCCATGAAAGCCCCTGTTGTGAGGTCCCAGCTCAGAGCCTGCAAATGCTGAGGATTTCTTCTCACCTGGCACCACCATAAGATGGCACGAGCACAACAGGTCCACCACAAGCTGCTCCTGGCTCCCACAGGGGCCCACAATGCTCCGACAGACTGTGACTGAGGGCTGCCAAATCCCACCCTGGAGCAGGCAGAGCCCCCTGCAGGTCCCCTTCCCGTTCTCCCGTCGGAGTGTCACCCTTGATCTTCTAACTGGCTGCAAGAGAATTTCACAAGTGACAGGAGTTACTGGGGGTGTGACTGGGGGGAACTTGATGTCCCTGTACCCCCCCGAGTTTCTCAGGAGACTGGCGATGCTCAACCTGTCTAGCCATGAATCTCAAGGAGGAAGCAAAATGTCAGGGCCTTGAGGGCACAACTGGCTCTCTCTGGCTGTGACCAGCCCCCACCCACGGGCCCAGGGGCTCCACGTTGCAGCAGCATCCTCTCCAAAGCACCTGCTGCCAGGATGGAGGCAGGGCTACAAAGAGGACCACGGTCATGTCTTGGCCCCTCCTGATGCAATTTGAATTTGAAAGGAAAGACATCCATGTGGAAAACAGGATAATTATTTTGGTGGAGGAGGGCTAGCTAAGAATTGGGCTACAAAGGACAAAGTCTGGAATTTTAAAACTTGAGGTATTCAGATAAAGGTGTTACAATCAGAGGGCACAGAGTGGGATGGTGTGATCACATTGAGGGGAAGATCTACTTCTCCCAGTTCTGTCAGGTTTGTGACTAGAAACACCTGATGGTCAACTGGCAAACAACACAGACTTCTCAGGCTCTCTACATGCAGAAAAACACTGTTAAGTGTCAGGACAACTGAAGAAACTGAGAAACTAATCTAGACACCAGACTCCAAGTGAAAGCCGAAATGAATTTAGCAGCCAACCTGTTTCAGTGCTTCCTAATACCCAGTAAGAATCTATCTGCTTTTTTTGGCACTTAAATCCAGTCAATCCTTGATTCATCATTGGGTCAAATATTTCAAGGACAACTCTTCATTTTGTGGGAACTTTTGCCTTTTTTAAAATTCAAACAAAATTTGGGACTGGAAATGCCTAGAGAGGAAGAGAAATAACTAGATCCAGTGCTCAGGTTCATGATGCTCCACCTGAGTTTCTCACAGTCTCTGATGTGAACACAAAAGCAAATATTTGCTCAGGAAATGCAAAGCAGTAGTCAACATTATGGTTTAATTTGGGGTGCCAGGAGCAGGGAGTTGGACTTGATGGTCCTTTGGTGTCCCTTCCAGCTTGAGATATTCTGTGATTGTGGTTCACTCTCCAAATCTTTACAGGACTAGGCTGATGCTGTGGACACTGTGAGCTCAGGGTGAACAGAATGAATTTGGATTACAGATTGTGGTGCTGCTCTTTAAACTGGAAAAGCTAAACAACTGAGATTTAGGCCTTAACCTCCAGACAAGCCCTCCTCCAGCAGCCTCCTGGGAAAGGCCTCACTTCAGCCAAGGGCACGTCCCAGCACTGGGGCAGCCCAGCTCAGAGGGTTGGGAGCCCTCTAAGAGGCAGAGGAGCCCATCCAGCCCACGGCCCTGCCCTACTGTTGGACTCAGTGACCTTACAGGTCCTCTACAACCTTAACAATGCCATCATTCTACCACAAACTGTGCCTCCTGTTCCCCTCACCTGTCCCTCAGCGGCAGTGTGAGTGCTTGCCCCAGCACCCCTGGCTGGAGCAACTTCTGCCCTGCTGGTGGAAACCTTTCCCTCCCTAACTCCTTGTCCCAACTCCTGCCCTTTAAGCACACATGGAGCACAAATTCTGTTCCAAGCCCAAAACTATTCCAAAGCTACACATGAGCAGCCAGAACATTGTTGGTGTGAACTTGTAAGCACACTCTTGCCACAGCTGAAACTCAACAGCTCCCAGGGCTCTCCCACCTCTTGTCAGGGACTTCCATGGTGTCAGACAACAATTTACCACCAACACTGCTCCCATCAACCATAGCACACACTGGTAAACTTTTAACTCAGCATTCCTGGGATAACCCCCACAGCCCCTGGACCATGGCACCACAGGTGTGGGCATGACAATACCTGGGCTGCAGAGCTCCATCCCCACCTGGACGACTGAGAATCAGGGTTGGAGATGTTGTTTGCAGCTCACAGTATTTTAATCCTGGTATAAAACCCCCTGGAAGAACACTACACAAATCAGTACTGTTCCAAATATAACATAAATACAAATCTTTTACTGTGAAAAGTGTTTCCCAGCAAGTGTAACCACCATATAAAGATACAAGTATTAGTAATAATTCAACTACCAAAAGTCTCTCTAAAAACAAAACATTTAAAAAACTTCAATCAAATCCTATCTACAGTCATCAGCTGATTCCCCAATGATTCAAAGTTTTAGAAATTGTTAGTAATAACTTATAACCTCTGTTTCTGTTTTCTATAAGTAATACCAATAAATAGTATCTATAGTTAATAATACGTAAATGTTTAAAAAATATTAACCCCTTCAAACACTTACTACTAATATATATTAATTATATAATGTAAATTCCCTAGTTTTTGTAATAAAAACAACCTGCTGTGAAGTATCCCAGGTCAGGAGTGCTACATGAGGAAAAGGGGCTCAGCCACAGCTGTGACCTGCCACAGCCACAGCAGCAGGAAGACACTTTGGATAATCCTGCTCCCTGGGAGCAGAAAAGAGGTCATCGAGGGGATGCCCACAGCTGAGACAACTCTGGTGGCCTCAGCCCCTGGAGCCAGAGGTACCACTGCCCCAGAGATCCCTTCAGGGGCATCCTGCAAGCCCTGGAGTGACCCATATCATCACAGGGTCATTCAGGAGCCTCGGAGGTCTGTAATTCAACCTTCTACTCCCAGCAGGGTGGGATCACACCAGGCTGCTCAGGGCTTTACCCAGCGTGGTCGTTATCCAGCCTACCAGGATGCAAATCTGCAAATTAGCACAACAATTAGCAAACCAAACTCACACTTTTCCTTGGATGTTAGGAAAGGGT
The DNA here is from genome assembly GCA_013399945.1 of Ploceus nigricollis. Classification (NCBI taxonomy): domain Eukaryota; kingdom Metazoa; phylum Chordata; class Aves; order Passeriformes; family Ploceidae; genus Ploceus; species Ploceus nigricollis. The sequence goes on along the minus strand of VXBC01003481.1, from coordinate 14,819 downwards.
TTTAACCCCAGAGGGTGGTCAGGCATTGAACAGGCTCCCCGGGAGAGCTCCAGGAGCATTTGGACAATGCTCTCAGGCACGGGGTGAGATTGCTGGGGTGTCTGTGCAGGGCCAGGAGCTGGACCAGGATCCTTGTGCTCAGGATATTCTATGATTTGTTCTGCTGGTTGCCCTAGATATTGAACAAAAGCTTTATTTATTTTTATGGGGTTTTTTTAGCTGTTGTCTTAAAAAGCTTTTGGCCTACACATGTCCCAATGACATCTGATAAAGCTCTGCCCACCCAGCCAAAACAGAACCAGGCTGCTCAGCAGCCTCCAACCCCTCCTCCCCAAGCCAGCTTTTAAAAGAGCAACAGTGGAGCTGCAGCTGTTTTGGCCTTTGAGTGAGGCCCTGACTTCTCCCTTTTCCTGGTATTGGGTGTAACTCCACGTCTTACAGAGGGTTCAGGTGAGCCCCACTCCTCAGCCAGCTGCCCATCCAATCCACAAGGACTCCTCACATCCACTCCTCACTTCTGCCTTCTGCTGAGGGACAGCCAAGGATCCCTGGCTGGAAAAGCCAGGAAGGAGGAAAGCCACCCCAAGAAACCCCCACACACATACACATGGTCCCTCCAGAGAACACCACAATGTGCTGCTGGAGGGTGGAATTTTTCAAGACAATTCTCATCTGGGAGTGCTTTGCTCCCTCCTGCTTTGCTCCTGGAATCTCGTGCTCTGTGTAAGGGTAGGGCTGTGCACATGGAGCCTGTCTGCAGCCAGACTCCATCAGCCTATCCTAACCAGCTCTGACAGCAGGATCAGTGTCTCTGAACAGTGGTCTTTGTCAGAAACAAACCCTCAGGTTCAGGAAGCAAAGCACCAGCACAGAGAAGGGGTCCCTGCATGGCCCCTTACCCAGCAGGGAAGGGCATCAGCACAGGGCACCTGAGACTGACCACCCTGAGCGCCTGAGAGAGCGGGGGACACCAGCCTGTGCACACAGTCACACGGACCAAGGACACGGGCCACAAAACACACACTGAAAGGCAACCAGGATCCCTGGCCCTGCTGCTCACAGAGGTTTAGCTCATCCAACAGGGATCATGGGTGCTGGCACAGCCACGTTCTGGAGCAGCGACCCTGGGGCCTGCAGAGCACCTCCAGGGCTGCTGTACACACGAGCCTCCAGCTCTGGGGTGTCTGTACACACACCCTCACACACACCCTCTCACCAAACCACGGCAGAGCCAGGGAGTGATCTGCTCCTTGGGAAGAGGAGGGGCATGCTGTGTGCAACAGGCCACAGAGGAGCATGGAGAGAGCAGCTCGTGGCATGGAGCCACTGCACAGCCCTGACAGTGTTTATAAAGCATGATCTGCTTGAGAGAGGTGCTTCTGTTCATCACAAAATTGGCTTAAAGTAATCTAATTTAAACAAAATTAATGGGTATTCACGTAGTGGCTTCTCAGAATTTTAAACATTCCTAAAACTTGCACTGGTACATGCTGGGGGCTGCCCGGCTGGGAGGAAAGGTTCTGCTGGACACCAGGATGCCCACGGGCCAGCAATGTGCTCCTGCAGCAGTGCAGAACAGCGTCCTGGGCTGCACTGGGAGCTGTGTCACAGCTGGTGGAGGGAGGGGATCCTTTCCCTCTGCTCCACACCAGTGAGGCCAGCCCTGGAGTGCTGGGCCCAGAGCTGGGCTGCCCAGTACAGGAGCCAGGGACAGACTGGACAGAGTCCAGCACAGGGCCATGAAGGTGATGGAGGGACTGGAGCATCTGTGCCGTGAGGAGAGGCTGAGAGAGCTGGGACTGCCCAGCCTGGAGCAGAGCAGGCTCAGGGCATCTCATCCCTGGGGATAAAAACCCAGGGAGAGGCTGCAGAGGGAACAGAGCCAGGGACAGTCCCAGGGGCCTCAAGCACAAAGTGACACACAGGAGGGGCTCTCGGAGCTCAGGAGACACTTCTGCACTGGGAGGGTGCAGTCCGGGCACTGGTGCAGGTGCCCAGGGAGGTGGTGGAGTCTCCATCCCTGGAGAGACTCAAAAGCCACCTGGACACATCCTGGGCAGCCGGCTCTGGGTGGCCCTGATGGAGCAGGGGCTGGGCAAGGTGACCTGCAGAGGTGCCTCCAGCCTCCCCCAGCCTGAGATTCTCTAAATTATTTTTTTCAAAAATTTCCTCAGCCATAACAGAGAACTTCCTTGCCATCAGCTGAGATATGGATTTTTAATTACCTCCAGTGGCAAAATTGAGCCTTTAAGAAAGACCACCAGCTGGAATCATGCTAAAACTGCAAGTGGCTTACCAGAGCACTACAGAGACCTGCAGGGCTGAGAGCTGCTCCCTTGGATCTTCCCCCGTCTTCTGGCATTGCCCAGAGCAGGTGTTTAGGAGACTAATGGCACTGCAGAAAATACCTGCTTTGTAAACACACAGGAGCACTCAGGAACACCCTTGGCACAGGCAGGTGGCCCAGTGGAGAAAGATGATCACACACTTCTTCCCTTCCAAATTTGAATGCTGTTTCAAAGCCAGGAACAAATGCCTCCTCTGGAACAAACAAGGGGCCACAAAGTTCTGCTCCTGGGTTCTTTAGCAGCATGATAAGGTTTGGAGTAGGCCACGGTATTTATCAACATCTCAAAACCAGATGAAATGTCCCTCTGTGCCGTAAGAGGCTGTTCATGCTACACATTTCAAAAGAGAAAATAGTTTCTGTGGAAATGGAGATGAGAGGGAGAAGGGCAATAAAGCAGCAAGCCGCCTTCCGCTTTAGGTTCAGACACGGACGATAAAGCAGAGACACTCAGGCCGGGTGTCACCTGCTGTCCCCAGGAGTTTCACTGTCACCAGGACCAGCTTTCAGGCCTGTGGATCTGCTCAGACCCACAGGTGGGAAGGATGAGCAGTTGCCAGCAATCCCATGTGCCACCCCAAAGGGGTCGAGGTGACACCATCCAAGCTGAACGCCAAGGCCAGCAGGCAGCCTGAAGCCCGGGAACTTCTGAGGAGCACAACCGGGACCGCCACACCCACCTCCCACTGCCCCCTGAGGGCACCGGCCCTGCTCACCACCCAGGCCTCCACAGTTCGGTATTTTTCCACAGTTTGTAAGCAGATGGAAACATCTAAACACGATGGATACCTGACCTCAAAATATTTCTAACTGTCCAGTGTTTTATTTTCTTTACTAACTAGTAAAGAAATCCAGGTAAAAACTAGTAAAATCAATCCAGGACCTGTCCTGGACCATGTGGAGCACCCTGTCCACAGCCTGGGCTGTTTCTGCACTGCTAGGCTGGAGCAAAGCCCTCCACGCTGCGGGGCCCTGTCCGGGGCTGCAGTGCTGTCACTGCAGGCTCCGGGACAGCACCTGCTCACCCGGTGTTTGAGAAGCACCCGAAGAAACACGGCCGGGCGTCCCCCGTGCGAGGCGCTCCCCGCCCCGGCGCGGACCCGAGAGGCTCCCCGGGGCAGCGCGGTCCCTGCGGACAGGGCTGGGCAGCGCCTCGCAGCTCGCAGCGCNTGGAAACGCGCGGGGCCGCATCCGCAGGGCCGCGCTCAGCCCCGCCGCAGCTTTTCGGGGGATGCGGGGAAAGGGGGGCGTCGTCATGGCAACAACGGGAGCCCCCCGGACCGGCCGGGCAGCCCCGGGCCGCGGGGCCAGGGTTAGACGGGACGAGGGGAGCGCAGAGCCACGGGGTGATGCTTCGCTGAGGCACGGGTGCTGTGAGTGGGCTGGAGCCCCTCTGCTCTGGAGCCAGGCTGGGAGAGCTGGGGGTGCTCATCTGGAGAGCAGAGGGCTCCGGGGAGACCTGAGAGACCCTTCCAGTGTTTAAAGGAGCTCTAGGAGAGCTGAAGAGGGACTTGGGACAAGGGATGGAGGGACAGGACACAGGGAATGGCTTCCCTCTGCCAGCAGGCAGGGTTAGATGGATTATTGGGAAGGAATGAAGGTGGGAAGGCCCTGGCACAGGGTGCCCAGAGAAGCTGTGGCTGCCCCTGGATCCCTGGCAGTGTCCAAAGCCAGGCTGGACAGGGCTTGGAACACCCTGGGATAGTGGAAGTTGTCCCTGCCCATGGCAGGGGGTGGGATGAGATGAGCCTTTAAGGTCCCTCCCAATCCAAACCATTCTAAGATTGTGTGATTAACCAAACACCCCTCTGAGAGGAATCAGACAAGACCAGTGGGGATGTGTCCTCCACAGCAGCCAAGGAGACCATGTCAGCTCCCCAGGCCTTGTCTGGCTTCGGTACCAGGGCAGAATCCCCTCCCCAGCACTCCAACCACAGCCCCAAAGAGGGACCAGAGGATGTTAGTGTGACATCCCCAAGATCCCTGGGAAGTGAAAGGATCACTCAGACTGGTCTTGTAGTGGAAATGCAGGATGGACACACTGCAGTAGCACTTCCAAACGGCTCTGGTCAAAGCCAGGGCTGCTCATCTGCCCACCCTTCAGTATTCTGTGGCCACACAAGAAGTGTCTTCAGACACTTACACAAGGTCTGTCTGTCCCACTTACCTGCAGAAAGTGGGAGTGGAAGGAACCAAGGCTGGAAGCACAAGGGCCGAATGTACAAAAAGCTTCTGAGTAGAGCCCTCACTGTGTTTTGGATGGGCTGGAGAGAGGTGACTGCTTGCTCAACCTGACAGCCAGCTCTGGCTGCTCCAAACCCAAGGCACGGAGTGCTCCTGCTCACTTGGGAGACTGCAGGAACAACCTCACAGTTTTAGTGTATCTGCAAGTTCCTTGAGTTTTGGACTTTAAAATTTTTACCATGTTAAAAATATTAAGTCAGACTCCGATGAAGCAACAGATCTTGCAAATCAGGAGGGAAGTAACAATATATTTCCTTTGCTGCTACTGCCTTCTTCCCCATTTTCAAATCAAACTCCAGTGGCACATTGTAGAAAAAGATTTTCCCATATCAATCCTTTTATGCAGAGGGAAGGTCAAACAGATTTGAATCAGGAGCAGAGTGAAACTCAGTCACTTGAAAAGGAACCCATCAGTTCCCTGTTCCTGGCTGAGCTTGCTGCAAAAAAACAATCAGGAATCTAGAATGATGAATTCCCTAGGGAACAGCTACATTAGGTAAAAAAGAGGAAACAGCCTTGGGTTCCCAGTGAGCCCTCTGGCTGATGTAACATCAGACCATTTCCCTCTCTGTGCCTTAACTTCCATTTCTGTGACCTCTTTTGGAAGGGATCTCAACTTATAACTCGAGGCTTGGGGAGCTGTCCTGGGGAAGGGGCTCAGGGGCTTTAGGCTCAGGGCAAGTGAACAGGAGCCAGCAGTGCCCTGGCAGCCCCAAGGGCCAGCCCTGCCCCGGGGGACATCAGAGGGGTGACTGCCCTGCTCTGGGGCAGCCTCACCTCCAGTCCTGGGGACAGTTTGAGNCTCAATGATCCTTATGGATCGCCTCCAGCTTGAGCTATTCTGGGATTCTGTGAACTTTTCTTTACAGAAACCTATCTCTTTGTAATGCTTTTATGACTTAATTTATTCTGACATGGATTTTTCAACTCTGCTGTTCCATTAGTCCCACAAGACCCAGTGTGTGCAGGGCTCTGCTGCTCTGGGTCTTGTTTTGCTGGGATTCATGCCCACAACATCCTGCTCTTCACAGGATGGCAGCAGCATGCACACGTGGTAGTGCCTGTCACTCCTGTCCTCACGCACAGTCATGTCCCAAAGCCTGACACAGACTTCATAAAATATGAAGCACCAGGAAGCTGCTGCCATCCACAGCTTTTATTCCCACTGGGAAGGTCACTGCAATGCTGTGTATCAGTTTCATGCTTTCTAGGGGGATGTTGTGCGTGGAGAACTGGGTCTGGGCTGCCACATGTACACAGCTGACACCTGAGTGATGGCAAGTGGTGGATTACACCTTCAGTGTCACAGAGCAACTGCTTTTAATTGTCAGCAAATAGACCCGGACAAGGTAATTGGAATGGCACTTTCAGAAATACATTTCTTGTGTCTCCTGTTCCTGTCAGCACGTGCTCTGTGCTGGAACCAGAGCTGGGCAGAACAGGAGCTGCTGTGGCACCCCCCAGGTGAATTGTACAGCATCCCTGTCACCACTGTGATCACAAGAGACTCTGCTGTTTTCCTCTCATGCCAATGCTGAGCAGAACGAGGAGCACAAGAGCTGTGCAGGGGAAAGCATTTTGCACTTCACCCCATTCTGCTCCAGCAGCTCCCCTGGGTGCAGTTGTGCACTGTGGTCACACCAGGCCCATGAGCTGTGACCCACTGAACACCTGCTGGCTTAACAGCACTAATTTCTTATTCCCATTTGCAGGATAATCCTCTTCCAGGAGCTGCACACAGCAGTAATAAATCTACAACCCCCCCACTCCATCCACATGCCAGCACAGGCTGTCACTTCCAACCCTTGTGTCACCTGCAGCTTTCCCTCCACTGTTTTTGGTATTTTGGACTGAAATCACTGTACTCAGTTCTTACCCAAAGGAAAAACACTGGAGCAAGACTTAAGTGTCTGCTTTTAAAATTAATAAAAAGAGTATTTAAGATATTCTAAATTAGACAACCCTGCAAAAGCCACTTTCTGTGAACAAGAGTCAAGTTGCCCTTGAGTCAGAGAATCACCCAGAATCATGCCCAAAAGCTGAGTCCTAGTACAAGCTGGTGTGAACTACACTCTGAGTAGTCATGCATTAGCTGCAGACATCTTCCTGTGGTCAGCACTTTTTTCTGTGGTGTGGATCATACCAAGAGCTCTGCCATTCCTTCTCCCACAGGAACACACCCATGTGCTTCCAACCCAGCCTGGTAAAGACAGATGTTGCTAAAAGGGTGGAAGTTTATGAGCCACTCCAGAGCAGTTTGTTTATTGAAAATTTTTACTGGATTATGAAACAGCGGAAACTTCCCCTCTGACACCTACACATGCATTTAGCAAACTAATAAAGTGTGAGGGAGATGTGAGAGTTGAGCCCATATTCTGCGATTTCATCCTTTTCACCTAACCACAAAAAAAAGGGTGGGGAAAGGGCCGATCACGGTGTTAAAGTGACCATTATGATCCTAAGGACATGTAGATAAAATTCCTGAACTGCTGCCACTACACAGAGCACTATTTGTGGTAGTTGTGCTTCTCACCTTTTAAAGAAACGTGTTCCTGTTTGCCTTAAAGACCCCAATAAAGCCAGGACACAGCAAAGACTTGCTGAAGGTGTTGCTGGCTTAACAGCACTAACTTTTATTCCCATTTGCAGGATAATCCTCTTCCAGGAGCTGCACACAGCAGTAATAAATCTACAACCCCCCCACTCCATCCACATGCCAGCACAGGCTGTCACTTCCAACCCTTGTGTCACCTGCAGCTTTCCCTCCACTGTTTTTGGTATTTTGGACTGAAATCACTGTACTCAGTTCTTACCCAAAGGAAAAACTTTATCACCAACCACATTGAAATGATGAATCATTCAAATGATCTCAGGGTTTGCATCACCTCCCAAAGACATTCCCAGCACCCTCAGCTGTTTGTTGGGATTTCCAGGCTCCTCAGCCAAGTTCCTGCTTTCACGACTTTTGCTCTTTGATGTCTGAAATTGCTCTGTGGATGTTATAGTGCCAACCTAAACTAGACTTCAGTAGGAATTGGAAATAGCTCAAGCCATTCCATGTGTGAAGAAGAAATCCAAGAATTGTTTTAAATGTCCCTTCCCATTGCTCATCTAAAGGTGGTTGCAATCAGGATTGAGACAGTCATCTCCCAATTGTAAAGAGAGTCTGAAACCACAGAACTTAGAGGTAGAAATGTTATAGTAGGAAAAAGGAGGGTCACTTACTTGGACCCCTCAGCTTTGCTCCAAGCAGTGATATTGCAAGGTGAGAGACTTATTTTAGTGTATATTGGACACAGAAGTTGTGCCCTTCCTTACAGCAACACAACTCCCCCTGACATAGAGTCAAATAAAAAATGAATCAAATAGAGGTTGTGGCTGCCCCATCCCTGCAAGTGTCCAAAGCCAGGCTTTGGAGGAGGCTTGGAGCAACCTGGTCTGGTGGCAGGTGTCCCTGCCCATGGCAGGGGGTGGCACTGGATGGGTTTTAAGGTCCCTCCAGCCCAAACCAGCCTCTGATTCTATGATTTAAGGACAAAACTTGCATTTATGTCAAAAAGCAAAACACATGGAGGGATGTTTTTTCAAATATAGGAAAAGGCCAGCACCAGACTGCAAATACAGTCCCAGATTCTAAGTTTCACTTTTAACTGTAATGTTGAGTTCTCTTTTACAATTTGCTACAGGACACTTAGATTTGGTCAATCCTGCACCCTGCATTTGATGAGAAGGTTTCTCATCAAATGCAGGGTGCAGGATTGACCTGCAGGGTGCAGGTTTCTCTTTTGTCTTTTTAAAGACAAATTTATATTGCTTATACCAAATGCAAAAAAAAAAAAATCCCAAAAAACCCACAAAACACAACAACAACAACAAGTCAAGTAGCCCAATTCTGAAACACATCCCCAAAAGGTTGTGTCCAGGGTGAGGTTAAAAACTGAGTTATGACAATGTCGGGTGGTTTCCCCATCAAACTGTTGCTGCTGCTGCAGGCAAAGCAAAACACATGCAGCCAGCACACAGGTCCTGTAGCCTTTTAGTCTTGTGTGGAGATTTATACCAACCCCTTTCATCACACCCAGAAGAGATCTCAGGAATAATCACACTTGTGATGACCAACATACACCAGCCTCAGAGTGTTCCACTCCCGCAAAAAGTGCTGCTGGCAGAGCTGGAACACTGAGGGTGTTTGGGTGGTTCCTTACAGCATTATCACAAGCCACACACTTCACTGCTTGGCTCAGGATCTGGCACTACCAAAACCCTCCTGGCTTTCCAGAGGAAACCCATCCAGAAGGATGAGTCATGCCAAGGAATCCCTGCTTCATCTGCACAGTGAAGGGCAGCAGCCAAAGGAGACAGACAATGTGGCTCCAAAAACACAGGAAGAAATCTTGCTTAATATTTAAAGGAGTTCCAGGTAAATTGGTTAAACGCAGTATGGTCCCTCCCTGTAATTCATGAATAAGGAGGACTCAAAACACAGCCACTGTCACTGCAATCTCAGCTCAGAAAGCTGAGTGCAGCTGGTTAGGAGCCATCTCTGCATTGCTGACCAAGTCTGGGGTGCCCGCGGCCTCGGAGTGGCCAGGACATCCTCGGGCTGGCACTGGGGTCAGATTTAAAAAGGGATTGCATCTACAAAAAAGTAATGGTCAACATCTTGTTATCACATGTACTGGGAATATGCACATTCAACCTGCTGAGCTCCAAGCTCAATCCTTCTTTTGAGGAGTGTGATGTGTATTTATCGGAGTTCTCTGTGAAGCTGCTTTACAAAAAGGAGCAGTTCCCACTCAAGTCTGACCTACTCCATGATCAGAAGTATAACCAAAGCAGCTTAACTCAAGTACATCCTGAAGTGTATCTTAGGCTGTAAATCTGAACTTAACTGTTCTGGCCCGTTGTGAATTCTGTAGGAAGCCCCCAGTACTCCCCTCCCATGTGAGATCCTGCAGTAATCAACACTGCGACACCATTTTTGTACTCATGCTAAAATAATCACCCTCAGCAAACAGCTCCAATTTAACCCAAGAACTCCTTATCACTAATTACCACCAGGGTCAGGTGCAGATAACACTGCAGCACCCAGGCTGATAACCTGATCTTATGGCAACACGAGGCATGGAACCACTCCAGTTCAGGTTCCAGGAACATGAGCTCAGAACTGGCCACTTTCCCTAGGACCCCCTCTGCCACCAGCATGGACACTCACCTACAACAGGCAAAATGCAGCTCTTCAGAGACCATCAGGAAATGGCGAGAAACTGAATTTCAGGAGAATTGTTTACAGCATAAAGAAATTCCAGGAAAGACAAGCTGGCATCAAGTCACATTTCACATGTGCCCTGTGCTGACCCAATTCCTCTGGGCAGGTGTGTACCTTGGGACCAGAGATGCAGCTGTCACACCAAGCCACACCTGCAGAAAGGACAAGGTGACACACTGGGACACAAAGAGCTTGTGCTGGTTTCAAGCACACCACCAAGAGCCTGTCAAGAGCCACCAAGTCTCTCACTAAACCAAAGAAGTTTTTTCCATAAAAGCAGGGTACATTGTGATTTCCCCAGCACAAGGCAAGAGTAAGAATCCCATTTCACTGCAATGAACACAAGAGTTTGAGTCACCAATTTAATTTTATACAAGTCAAACTACACGTTGTATAAAGAGTACAAGGCAGTTCTAATGTTTGCTACTGCATGTTACAAAAATCAATTTAACTATAAAGGGGATTTTTTGGGATGAGTCCTATTCCACAATTTAAGTGAACTGGCAACTGTGGTTTAGCAAAGCCTTTGTTAAAACTAGAACTCTAGCTCCAAGAGATTACATTTCCAATAAAGTTCGGACCTACACACAAGAGGATTATAGTTCTCCTAGTCTGAAGCAAAATGTTAACATAAGTGAGTCAAAGGGGAGGGAAGACAGATTTCTTTACCTGGGTTTCATGTCCAATGGGGATTCAGAGGCTGACAAACCAAACAGCATACTAATGACTTGGACCACAGCCAAGAGACACCTTCATGTCTGACAACAGTGACACTTGAGATTCAAGCAAGAAACGTCAGAAAGCTTTTATTCTTTCAAGTCTGAAACAGGGGTTTCAGCAATACTGTAGGATTCCAGAGTACCTTTGTTACCTTTAATACAGTCTCAGTATGGGGGGAATGTTCTTTTGGCAAGTCAAGGTACAACATAAGTCCTCCAACTTGAGTTTATTGCTGGTCTAAAATCTTCCTAGTACTGTTACTGGTTTATACAGTTTGCTGACTGCTTCCAAAATTAAGATAAACTGTGTGACCTGCCCAGCAAGGCAATCCTGCCTTTGGCAGCAAGCTGAAACCTATGAACCTAATGACACCCATAGTTCTAATGCCATGAAAAAAATAGGAAAAAAGGATACTTTCAAAAAGCCCATATTTAAGCCTGTTTATATTCAGTTTATTTTTAATATAAAAACCACTTTGCATTTAAGAGTAGTTGAGTTACTCCTGCAGAAATGCTATAAAATCAAACTTTCAGCTCAATTTCTACAAAATGGGGACTCTTCCTGCTTTGTACCACCATTCCACCTGGTATTGTCAAATTTGGGATACAAATTAAACCTTTATGCCTTAGTTCTTAGGCCATTCACTCCTGCGAGAAAAAAAACCAACTTCTGAAGTACTAACATAACACTAATGGCCTGACAGGTAGGAAAATGTTCCATAATAGTGTGCAAGGTGAGAGGAGAGTTGTAGTCCTAATCTCTTGAACTGGATCTTGATCGTGAGCGGGACTTTGAGCGAGACCTGGAGCGGGACCTGGACGCGGCTCTTTTGGGCGGTGACTCGGAGCGAGCCTTGGCAGACGGCTGCTGCTGCGGCGAGTTGGAGCGAGACCTGCTCCTAGACCTGGACTTAGACTTAGCATCCCCTTTACCATTTTCTTTGGGAGATCGAGACCTGGACCTGGATCTGGACCGGGACTTCTCAGACTTCTCCTTGGATCTGCTGTGCGAGCGTGAACCCCTGTCAGACTTGGGTTTGGATTTGCTCTTTGATCTGGACTTCCTGCTTTTGGATCGGGAACGGGAGCGGTCTTTGCTTCGTGACCTGGATTTAGATCTTTCAAAGAGAGAGACAGAGTTTATTCTGCATGGCCTGCAGTGCACTTCCAGCAGCTGTAAACATCTGTCAGTGAGGGAGATGCTGCACTGGCAGTGTTAACTCTGGGGCACTTACCGGGAACGGCTTTTGGAGACACTACGGGATCTGCTGCGGCTGCTCCGACTCCTCCGACTTCTGCTTCTAGACCGCCTCCTGGATCGTGACCTGCAGACATTTAAAATGTCACTCCCTTTCTCTTGGCCTGGTTGTGCCTTCAATCATCAAGTACAGGACGGAGGAGATCTTAAACATCACCTTGTTCCACCCCCTGCCATGGGCAGCGACACCTTCCACTATCCCAGGTGGTTACATACATACTATATAAACCTTCCATCAAACTTTAAAAATTCTCTACAAATCTATTTCCTACACCAGGTTGCTCCAAGCCTCATCCAACCTGGCCGTGGACACTTCCAGGGATCCAGGGGCAGCCACAGCTTCTCTAGGAAATCCATCCTCACAGGGAAGAATCTTCCTGATTGCATGTAATACACTGTGCTATCTAGTAGAATAATCTAACAGAGAAGAGCTGCTAAAGGACTTCTCAAGAGCAAGGGCAACCCACCAGGGTAGGTTCAACATACTGTCAGTGAATCACATCTGAGGTTTCACATGTGAAAAACTGCTCACACCTGGCTTTGCTGTATAATGTAAAATATTTCCTTCTACACTGAGGCCTCCTCCTATTCCTAAACCACCAGCTGAAAGTAACTGCTGCAGGTAGGGCACCCATCCCCATGCTGATTGTAACCACTTTTGCTGCAGTGACCAGCGTGTCCCCCGAGTTACCTGGACCTGCTGCCAGAGTAGGATCGCCTGTGGCTGGAGCGTGGCTTGTCCTCCACCAGCCTGATCTTCCTGCCGTTTATCTCTGTGCCATCCAGCTTGTCCAGGGCGCGCTTCATGTCCGAGTACGACCGGAACTCGATCACTCCTTCATTTGTACGTTCTTTGTGGGCATCTGCATAGGTCACCTCCCCAGCCTGCCTCATGAAATCCTGTGGGGAGCACAGGGCAGCTACAGAACGGGGGGGGCTCTGCAAGCAGCACTCAATGTGCACACTTTTTAATTATTCTACTGCAACAAAATCAGCATTGCTTTCAAAGGAAGCTATTGCTTCCTGATGTTCACAACAGACTCCACACAGAACATCAATACCTACTTTTAAATCCTGCCAACTACAGCGACTGGAAAGGTTCTCAACAATCAGCCTGAACTCTGTACGAACGGGCGGTCCGTATTTATCTCGTCCCGATTGTCTCCGACTGCTATATCCGCCACCACCCCCACCTTGATTGTACAAAGAAACAAAGTTAGCTTGTCTCCTAGCACGAAGGAAGCTCAATGTTCTGAAAAAGTTAGTTTAACAGTCATATTTACTGGAGTAGGACTTTATTTCGCTAAGCCTCCAATAAACTTTGCAATTTTGCCATGATCTATATTAATGGCAAATCAAACAGACTAACATCCTACAAGTCTGTGCTCCTAAGATCTGTTAGAGAGTGACTGCTCCTTATTAGATTCACCTTGCTAAGTTTTATTTTACAGAACATTGTAAAATATAAAACTTAACTGATTACATGCATTTCTACATTTTACAAAAACGTTTACTAGTTACACTAAGTACTTACATCACAGTATGAGGTTTTTGGTGGTGGTTTGGCCACAAAACACGCAAGGTAACAGTCACCTAGTTCAGTTTAACCAGTTTTGTCTAACCCTTGGAATCCTCACCATCACCCTGCGTCTAATGGCAAAAGGCTGCTGTCGTCATGGCTTCCGGTAAGGTCAGCCAAAGGGTCATAGGGCAAGGGTCACACAATGTATGGAAAAGCCATGGCCAGGAAAGGCAGTCATCTTAGCCTCAGTGGACACAGCCTCAGCCCCACTGGTCACTTTTAAATTGAAACATCAAGGACTTGTTAAAAAGTTTGAATTGAACATGCAACAATTTTAAAACAACATACATTTGATTTTTTTAAAAAGACAGAAACCCACCCCCCCCAACACCACGATTCCAAACACCACCGAAAAGTCAACCTTAGTACTTTTAATTACAGTACTAGGCCGTTCAAGCTCTACACAGCTCAGCTCAAGAAGCTACACGAGCGAGCTGAGCACAGAAATATTTACAATATCCCCCCTTCAGCATAACAGATTCCTGCTCCAAACCCTCCCCCCGCCCCTCCCATATATCCAACTGAATCAATCACATCAAAGTTCACAGCTGAGCGATTCTCCCCCAGTTACACAACAATATTTATACACTAACATTACTGATGCAACATCGCTGTCACATCTAAATGCTCCCAGGAATACTGGAGCCGTTAATTAGCAGAGCAAACCCTTTCTAGAAGGCCGCGATT
>VXBC01003479.1:491725-548182 GCA_013399945.1 Ploceus nigricollis | reverse complement strand
CCCCTCCCACTCCGGCAGCCCGAGCGCCGCGCACACGCACTCGGCAGGAACAAAGAGCCGCCCGGCGCCCCCGCCATCCAGCCCCGGGGAAGGGCGGCACGGACCACCTCTGAGGGGAGCCCCGGGTGTTTAAAGAAAAGTGCCTTCCCCCCACTGCACCCCACCGCGTCTCGCCCCGCCTCGCCCGCGGGCTGGATCCGGCCCAGGGCGCCGCGCCTCTCGTGAGCCGTGTAATTAGAGCCTGGTGGTGTCAGGGTTGTAATTATGCAGATTGAGAGTGTGAGGGGAATGGGAATCACAAATAGAGGCTTTGTTGGGCTTGAAAGGAGCTAATTCAGCCAAAAGCCGCCGTTTGTAGGTTTGAAACATGCTGATTCTGGGAGTTTTGGCGCAAAGAGAGGAAAGCGACGCGTTTTTGAAGTTGCGTTGGTGGTAAAGCAAAGACTGAACCGAGCATTGCTGAAAACTACGTAACTATATATTGGTTACTATAGGAGAGCTCCTGAGGTGAAAGATGCCCTCGTATTGAAATGTCTTTCTTAACACAATCCAGATACATAGGTGGGCTTGTAGCTTGCAAATCTTTGAGAGGGAGAGGGATGAGTAATGTTCACTTACAGTACTCTTTTTGCGTTGCCTTTCATTGCCCAGCACTGTTAGAAGCCATTTCTTGTGTCCCTTGTGTCACCTAGGAGGTGGGCAGAGGTTCAGTGTTGCCCAAAGCAGCTCAGGCATCACACAATCCTCATTCAGTTTATTTCCTCTGCTACAGCTTTAGGGGACAACCTTCTAAGTCACAGTCCTAGCTCTGATACGAAATCAGGAACAAATCTCATGAAGTCAGGACAGGTTTAGATTAGATATTATAAAATATTTCTTCACCAAAAGTGTCATCAAGCATTAGAACAGAGTGCCCAGGGAAGTGGTTGAGTCACCATCCTGCAAGTATTTAAAAGATGTGTAGATACGGCATTTGGGGATGGTTTAGCAAGGAGTTGGCAGTGCTGAGTTAACAGGCTCAGTGATCTTTGATGTCTTTGATGCCAGCCTAAATGATTCTGTGAGTTTAAGGGTTGTAAGTTGCTCAGGTACCCGCTAAAAATAGCTATTGGTCAGTTGTTCTTGAACATCAGCTTTAGGCAGAGCGGTAGCACTGTCAGCCACTGCTGCCTTCACCCCACTTTGTTGCTGTGTCAGGTTTCTGGTGTAAGGAGGAGCAGATATTGACTCTCTGTTCAGTTAACTTTGAAATCATCCAGCCTGTCACAATTTTGTCTCTTTTGTTTATAATCTGGAAACTTTCTTCTGCATGTGCACAGGACAACAGCACTATTGTTTGTCAGTCTTTCAAGCACTCTGGCAGTATAGATAATAATAACCAGTCCTAAAAGAATGACTAGAAAGGAAGTTAGAGTGGAGTACAAAGCATTGACTTCCAGATGATATAACTTCTATCGAAGAGAGAGAGAGTAAATACAGCCCCCAGTGTGCTACTTTGCAACCAGATACCACTTAACCCAAAACTTTGGTTGTGTCTTCTCTGGCCCTTTGGAAGAAAGAAGGGGGGAAATGTTGAGAGTGTAAAAACCATCTGGCCCCAGTTCTGCCATGTTTTATTAGAATGAGTAACAGAATCCAGTTTTCACTACTACAGATAACTGTAATCTTTATTACCACAAGTAAAAGGAGAATTGAGCTTCTACATGTTTAGTCCCAGGAAAAATGTGTATCTCTGTTTGTTATCACTAATAATACTAGCCTTAATTCTTAGAAGTGCTTTGTTAATCCAGTAAGATTGCAAAATGATATAAAAAGATGAGTTGGTAGCATATGTAATATTGAGTTTATTATACATCACTAGTTTACAATGAAAAAAAAAGCCAAGAAGGAGTTTATTATAATATCAGTGCTGGAGGATGCAACGAGGCAGTAGAGGTGCAGTTATATATCATAACATTTTTTTCACTGAAAGAGTAGTTAGGCATTGCAATAAATTGCCCATGTGGGTGGTGGAACCGCTGTCTCTGGAAGCATTCAAGAGGTGTCTGGACATGGCAGTTGGGGATATGGTTCAGGGGTGATTATAGTGGTGCTAGGTTGATGATTGGACTAGATGATCTTGAAGGTGTCTTCCAACTTCGATGATTCCGTGAAATACTCAAAAAAGATTCAAAAGGGAGGATTTTTTTTTTTAAATTTGAGCCAAGGATGCAAAATTTTTTAGTGGACCAGCAAAAAAACCCAGTAAATGGGTATCTGAAATTTTCAGTTGTCAGAACAGGAACATAACAGTGTGGCCTGGATATTGCATCACTAAAAATATCTTGATGCAGACAACAGTTTGGAGTTGTTTGGAGATACGTCAGGAGACATATTTGAAGACAGGGTAGAGCATGTAGCATCATAGCACAGGATCTTAAGAGTCACCATGGGAATGCTTGTCCTCAGTTATGCGTACAAACAGTTGGCAATTTTCAAATGCCCTCTACGGTTTGTGCCACCTACACAAATGTTGCTTGCAGGCATTCATTTCAGAACTCAGTTGCCAAAGAGAAAAAGCTTAGGACTCAGAGTCATGCCCTAGCATGGGTACAAATACATCTTTTCCAGACAGATGCATTGATCATAGACATCATATCACCAAGAAAATGGTCCAGAGATTGGCTCCTCCTTGACTGGGACTTATCTCACTTAGGTGAGATACCCAGTAGTATAGGTAGAAAGCAGCTTGAAGTTGTGCGTACTTCAGCTACCATGCTCACGGTCAGTGTGAGAGACTGTCTTTTTCAGGCATTTCCTGTACAAGTGGATTTAATAAAGAGTAAAAATGCATTTCATTGTGTTGTATTTGTTGCTCTATTTTAAGTGTGCTTGTAATTTCACTAACACATAATTCCACTAGTAACATAGCTTCACACAGAGCGCTGGCAGGTAAAAGGTATGTTGATAAATATACTGTCCCATGGTTTTCAGGTTGGTCGGTTTGAATACTGCAAAGATGATTAAAACATCTTAGTCCTTTAAATAGTTAACCTAATTGTTTGGGTTTTTAAACATAAATTACTCTCCTCCCAATATTGACATTACTAATAAATTTTTAATGAGTTCCATTCAGTATGCCAGCAATAGATTATGAGTTTGATAAACCCAGAACTTCATCAGCACTTTACAAACCACACTAAAGGCTTGATGGTTCCATTCTTTTTTTAAGGCATTGATAAAATTATATGCCCTAAATCAGTAGAAATCTACTATAGAATGCTACTTACACAGTATCCTATGGTAGGAATTTCTGAATCAGTGTAGTTACTAATAGGCTGTCGATGCAGAGAACAAAGAAGCAGGAAGTCCGCAAATCCCATCTGCTCTTTTCTGGTAATAAGCTTGTTGCTTTATGCTGCAATAGCTGCAGGCTGGATCTGCCTTTCAGGCAAGCCAGTAAAGAATTAATTGCTGTAATCCAGTCTGGGCTATACAAAAGATGTGTAACAATAAGGTCAGAGCACGGACAGTAAACTACAAGTCTCGTGAGATTATTTTAAAGTGCAGTTCCAGTCTGAAAAATGACTGTGAAAGTAGTTTTATAAAAATAGAGCCACTGTCATGCCAGCAGAAGTCCATCCTATCCAGTATTCTGCCTTTAGCAAGGGCTGATAGTAGCTTTGTAAGGAAAATATCTCAGAAACAAGAAAAATATTGAGGGATATTTTCCCTCTTTCAGAAGTCATTGAATCAGGACATCTGGATCATTTAATTTTGATAGCAACTAATGTGTAATAATATTCCATTTGCTGAGACCCATTTTTAAGCCATTTAAACATTAGGGCTCTACAACCCCCTGTGGCAATTAGAGCTGCAATTTAATAATGTATTGTTAGAAAAACTACTTCTTATTATCTACTTTAAATCTGCTGCTTAGTAATTTGATTGGGTGCCCCTTAGTTCTGGTTTTCTGAGAAAGACAGAATGATTAATCATTCTCTATTCAGCTTCTCTTTGTCATTCATGACTCTATAAAATTTAGATACTTCTCTTCCCAGCTGACAAGCCCTAATTTATATAGCCTTATCCCTGCAGAAGTCAGGCCAAACCTCCCATTGTTTCCTGTCTCACTCCATAATGAAAACGGAATTTTCTAACCCATTGTCTTCTTTCTATTCTCACTTCTTGTTTTCTTATAAAGCCAAATGTTCTCAGTTAAAGAAATCAGCTTAACCAAAAGCATATTGGCTTCTCCAGAAACACTCATATATTCATGAGCATGCCCTGCTTTAAAAAATCTGTGCAGACTCTCCTCCAATATATCATACATATCCATAGCTTCTGTATTCTGTCATTTATTCCAATTTGTACAAATTGGCTTGATAAAAAAATAAGACTTAATGAAATGTAGTTCCCCAGAGCCGTGTTCGTGGTTTTTTCAAGGCTGATGTCCCAGCTAATGCTTCCAATTTGTTTGGCACCAAGCCTGCTTTGAACGGTAGGGTAAATGTTTGTGAGAAGTTCAACAATGTCACACTTGAGCTGCCATAGAGGTTTTGCATGGATACTACCTAGACCTAGCAATTTGTTATTGTTAAATTTATGCATTTACTCTGCATTATTTGAGCAATTAAACACTTTATCCTAAAGTTACAGCATGGATTCCCCATTCTCAGTGTCTCTTGCAAACATTTTGACTTTCTAGCTGTTGCTAATTTCATGCTAATTGACTTTCTCTTTTTTTATACTGTTTCCTTCTCTGAACTACCATGGTTCCTTCAGGCTTTTTCCTTATTTAATTAATATTAAATTGAAGTACGTTGTAATCACCATTAGAATGGATTTACTATAAGAACAAAAACAAAATTGCATCATTTCAGTGAGCTCAAATTGCTCCAGTGCTTATGGCATCCAAAGATACTGTCTGTGAATTAAACTTAGGATCTGCTAGTTTGTAGATCCATCTAGACAGAATTATCCATGACAGCTCTTGTTCAAGGGGTTGTTATTTGATTGTTATCAAATCACTCTGACTTTCAAATGCTTTAGACTCCCCTCCCTCCCATCCCTTCTGTATATTATAAACTGAAAGCATCAGGCTGAATCTTGCAAATCAGGATGGGTTTCTTTCTAATGATCTTCATCGATAACAAAGACTAATTAGACTTTCAAAGAAGTTTGAATATTTACATTGTCTCCAGTATACAAGTATATTGGAGAGTATAATTTGGTTTACCATTGATGAGTAAGAAAGAGAAGGTTGAGGAGGAGATGTGTTCAAGGTTGTTAATAATTGAGCTGATAATCTAAAAGTAAAGCTTTTGAAACACTGTTTGAGTGTGAAGATCACAATGACAGAAATACAGCTTCTCTTCGGGAGGCTAAAAATCCATGACACACCTTCTGCCAAGACTCCAGATTTCAGCTTGACTTATCTTCAGGGAACAGTGGCAGTTGATTCAGGAAAACTGCCTTATTTCCTGATAACATGATCATATGGAATCATCTAATCCTCGTTATGATTTTTTTCTTTTTATTCATCTTCTGTCATCTTTACTTTTTGTCTATTTGCATATAATGGGGGAAAGAGATTAAAGAAATTAGTCAAATTTACAAAAAAGTGGAAGAAAATTACTATCCATGTTAGCAAGTCCATCATGTGGATACATAAGTGATTTTTACAGTTTGCAAAATGTTAGTTAAGTGTAGGCCAACAGACTCAAGACTTTATGATGCTGCAAAGTGGTTTAGAAGTTATCATCTTAAAAAAATAAACAGCAATGTGCTTAGCATTGGTTATGTGATGTAGTAGGGAAAAAATGAAATCATACAAAAAACCTTCAGTCCAGCAGTAATTGTGTTTGAGAAGGCACATCTGAGTGGCACCATGTTGAAAGAGTATGGAAAATTTGCAGTTGCTTCAAAGGCTTTTCTTGTGTCAAAGTGGGTGTGTTAGCTTTTCAGATAGGGAATGTTTTAAAAAAATAAATACCTGAACTTTCATCCAAGTTCAGTTTGGTCAAGCAAGAATCTTTGCTGACTATCCTGAAAAGCCCATGTAATTTATTTTTATCATTTATTTTTTTCTGTCAGATGGGACAGAAAAAAAGCCTGTGAAAATAATGTGTAAAAGCTTGCATGCAAAAACTTGTCCTTGCACTATCTATAACCCACTGAATCACAAAAGATACAATAAAATGGCAGAGACACCTAGAGGGTAATTTAGGTACAGTTAGAAAACTTACACCCAAACTTTTTTTTCTGGACCCACTGTTCCATAAACTGTATAGCTTGCAGAGTACTTGAGATCTTTGCTGCAACATCACTAGACTGGCATAAAACCCCTCGCCCTTCCTCCTGCCATGCCAGAACTCCTGGGTCTGGGTAGTGATGGATCTATCACAGATGGTGATGGATCTATCAGTCTTACTCCCTCTGGGTCCCTTTTGTCCATCATGGAGATGTGCAGTCAGTGCTGGGCAAACTTCCAGGGCTGGGGGAGAGCTGGTCTAAAATCAGCCCCTTCTAGGACAATCTGGAAATAGAAGAAATGCAGTACAGCAAAGGTATTTCTTGAGCACATTCACTGGATTGATGAAGGGTGTATGAATTGTTGTGGTACTACTAAAGGAGTGTATTCTTCTTAGCTAGATATTTTCCTTGTGTTTGCTCCAATTTCATTATGAAGAGCACAGGCCCCGCTATCTTCACTCCCTGTTTCATTTGTGTTTCTACTGAGGAGATTCTGATTCTGAATTAGAAGGCAGGGGAGTTTTCAAATAGTCCTGGTGATCTCCAAATTAAAACCCAGAAACCACAGTTCTCAAATCATGTGCCCTCCTCTGACTGGGTATCTGGGATGTCTCTCACTAGAGTGGAAGAGGCAGAAAAAAACATTGCTGCTTCCTGGTTTTTGTCCTTCAGCTTTCCACAAATGTCAGTCATGTCAGAACTGTTATGCTTGCTCCCAGACAGAATTTTGCTGTGAGAAAACTGATGTTTTGTTCAAAAGGCTTTTCTATTACTTTCACATATGTCACTTCGGCAAATGGATAAAGTCAATGCTCAAATGCATTATCAATTGTGAAAACAGGTAAAAACAGTGTTCAAATGCATTATCAGTCACATACTTCTGTATATTTCCCAAATATTGTTTAACTATTTGACTATTGGTTTAACTATTTGAAATTACAGTGCTACAAATATGGTTAGCTGGATTCTCATTCTTAATTCCAAGATTTGAACTCCATACAGGATAATATAATTCAAAGTTCTGTGGGTGGAAACTCCCTGGAGGAACCAGAAGATATGAAGACAGACCAATGTTTTCTGGAATATTCATCTTATAGTCAAGTTTGACTATTAATTTCAATGGCATCATTATTTACAACAACACTAGTACTATTAAAATTCTTTAATTGACTTATTTGCATAATGCTTTCATCTTTTTCATAATGTTTTCTCCCTTTTCTGCTTCTTTTAGTATTTAAACACTTGCAAAAATGGCTTGGATGCCAGAAGAAGTTTGTCCTTTCTGTCCAGAATTGATTGTGTCTTCTTTTTTTCCTGAATAAGTAGTTTTAAAATGTTGGCTGCCAATTGTTTCGACCACAATAGCTGTCTAAGCTCCCTAAACGGATGTCTGATGACTGCACAGCAATGTCAAGACTCAGACAAGTGCTTTTGGTCTGATTATATTCAGATATTGATTCTAACAGGACCAAACCAGTCACTTTTAAGTCCTGGCACAGCCTACAATGCTGTAGCTGTCAATTTAAAACTGACACAGTTATAAAAACCCCATGAAAAAATATTCCATTTCCAAGTAGCTTTCTTGGAAAGGGAGGTAAACTGAATTTTTCTTGGGTCATTCATACAGGTGCAGCAGTACCACCCAGAGGCCACTGCTGTGCTGCATACTGCACAATCTGGAGAAAGTTCCTGCCCAAAAGGGCTCAGAGGCTGGAAAGACAAAGAAAATACTAAGGCTTAGAAGAGATTATCATATAAAGATGTATTTGTAATAGTCTTCAGATGAAAACCCCCAAAATTTCATTCTCTCACTGTCCTACTCAAGCCAAATCTGAATGTAGACAACCCCTCTAATCATTGACATTGCTTTTAATTCTAAATTAGACCACTTGGATGAGATGATGAAATTCCAGGATTTGGTCTTTGCTCCCAAGACAATGTATTTTTTGTTCAGGAGTCACTCCTGAGCTATCAATAAACATATAATGAATGAGCAGTGTGGCTATCCAGTGGAGCATGGGCCATAAGGATCTGCCCTGGGCAGGGAATGGCAAAAAGACTACCAGGAACATCTTGTTTATTCCACACACCCAGCTGTTCCACTGTGTTACACAACCTGCTTAGGTATGTTGGGGGAGACATTGACTTGGCACTCCCATTTTCTGGGCCCATGTTCAGAGAATATAATTTCCATGGTTTTAAAAGGTGGTAGTTATTGAGGTGTTCAAGAAGGTCTCATTTTAGATTTTAGATTGTGCCAAACATATTTGAGAATACCTGCAGATTCTTCTCTCTGAAATGCAAGGAATGTTTGTAAGTCCTAGTTTTGCTGATGATATTAGAGTTGCTCAGACCAGGCAAAGCACAAAACAGAAGAGGAGGCATTTGAAATCAAAGAAGGACCTTATCAGTTTAAGAACTCAGTTCTACATCCATTAAGTAGCTAAACAGAGCTATTTTGGTCAACAATTTCAGACTTTGGCAGATCAAACCTACCTAAGTATTTAGTCTCTTTATCCTCTCTCTTTATGGAATGATGGATGTCTCTTCTGCTATGAAGAAAAATGAAGTGTTGTGGTGCAGCAGAAGGAAGAAAGGGAGGCATTTCTCCCTTGTAGTCTGGCATCAACTAGTCTGAAAGCTGAAATCACCTCCTGGTGTAATAGAGTAGCTACAATGAGCAGTGTTCAAGTATGATGAGAGAGCAAAACCAGCCAAGAAAGTGGGTACTGTTCATTCTAAACGATGAGATTATGTTAAAACATCAAGTATCAAGGAAGGCAAGCAGAGTAGCAGAGTTCTGACCTTATCATTGTGAGTAAATAAACTGAACACCTGAAGCTATCCCAACACTACACACATCCCTATACAAAGAAGCAAGGAATAGAGGTGACCTATGGAATAAATGCGAGATCCATTTGATGTTTTTTACAAGCCTAAGGAGACTCTGTGAAGTAACAGAGAGTATGTCTTGTCAAACTGACACAGATCTTTATTTCAAGAGGAAGAGGATGGGGGGACAGTGTTACAGATGTTTGTCACTCTGTGTCAAGCACTGACAGGGAGAGATGCTCAGGCTGAACATTCTGTGGGAACCTACACAGAATACAACAGAATATATTAACACAGCAAAGATGTTCTTATGACATTCCTTGTTCTTGTAAGTATCAGTAGTTTTGAAGCAATCTACATATTTAAATACATCAATATGCATTATGTGCATTATTTCATTCCTTTCCTCTGATTACTTGATTCCCCTCCCCGTAGAGCAATGCCCCAGCTTTGTAAAATAAAGTATCCATTACACACTGAAAAAATGGGCCTGATGAATCACAAATCCCACATAATTTAGTACATCATCTCTCAATACAGCTTTTCAGTCTAATTTAATGCATTATTGAAGATAACACGTTCATTAAAACAGCTGCCAGCAAACTCTTCATTTGAATTGTTTCATGGAAGGACTAGTCAAAGGGAAATGAAACACCACAGGCTAATGATATGCAAAAAGGACAAAAAACATTTAAGTTTTGATACATTGGTATTGAGATGTTAATATGATTTTTCTTAATGAGTAGTGCTCTGCCAGATATGGTAAATCACAAACCTGGTGTTTCTTCTTAGCCAACGTACAACATATAATAAAAAATAACCAAAAAACCACATGGCAAAATTACCAGGGCTGTTCAGTGAGGATGACTTAAAGAGCACAGAATTATTATTTATTGTTTCTTATTGCTACTTCTCTGTCAGTGAGCATTTAAGTAGCAGATATTTTCATCCAGAGCTCCTGGTCTCTGGGGGAGTGAACTGAAATCTCTCATCCCCTCAAACACTAGGAAGTCCTAGATTCTAATGTGCTGGCTCAAATGAATGTCTAACGTCTTCCATTGAACGGGGCTTTAGCAATAAGTGTTGGTCTCTCAACAGGATCAAATTTGTGACATTAAAGTTTTGCGAGTACTTTTTTCACCCCATTGTGCAAATCATTGTTTACTGGTAAAGCACAGAGTTTTAACAATTATAGTTTAACTAGGACATGTCACCAGCAAGAGACACACACCAGAAAAAAATATCAATAACTAAAGATTTATTAGAGTTACTGACATTAATTCATAAGATATTCATAAAATTAACAAAACAAAATATCTGCTGTCTCATGTCTCCATTGCATAATCAGTCTGAACATCCTTTAAGCCAGACAACATCCTTACTCAGCTGCAGGCCCAGTGGTTTAAATTACACAGACATCCATACCTCCTGCCTCCTCTATGAAATGTGCAGTTAAGGAGAGAGAGTTTGACTGGAACAGCCACTCACCAGTCTATTACTAACCTATGGCTTTAATACTTTGCATGCTTTTAAGCTCTTGCCTAGGTCCAGGAGCCTTTAAACACTAGCTCTGTCTTTGTCAAGTCCAGGAAGTCCATGTAAACTGAGATGTAAGGCATAAAAATCAGTTCTGAATAAACCATAATCTAAAGCATCCCATGACAAAGACTTGTAGTCAATACCTTTGTCTGTCCAGTAAGCTACTGAACTATTGATTATTTTAGGCAACATATTATAACAAAGCATGAATTCTTCTTTCAGTTTCCATACTTATATTCTCTCCAAAAGGAAAAAAAAAAGGTTTCATTGTAGTCTCAAAGGAAGGAGTGTAGGAGTGTAACTGACATAGTGTAGATGTCTAGAAATCTGAGCTGTTCATTCCAGGTTCCTTTGCAAACCATGGAAGTAAAGATGTACATTGGTTAATGTCACAGTAAAATAGATGTTTGCAATCTGACCAATTCAATTGCTTCCTACAAATGTCTGCTTCTCTATATAATATAGATCAACTAACTCAGAAACAGAAATCTACACTGTAGATGTATAAATTTAGGCAAGATTAATCCATCCAAAGTGTTTTGATAGTCAGTTTAATAAAAGAAGGAAAGATAAATACAACAATATATTGTCATGCAAAGCAGGTATTTCATTATTTCATGGCAACTATTAAGTGTGCACTTCTTAAAACAATGGAGATTAAATAGTTACCAGAATTGCAAACATGGAGTGGGGTAGTTCTTAAAACCCTCTAGCAATTTTTGTCCAGATTCCTTCTGCAGTAGTAGAGATGCATTTTCCAAAAATCATTTGTTCTGTCTCAAACTTATCATTTAAGTTATTTGGGAAGAACCTTTCTCTGGAGTTTGATGTCTCCCCTTGAAGGTGCAATATGAACCCACTTCCCTCTGCATGAAAAATAGTAGTTTAAACTGAATAACTGACTTCTAAATGGTTAATCTTGATGAGAAGAATCCCATTCATGCTGTATTAAGCAAACAGGTCTTTATATTGGAGGAAAAGAGAATACAGCCCCTTCAAAACAAATATGTAGGAATGTCCTGGCATTCAGAAAGCTTCAATAAATTGTCATTGATTTTACATAAAATTTAGTGTTTTCACAGATCTGATAAATATACTGACCAATATCTTGTTTTGCTTCCTGCAATGTATGTATGAAAATGCATCTAAATTCTCATTAAAATAATTTTTTTAATAACCATGCAGTAGGACTTCATTCAGAGAATTCCCAGCAGTAAAAATGAATAATTTCCCACAGTGTTTTGAATAAACAGGCCAATACAGTTAACTAAACAATAGTAATTTCTTCATCATATGTTCTGTATGTCAAAATTAGTAGATCCATTTTTCTGCAAGAGAGAAAAGATTGGTCAGAGATGCCAAGCAGAGTAGTATGCTCTAAATGTACTACAAGGAAACTTCAGATTTTTTTTTTCTTTTTTAGAATGTCTACTGAAGTCTAACTGTCTGTCTTGTAACTTGATGAAATAAGACATGCCAATTTATTGTGCTTAATATAGAGATCCTTGGTATGTCTTTCTACAGTTTTATAACTGTTACTATGCTTTATTAATTTTCTAATCTGATTATTTGCAGAATTCCCCATTCCCATCAAATTTTGCAATGAGTTAAATAACGAAAGTATTTTAAGAAAACAATTTTAATATAATTTTAGTTAACATGATCTTATCTCAGAATTACATAGTTGAAAAGCAGTTTATCAGAGTATTTCATCTACATCTTTGTTTGTCTTAATTTGGTACAGAGGTACTGATTTATAGTATTGTGAAATAATAATTGCCATGAAGAGGGAAGACTTAAAATCTAGCAACTTCTAGAAAAATTAATAAAACAAAATGTTCATTTGTCCTTGCCTTGCACATTTTTTTCCTCACTTTGCTCCTCACAAAGGTGAGAATCATAATCACATGTAATATCTTCATTATGATTTCATAGATTTTGTATCTTCTCTCTACTGGTCACCAATTACTCCACTAGGTGAAAATACCTCTGCATCCTGGCTTATTTGTTTCAGTAGGACAATCTGATTCTCAGATGGCCTTGCAATTTATTCTCACTTCCAGGGCAAGGTGCCATTGCCCCCCTCTACATGTCTCTATTGATTGCACAGGTACAACTCTACAGAGAGACCTGAAGAGATGAACTTGCAGTGCAACCAAGATCTCCCTTACAGATACAGAATAATTGTATCTAGAACCTGGGGTGGGATATCATCCTAAGCACCCAGACTTACTGAAGTAGATGCTTTGAAAAGGTTTAAGTACACAGAAATTATCAAAAGCAACAGCTGTGTTGTCATATATTGAAGTCTTTTGAATGAAGTTCACTAAATGGTTTTTCCCACCTTCAGTATAATATGTCATGTGCCTTACCTTTAACTTTGGAATAACAAGGCTCACAGTGCACAGTTTGTTTGTAAATCCAAATGCTGTCTCCTGCTTTTAGATCTTCCAGAGGTCTCTTACATACTTCACACTTCAACACACAAGTCAAAGAATGAAGAAAAATTAAAATGAAACATTTCTCTAATACTCTTACCCAGCATGCTTTCCTTTAGGAAACAAGCAACCCCAGACCAGAATAGGAGTTATTAGTACTGCAATATAAAAAAGGAACTCTGAAAGAGTAGTTTTAGAGAACAAGAAGTTAGATATCTGACTATGTCACTTTTATATATCTAAAAATCAGGTACCAGTGTCTCGACTGGTTGCCTAAGTACTCATAATACTCAACAACCCTGTCCTTCCCCCAGACATTTCCAAAGGGCACTTTTACTTTCTCTGACTTAGCCTTAGGGGTTTATCCTACAATAAGATGAATCACCATTTTGAGATCCTTTTCCTTCTTCACTGAATAAAAGGAGAATGATCACACATAATCATCTAACTCAGAGTAGATCTTAAAGAA
The DNA here is from genome assembly GCA_013399945.1 of Ploceus nigricollis. Lineage (NCBI taxonomy): Eukaryota > Metazoa > Chordata > Aves > Passeriformes > Ploceidae > Ploceus > Ploceus nigricollis. The sequence goes on along the minus strand of VXBC01003479.1, from coordinate 534,670 downwards.
TCTAGACCTGCTTATTTCAAAATATCTTATGACACTTTATCTTAACTATGTTTCCCATTCTTGCAGTATCTGGACACTGCTTTCACAAATGTCTCAAAAAAGCTAATTTTTTGAGATAGAGAAGCATTGCCCATGTTTCACATATGAAAATGCATAGATACACACAGAGGCTGGCTTACCAAGATCACAAGGAAAGTCTACAGTGGATCAAGAAGCATGGTAATTTGATGCAGAAACTAGGATCTTGATACCCAGATAATTTTATTATCTATTTAAATCTGATAAAAGAATAGTAAATTCTGGTTTCTTTGGATATTTTATCCGCTGATAAGTGAAAATCAGCATTAGTATTAAGGTGCTATTAAAAAAATCTGCTGTCTTCACTGATTTTATATTTCTTTGTTAAATCAGCAAAAGGCTGGCCATGTCTTCAAAGCCCTGATCCCCAATATTAGCTAGAATTTTTACACAGAGAAAAAAATCTAAAATTTTGATTATTTGATTAATGTACTTTTGGTATATACCTTTCCAAGGAAATTAAGATGGTCTACTGCTGTCAGCTATGTGCAAATCTCTAATGGATACAGGGTATTTGTAAGGAGCTAAATGAATATTAATTATAAGAAATTGCACTACTTAGCTAAATACATAACTGCAAGCATGAACCACAGACCTACATCATTTGTTTAATTTTTTTGCCAGTGCTTTCATATGTCTGTAGTTATACAAAAGTTAAGCTGAATATTCCTGGCCAGACAGGTCCCCATTTGATAGTAGGTAACAAAGAAATATAATTTAAAAAATAAACATAAGTATTTAACAGATAATTCAGCCACTACCAACATGTTAATACTCCTAATGAAAAGCCCATTCTTCTTTATGTGGGTTGATCTGTCTAAAAAGAATGGAAGCAGAGCAGAACTTATATTTACTTGCAATAATAGTATTGAGGATGTATACATAGTAGTTCCCATGGAAGAAAATGCTTTTCTGGTGCTCAGAGAGCTCAGAAAGTCCACAGTAAACAAAAAGCACATGCAGCTTCATACATGTGAAGTGCAACCTTACTGCTGTATTCTGATTTGTGTTACTTTTCATGTAGTAAATAGGGACAAGAACTGCTGTCAGAAGAAGTAAAAGCTGTGCAGGACTGGGCAGAAATATGAGCTATGCTAATGCAGTGACTTTGCTGAGTATTGTTTGTTAGAACAACAAACTCTGTGTGTAGATGCAAGCAGAAATAAGACAAACAAGGCAGAAAGAAAACAGACTATGGGACTGAGCATTGCCAGGCATACCCTGAGAAAAGCTTAAGAGTGAATTTTGGGCTGAGGCCTAGGGTGTGGAATTACAAACAAAAGAGAAATTTCTTCTGTGCTTTCATTCTTAATGGAAATAGAAAAAAATTACCTACTTTTTAATAATTAAGATTGTTTTAGATGTCAATCAAGACGTAAAAAACTTCATAAAAAACTGAATAAAATTTTACAACATGAAGAAAGTGTAAGTTGATATAATTCACTGTATCAGACTTGAAGTGAAGGCTTACAAATGTGTAGGACTCTAAGAATACATTCAGCTGCATCCTTTATTGTGCATATGGTTGCAAGGGATGTGAGGCAAGGAGGAGAGTAGAGGGACAAGGAGAGAGGGAGAAAGAAAGAAAAAGGAAGGGATTGTGTAGGGAAGAGAGGGAAACAGAGAGATTAGTATTTCCTACATTAATCTTCTCCTCCAGTCTCAAGACTTCTTATTCTCACAGGTGGAGAAGGCCTAAGGCCTAAATAATCTCTTATTATAGGTGTACTATAATGCAGGTATTACAATCAAATTTTATTTCTTGATAGCAGGTGAAATCTTCTTACCTTGAAGCAAGTCGAATGACAGTAAATTTGCAAGGCATCTAAGATCATTTTGGCATCTATGCCCAAGGGCTTCCTGCAGTATGTACATATATCTTTTCCAATTATACTCCTGTGTATATAATATAACATCAGCTGTCAGAAGAAGAGCTGCCATTGAAATCTCAAGCAGAAAATTGATAAGGTTAGCACACTGCATGGGAAAGACATTTGTATACTGTACAATGGCCATAATGGAAAAATGTCATTTGTGTATTCTCTCCATTCCAGTTGACAGGTGTCATGCACGTGCTCCTGTGATGGGCAAATTGCTGAGCTTAATTGTCAAGTAGCAAAAATACCTTGGTAGAAAGAATGGTCTTCTCTGATCAACTGAATTAAGCTGCTGCATGTCTGGGAGATGTATACTAAACAGGGATAAGGGGGAGGGGAATGATTTTAATGTTTTAATCTGAAAAGGAAACTGGTAGTTGAATTCAAACTGCCATAATTTGATCAGTCTGGTTCACAAAATTCTCTGTGATGCAGAGGTGCCTGAAAACCTTTTTGACTTTCTGCACTGCAGACAGAACTCATACCTTGATGGCAGTTATAGCGAATTCATGTACAGAACAGCCTACAAGGTATTCGTGACAATAACATTTTTTAAAATTTTCTCAGCTCTTGCTGCACTCCTATGTGACATCACTCTGTACTTTGTCTAGATACAAATGTTGGTGTTGTTTTAGCATTACAAAATCAATGGCTCTTGCTCCTTGCCTATCAGTGACAAACTGTTGTACTAATATTTAATCATCCCCTGAGTTCCTTATCCTTATGTTGGAAACGATACAAGTTTTTCTGATTAGGTATTCTCAGGTAGTAGGGTTGTCCATATTGAATTGAAAATAGTGGGCACTTTTAACTTCTTTTTCCCCATGAGGTACGTTATTACAGATTGAGCAAATATCTTGCTTATATTTGGGAATGTCTCACTGGTGTGAAAAGATAGTTTTCAACAGCACTGTTATTTGAACCTATTCCTCCATTCTTGTACATAAATTTGATCATTACTATTCTCACAAAGGAAGGAAATTTTGCAGGGTAAGCGGCTGCCTGAGATTGAAACCTACAGAATCACGAAGCCAACTCTGTCACTTAAGGCATTGGCTCTTGTTTCTATAGATATTTTAAAATGTCAGCTGTGACAAGCCTAACATAATATTAGGCTGCTGAACTGTGGTAATGATTTGATGGCAAGATCTCACTGAAAGAGAGCTTTGTATAAAAAGCTGTCTCATGATGGTGACTTCCAGGGCTCTCTTTTGTCTGAAGACTTGAATGCTTATGTAAATGTCTGTGTCCTTTGGTACTCTACAATGTTATAAATGTGTACTTACCGATCAGAAGTAGAATAAACAGTTTTGATAGTATTTCCAGTTATATTTTCTTCATAGGCACCAAGTGATGATTTGCTGTGAGGCAGAGAGTACATAGCTATCACTAAACAGTACTACATTTTTAAAGGCTTCACTACACTGATGATAATATGCAAAATAAACTAAGACAACATGCTTGTAAAAAAATCATACTTGGTGATGAGCTCTTTTTCCATTTTTTTCACAACCATCAAAAATAATATACCAAATAATACGTGTAAATTAGTAATATAGTAATATTTGTAATATAGTGTCCTTAGACTGTGTTCTGTTTTTGAATGATTCTTCAGCACTTCAAAATTAAATCCACAAGCCCATTGAGCAAAATTTACATAACGGTATTGGGTTTCCTGTGCTGATATCTCAGCCTAAATGATACATATCAGACAATGGTGACAGACAACATTTTTTCATTTTCCTCTTCTTCTTTCACTTGTCCTCAAAAAGCTGTCAAACAGCCAAACAAAATTACAATATGTCCCTAGAATTAGAGTATTTATAATACAGGCTTTTCAGTGTATGATTTGTGTTCACTACAGTAACTGTATTGTTCTTTATATCAGAGTAGAAAGGAATATACTGTATTTAATTATCAGGGAAGTTAAATCTTCCTTTTTTAACAGTCCCATTTCCAAGTTACTTAAATATCAGTTTTGTTTCCATGGAAGGGATGAACATGTATGTGACAGCTGAAGAAGTAATCTTGCCATATGTGTTTTGAAGATTTCTGAATTGATTTATTTATCCTATTCTCCAGAAATTCTTAAGGTATATAATAATTATAAAATGTTTCATCTCACTCTTGAATAATGTTCTGCAACGTTAGGAGCAATTGTTTATAATCATGTGCATTTACCAAATGTTGTTTTTTTTCCAGGAGATACAAGAGATTGATAACGTGTGTGCGTAAGGTGTTATGAAGCTCAGATACACTTTTCTACATACCTGTATTTTGTAAAGTACATATGTCTTATTTGATTTCTGTGCAGCACCAGAAATGTATTTAAATTGCAGTTACTGATCAGCTGAAATGATAAATGTTTTATTTATATTTCATAGAACATAACAATGGGCTTGTTATTTAATCAGAATGAGTTTGCTCACCACAGAGGAAATATCTCCTCAAATGAACACCCAGTGCTCCATTTATATTTCAGGTGAGATGAAAGTAAGCTTACTAAATAGGAATGCAAACTGAAGCTAAGCAATCACTTTTTGAAAGAGTTTCTCTGGCTGAGAAATTCTCTTGACCAAGAATGTGCACAACACATGTCACAGGGTGGAGTATATTGGTAGTGCAATTGCCTAAAGTTTCTTGCATCAGTGAAAAGTGGCAAAGGAATATAATTTCTTTGTTCCTGTAAAGTATGAGCCTGTGCTTGTTATTTTTGTTGTTAAGCTTATTTTTTCCCAAATCTTCCATTTAACTCATATTTAACTGTGGAATCTTGGGCAAAGTGAGTACTGTGCATTGGACACTCAACATATGGGTTGCATGTACATGTTGCATGCCTGAAAGTAACATTATCTTACAGGAAGTTGTATAGAGAAAAATACTTTCCTCAAGTGTCCTAGTGTAGAGAACAGCATCCCTTGGATTTTACTAACTGTATTATGGTTGAAATACACAAATATATATAACCATAGTTTAGGTAGAAAACCACAGCTGGAGTGTATAAAACAAAAATCTCTGAAGCTACAGAAAAAATATTTCCAAAGCATCAGTTTCTAACCTTGTCAACTGAAAGTGTAAGGAAACTCAGAACATTTAAATAAATGCATAGTCTGACAGCTTGACAAGACACCAAGTGAAAACTGAGTCCCAGTGTAGCCTGAGAATTGTGCACCTGATCACGTCCCTTCTTTCAGTTCATATCAGTCACTCCTTTACTTGCTATGGTGTGACTTGTTCATACAGCAAACTACTCAACAAAAATACTCTGTAGAACCTATTGCATAAAACCTGAAAGAATAACCTACAAAGACCATTCATTTAATAAGTTTTCATAAATTGGGATTAGAGCTTTAGGTAGAGAGTGTAAAGTCTATCAAGTGTAAGGTAACATTGCATATTGCAGCACATTCTTTGCCCTGTCATTCTTCTATTACTGGTCAATATTTTAACTTTCAAAGATAAGCAGAATATTACAACTCAGAGCCTGTGCACAAAGTTCTGAAAAAAACAAATTATTTTTTCTGTTGAATATTCATTTTTAATCTTAAATTGTAGGCTGTTTGGCTTTGCTTTTATTCTCAGCCAATTTATGGGTTTGTCCTTCAAGGTCATGCAGAATTTTCAGAATACACAGATTTCAACTGTACTCCAACCGCAGGTGTAAGATTATGAGAGATTAAAGATCCTGTGCCCATTCATATCCACAGCAAGGATCAGGTGTGCATAAGGTTAAGGTAATGGGGACGTTGAGCGTAATTCCCATAAAGTGAATTATGGGAAAGATTGTGACCTTTCCTTTCCCCCTCAGTAAGGCTCAATAGATTTCTCCTCTCCCTGCTGAGTCAATAACCCCGACTCAGACAGTTTGCATTTGTACAGCAATACAACGTATAAGTTATGTCTTTAAACAGTCCTTCCTACATAAATATTTAATCCATATAGATGGGTGCATTGATACTGAAGAGAGGTTTTCTTAATCTATAAAGGTCTTTCATTCAAGAACTACTTTTTATTGTCATATTTTGTGAAAATAATTTTGACCATGAAGAACAAGATAATATTTCCTTTTATTTCAATTATTTCCTGATACCAATAGAGCTGGTGTACCGCTAGCGCTATTAAATATCCCTACATCATATTTTTCACTCAGATTTGCAATATGTGGGTTTGTAGAGACTGAATCCATCTAGAGCATGAGTATTGCAAGAGAAATGATTTTTTAAATAGAACATCTTGGTCAAAAAAGTCAGAATCCCATGCCACGGTGTCAGTGATTGGGTTGATGATACATGAGTTCAGATTTATCCCATATGCATTTAGGAAGTTAAAAAGGCACTTTAAGTGAAGAGTGTAATGTTTTCCTTACAGTCTCATAAAGAAACAAGTTCATAAGAAATAAGAGCATTCAGGAAATGCCTTTCCTCTATTGATTAGATAAGAATTCTGGCTTAGCTGCCCTCCTAAATGTTATGTTTCAGCTATATCTCTAGAGCTACACAGGGTGTGTCTTGTCCCCCTCACTGTGTGCACTAGAGTTGGGATTTGTGATCTTCTGTGACTAGGATCCTGGAAGCAGATTTGGAAAGGGGCTGCCGTGATTCCAGAGACCAATGAGAGCTTTCTAAGCATTCCTGAAATTTCTTGCATAAAAAAGAATTTTATGAGTTTTTTTCAAGAAATGGTGCTTTAGACATTACAGTACCCAATTAATTTTCCACAATACCTGGTCTTTCTTTCACTGTCACTAGAGTAGTTTATTTCTGGGAGATTATTTGGAGCCCTTGGAGGATTTTCATATGCTTTCTCAATTATCCTAAAATAAAAAAGAAACCACACAGCAAGAAAATAAGCAATTTTTAGAAATCTTTTTCAGCTACACAGTTTTAATTTACACTTACATGTGTAATGTAAGTGTAATTACATTTCTAAATTGTGTGTAAATAGTGTGTAATTCATTCTTCATGAATGCAGAAGCTTGGACTAGAAAAAGTAGGTAAAAGCGATTTAGCTTATTTTGGTTAAATAGTTTCTGGTGAAAAATAATGCAGTCACTGACCTATAATTTTTAAACCTCCTTTATGCTGATATATTCATATATATTCATATTGGAAACTTCATCTAACTTTAATTGAACTCTAGTTTTCTCAAAGTGCCCACAGAGGTTTTTAGCTGGGCAATAATATCTCAGTTGTTGATAGCATTCCACATTTTCTTGTCAGTATTCCATAATGTTGTATTCTTAGGCTTACTATGTTTTAGTTCCTAATTTTCTTTTTTTGGCTATACTACAGTTATGTTTTTATTAGAAATGACCAACTAAACAGATACGTAGACTCATTTCAAAAAGCAGGACTACGATTCAAGCAAGAGAAACCTCCTCCTACAGTTTTCCCCTGCCACCAAACATGACAGGCAAACAAACATAAAAATAGACCTTGTCATACAAATTATAGGATATCAGGAATAAGTGCTAATAACATTTCTGATGATTTTACAAAGCATCTCAGACAAAGGCTGCTCTTGTTTGGTTCTGCCAGAGGTTATATTCTGGAACAACATGATCATTATCTGCCTTAACTCTGGATGTGTGGGCTGCAGCTTGATTATTTCAGTGAGCTTGCCAAGGACAGAGGCTCTGCTGAACGACCCTCACTCAGTGCTTTTGGTGCTTTATATGCAGAGCGGGACTGCAAGAAGCAGCACCTCCTTTGTGCCCCACTCCTGATGGGGCAGGCCCCTGCCAGAACTGAAAGAGAAACTCATTCAATGGAAATGCTCAGTATATGCTTCCCTGGTCAGACTGTCGAGTGGAACTGCTGGGATAAAAATATTTTCTATTAAAAAGAGCAAAACTGCCTACCTATACAGATAACTACATTCTCCCTTTTCATGTGAATATACAACTAAATGGAAGACTCAAAAAAGACACTATCAGAATGGTACCTAAAAACATACTACTAACCTCACTTTAATTGTCCAAAATGGATCCTAGCTTTTGTAAATAATGAAATCTAGTAGCAGTAAAGCTTTTATACTAGGAATGCATTTTCTTATATTTGTTTGAGATGCCAGCAGCTGAATTCACAAAAAACTTAGATAAGCACAAAAATACTTAGGAGGATCTTGTCACTAGTCATTTTCATTCTCCATGAGAGATTATAAGTTTGAGTCATTGCTTATCAAAATACATGCAGCTTTATTGTTATATTTGGTTAATCAGGCACATTTTAGAAATAATACAGATATTTTACTTACACTGGGCAAATTCTGTTTACTTGTAATAGGAATTCATATTTTCTGGTTCTACTAAGCAGTCTTGATATTTGATCATTAAACTTTAGAGGGAATTCTTTGAGGGATTAGAGGGAATGCATTGATTCTCACCGCTTTTTACTTTGGTCATCAGCAGACTTTACTTCAGTGGGATCCCCAAGGTCCTCAACTCTGAAAGTGAGAAATACCTCAGAATTATTAGAAGTATTTTCTTTAATCTGAACATATTAAATAGATTAATTATTTATTTTGAAGAAGAAAAAAAACCTCTATGCATTTCCCAGGTAAGACTCCTGACTACAACAAGTAAGTTATCTGTTCAGGCTTCAATATTTTTCAGTTTCTTTCCAATGTGACACTGCAAAAGAATTACAAATGGCTCAGAAATGTCAAGTCCATTATAGTGTTGTAGGATAATTCAGGCTGGAATTCAGGGACTTCAGGACCTCTCTGGTCCAACCTTCTGCTCAAAGCAGAGGCAGCACTGAGGCCAGACCAGGCTGCTCAAGTATTTGTCTAGTTGGGTCTTGAAAGCCTTCAAGGAGATAGATGGCACAACCTCTCCAAGCAAGCTGCTCCAGTGCTGGACAGCCGTCCATACAGCCAGTCAGAATGTCTCGTGTTTCAGCTCATGGCCACTGTGTCACATCGTGGTGCCACGCTACCAGTGAAGGTCCTGCCTACATCTTCCAAACTGACTGTGGCTCTGTCATTTTAACTTGGGAACTGACTTTCATTCCGTTCATGCATCAGTACCATGAGCTATGGAAATGGCTATCAAAGTGTGTCCCTTGCTTTGTTATCATATCCAAATCTCTCTTCCAACTGCTATCTAGAGTTGTGTACAATCTCTAGGTCTAGGTGGTCACATTTATACCAGTAACTCATCAATCATTGGCTGTGAAAAAGGTGATTTAATATAATAAATTTCATGTATTAACGTATGTCAGGTATATAAAATATCATTTTACATTCATATTGTATATTAAATGCTCTATAATAAAAAAATATTACCCATTGACAAATTAAGTTTGAAGAAAGGTCACTGTTGTCCTCATTTGAAAACAAATAAAAATCTAATTAATTTTATGGAACAGAACCTATTCATACCAATATCCAATCCACCACAAATATTTTATAAATATAGAAGAGGCAGATTATGACAGGCTTACCTCTTATTGTTCTGATCAGCAGTATTTTTTTCAGTCAAATCTGAAAGGTCTTTTCCTCTGAAAGAAAACCCAAATAGAACTGTTAAGATATTCCCTCTATCTAGGAAGGGATAAAGTGTCATAAAAGAAAGAAATATTTCTATGCACACATTTAAGAGAAAAAAGTAAGCTTTTAGTTAATTTTATGTTCAAAATTTGCAAAAACTAATGTTCTTCTAGAAAATATGTTTGTAATTTTTCCCTAGCAAGGGAAAGTTCTGTACTATTTATTTATTTATAAAAATTATTATCTAGTACATCCAAGAAAATAAAAATGCTTCTTTAAATTTTATTAATTCCGTAGTTTAAGATTGTTCTTTGCCCATCAAGACAGTGAAGAAGAAACATGAACTTTCAAAGAATTTAGAATTAATTTACAAATTCCAAGCAGCTTAATCCATATTTGCATAATTTATTTGCAAAAATGAATTTTTATTTAAACTAAGAAACTTCTGCTTCTGAAGATAACACCTAAATATATGGCCAAATGTCCAAAATTTCACTTCTGGAATGACAAGAAATTACCTCTGTGTGTCATCATGGTTAACAATTAAAGCACTGATCATGTCTGCTTTTATATTGAAAATGTTAGTATGTGAACACTCACGTATTTTACACATAAGAAAACTTTTTCTTTGATTTCTAAATACAGTTGAACTAGAGGCTAGGTTTTCTTCTATTTTCTTTACTATTTTAAAATGGTTCAATGAATTCAAGAACGGAATGACTTATGAAAATACTGTGAGAAAAACCCCATAGTTCTCTTTGGGTAGAAGTAGAGAGCAAAACAGAAGGCCAAGTTAGCTCTGTGAAACTCCTAATTTGGTCTCTTCAAGTCATGATAAGCTTAAAGTAGTGTCTCAAAGCCTTGGACTCTATCCTAATAAATTCTCTGTGAATTAACATTAAAAAAAATAAAGACACCCAACTTAGAGTTTAGTGCTAAATGTATATCTGTATGTATGCCTATGTGTGCATATATGTAAGATTGTCTACTGTAAAATAGATGATCACAGGTTGGCAACATTTATCTGCTGTTACTGTTTAGAACAAGGTTCTTGAATTTTATCTGTAGAGTATGAGTGCTCAATGTGACAAATATTACACAGCTCTCACTAGCACAGTTCCTCCCTTTCTCTGTGCTGAAGGGCTGCTTGCAGACCTCCAGAAACTTGGCTTGAAACTCGTTGAACTGACACACTGTTCAAAAAAGAATATTCAAGCTTTCTTTCTTTATGGATGACTTTCCTTGCTGATTGAAAGGCTTTGTTACACCTTGCTGGGCAACACATCATCCCTGAGTCCTATAATATTTTACTTTCTGCCCTTCTCTAACCATATCAAAATATTTCAGTGATAGTTTAATTGTGAAAACACGTAAGGCCTGTATGGAAGCTTGCCATAGGTAGTACTGGTTCGGCTGACAGTGCACATGCCAGTGAATTAATCTGTATTTCTGTATTCATCTTTCTGTATTAAGGAATGCTACTTATTAATCTATAAACATTTTACAGGTTAGCAACATTACCTTTCCTGACATTCTCATAGTTGCAAACTACTCACTGCCTTAGAAAAGTGGGGCCTGAGGAACTTTGAACACTTACTCCTTGTCACCTGTGAAAGAACTTGAATTTGCTTTGCTGAGGTTAGTGAGGTCTTGGTTCCTTTAGAGACAGAACAAAACCCAGATCAAATCACAATTAATATAGCCAGCTGTCAATTAGTCAAATTAAATACTCATTTTAAAAAATGTTATAATTGACACTTTCTTTATGGAAAAAAATATTTAACTGATGACAACCATTTTAGTAATTCAAAGGTATTAATAGATACAGCAATATGCCCACCAAATGCACATTAAGCACATACTCTTCCTGGAATAAAAACACCACATTATGTTTTGGAAACAACAAGTTACACCTAGTGCTATTGTCAAAAAGGATAACTCCTGCTGAACATGCATTGTGGACAACTTCAAAGACTGTCTGACCTCAAACATGCTATGATACAAGAAAAAAATCTTTACCAAGTAGTACAATCAACCAAGTACTCCCGATATGTGTGTATCTTGCCTAAAAAGTGATTATGGACTAAGTCTTTCTGTCTAAATAAAAAAAAAGTCCTTTTGTCTATTTGCTAGGCTATCTAGACCAGCTCCTTCCCAAGTAAACTCTCACTTCTCATAAGAAATGTCATATTTAAACTGAGGGGTGCTGAGAGCTGGTTACATCCACTGATTGTTGCACTTCCACACAGGGATAGAATTAATTTATCATTACTATCTGATGTAAGGAAAAAAATCTTCCTTGAATTACATCTTGTTGGTTAATTATTTTCCCTTTTTCAATATACTAATATTAAATATATATTAATGTAACAAAACTATTAAAAATAGAAATGTAAATTAATGTATTTTATACCTTTTGAATGAAACTTTTAGTAGTATCATGGCAAAACATGGAGTGTTACTTTGAGTACCTTTATTTTCCTTCAAAATATTGCACTGGTGTTAACATTTCTGGAAAATACCTCATTTCTGTGAAAATGCATTTTCAAAAGGCACACTCCTCTACTTGAAAATTTTCCAGCAGCTTTACCTAAAAAGCTACCATCTAGTAATATTAGCTCACTACAAAAAAATTATAATTTTACTCCTCAAAAGAAAGCAGTGGGGAAAGAATGATGCCTTTGATGATATGATCTCCTATAGGACCTGTTATATAACCTGGCAATGTTCCATATGTTTCTTTACTGACTTTTCATTCTGACTTGTTCTGTCATGAAACAACATCTCCATGGAACATATAGGTAGCCTTTTCAGGTTTCTTCTTGGTCATATTTATGAGATTTGGATCTGCCTTTGATAAGATTATCAAGATCTCCATTTGTTTAGGAATTAAACAGTTCAGTGCAAGGAGAGTCGACTGCCATTTAGAATTCCATACCAGTCATTAATAAACTATATACTTGTGGAAAATCTCTTTATATTGTGACAGACTTAACACATCTCAGAGTATTCCTTCAGAAACTGAGGCCTTGCAGCTATCCAAAAATATCCTTTCCTTGGTGAACTGGATGGCAGATTGCTTCCTCACTATGTGAAGGTAGCAACACTAAAATTATAAGTGTAAATAAGAGCTCAGGTAGTTACTTAACTTATATTTTTGCAACTGTTATTAAAAAAAAAAAAACAACAACCAAACCCAGATGTGCATATGTCTGGCTTGAGTAAATATGCATTATTATTCTTGTCTCTTGCATCCTCCATGTCTTTCTGTTCTTAGAGGTATTTTAAATATTCACTTCAAGTCTTCTCTAAAGTCTGTTGAAGGTTTGAAGTTGCAGCAATCTCAGTTATGATCTTTATGTGCTGTGCAACCTGCACATGTAAGTCAGCCTCAGTATTGTATATTCACCCAAAACATAGGAAGCAGATTTGAGGCTCCTGTTCATTCTGCTTGCAATCACAGGATTATGTGCAGTTTACTCAGCACAGTTATCAGTAACCTTTTTGCTGACTTCTGCTGCCTTTCCCAGCATGGAGCAATGGAAAAGCTGTGACAGTAGCAAAGCTGTGCCCTGCAGGCCACTGTGTCTGCACCCTCCTCTGTCTGATTGTCAAAGGCATGTAAGCATTGGCAGAACCAAATCCCAATATGCTTCCAATGAGAATTAGCTCAGTAATACAGATACGTTTGAAATTTTTACTCATGGTGTAGATGTAAAATATTCTATTAACTTTTTTATGATTTTCAATTTAATCATTTTAATAATTCCTGTGGATTCTTCTTTCAGAATTAGATACCTTAATTGAAGAAGCCTTCCTATAAAAATATTCCAATACAATGCAGATAAAATATGCTCCCACAACAAGGCCCAAATACTAGAACTTTCTGTGTTAATCTTTGTAAGAAATGTTAAAATATCTCAGTATTATTGTATCAAATACTACATAATTGCATGAATAATGCTATAGGAATGTATTTTAGAACACTGGGAAGTTGCATCACCTATATATTTGTTCTTGTAGGTAGTAGCTTTCTGTCAAAAGGTGGGCAAGAAATTCCTTTGAGACGAGCAGGAAAGATTCTGGCTCTAAGACATGTTTTTTTTAAGTTTTCACATGTATTTTAACACTCTTCTCACATAACTTCACATTTCTTTACCTTAAATTGCTCTGTTCCCTTAGCACAGAGTTTTCAAAAAAAGAATGGCAGTTATCTAAAATAGTTCAAACTTGGCCTACTGCCTGTTTGGAAATAATGGAGGAAAGAAATTTCCAATAATTTAAGACTTATTCCTTCAGAAATGCATGTACTAGCCCACATTAATCCTTGGTGCAACTCGAAGGATAGATGAGTTAGTTCCCTTCTGTAATCTTTAAATCATCATGACTTTGTAGCTGACAGCATTTTGTTACTTCCTCTCACATTATTCTGTTCTTGTCGGTGCTTTGGGTATCCCCGTGCACTGACTGGCTTGCAAGGAAGATTTTACTTGCTATCTAGGTGAGGCTACATGTGCACTCCTTGTCATCTACAGCCTGATTCATGGAACACCAACCCTGAAGGGTCCTAATAAGTGAACAGAAACAGTTGCTGCTGCAGATTGCAGCACAAAAATACAAGCAGACTGACCTGTTCAGCTACACATTATGGCTCCTATGAAAGAGAAGTTCTGTAAAAGAGAACCTTGGAAGATATTAATTTATTGTACACTTCTCAGACTTTCACCCCCAGGAATCATCTTGACATGACTGCAGCAAGTAACCAGGACTGATGTCCTGCAAGTTCTTTGCCTTGAGGTGCTGGCTTAGTGCAAAGCAGAGGTCATAGGATACACAACTACAAGCTACTGGTTCAAGCATAGTTCAGGCTATTAGCAACTGAAATTAAAGAGCTGTTATTTTAAAAAAGGACAAAATGTACAGTAGAACAAGCTGTAGGACATGGGGTATAACTCAGAATTTATCTGATTGTGCTCAGGGCATACTTTTCTGACTTTTTAAATCTCTCTTTGTTAGCAAAGCTACATTTACTTTAGCATTAGCACACAGCACCATCAACTACTGTTGATATTAGAACATAATTCAGCCTCACATTAAAAATTAGAGTAGACCTGCATTACAGAACCTAAACAGAATTTCAGGTAAGGTTTCATTTGAGAGTTGTTACTCTGTTAAAAATCAGCAATATAACATATCTTTTTTAATACTTCTAAAAGAGAGGACAAGTATTAAATTAGAAAAAGACTAAACTATATTCATACATTAAAAAAGCCCCTTGAATATCAGAGTATCAGATGCAGTGAAAGGGTCCTGTGGAGAAGGATTTCCAGTTGCAAGTATAATTTGCACTTGAAAAAATAAACTATTTTTGTGTCCAAGGCCGGCTGAACTGAATTCATACTTCTTACATTTGTCAACAACTTTTTAAAACATAGATGATGATGGAAAACAGCAGCATAAAACTTCTAAAGCAGTTTAGACAAAGTAGGGGGAATATCTTGGTGGCTTGTAATAGATGTTGACATTTTTCATAGGTCATTCCAAAGGATGCCACCTCCAAGTATAGTATTTTCTGAGACAGCCATTAAATCCCTGTGAACATTCTGCCTAGGGTGAGTATTTTTGAAATGGATGAGAATGAGGTAGGTCAGACAGCCTGCCAGAAGGAGAATATATAGTTTGCTTACAAATTTAATACGATGAAATATTTTAATAAAGAGTCAGGACATGGCTGGAAGTTTTTAGGAGCACCTAACTCAGGATAACTAATATGCATTTTTGTATTCTACATAAAAATACTTGGAATGGCAGTACAGAATATTTTGTAATGTATATTGTACAAAAGGCTCCCAAGTACTGAATAAAACAAATTAATTTATTATAAAATAGAAACATTAAGATTTGGATTAAGACCTAGGTATGCCTGTCATTATTGTTAAAGTATGGAAGACAATTCTCTTGATTAATTTACTTTTCTGTTTGTAAGTGACCACCTCCTTAAAAAAAAAAAGCCTATTCTGCCTTTAACAACATCTTTGCAGAAAAATGCACAAAATAGCACTGGGAATCCAAAGAAAGCCCTGCCCTGAAGGATAGAAAAACTCAAGTGCAGCAGGCTGCTGTGGGCCTTATACTATAGACTTGTTAGCCATGAAATTTGTGCTGCTCTCTGCTATTTTGCCTCTAGCTGCTTGTGTAAAATAGGATTAGAAATCTGACAACTAATGAAGACAGGCCAGCAGAATAAAAGACTACCAAAGAGCATAAGTAAAGTAGGTTTAAAAAAAGCTGTCAAGGCAGGCTGCATGCAAAATGTATGGCTCAGTTTAGCCAAGGACTCCTGTTCTGCCATATCTTGGATCCCTATGCCTCTCAGACACAAGCAGAAAGGGAAATTATATAAGGCTTATGTGACAAACTCTACAGAAATCAGCTAAATTTCAAAAGCTTAATACCTCTGATCCTATATCAACGCCAGCAAATGTTTCTTCTTTATGGAACAAGTGTGGTTTACATTACCTGATTCTATTAATGTTAGCTATCTCATGCCTTTCTTGATTAAATGTATAAAAGATCTATGGACGTTTTCTGTAAAAAATCTTTAAAAGTAGAAAAATTAATGTAATATGTAATCACAAAGTGTGATTTTTTTTCCTTTTATGCTCTGTATCAAAAAGAGAAATTGAATTGCCTACATTTTGCTTTGCTTTTCAGTCTGCATTTGATTTCTAACTCAGTTCACTTGAGATAGGTAATATAATACTTTTCAGTCCTTCTGCTCTGTGATCTATGCTTGTGAATCTCACTTATTTCAGATAGTAGTTCTGAAATTCTGGTGTAACTGGTGAAAAGTCAGATCACCATCAAAAAGAAAAACACAAATTAATCTGATCCACACATTCAAGCACATCTCATAGTTCTTTCTGATTTCTTGGGGTTTTTTTTGATCTTGAAAACGTGCAGATAAAGTTTCAATCAGGAAACATGAATCACACTTACAAAAAAGCTTTAGTGATGTTATTCTTTAGTGAAAGCAATGAAAATCAAATGATAATATTTGTATTTGAAAATTCTGAAGACAATGAAAAAAGTGTCAATGCAAATAGACTGTCCTTAATGCTGAGGTGAAATTGAAGTTGATCCTAGACATTTGAAAACAAAATTTTAAACAGACCCCAGCTAAGCTCTTGAACCTCAAGGATCAGGAAGCAGAGTATGAGCCCACAACTTTCTCATTATTTAGTGAATACTGACCTAACCTGTAAAAGTCCTGAGCCTCTATCTAGTTCCAAATGTTCTCTAATTCTTGAAGGCATTCTTGCCTTATTGCCTAGAATTTTATCATCCATCTTTGCTGCGACACCAACAGTTGACATAATACCCAAGCACCAATATTGTGTTATTCTATGGACTAGAAAACTGAAGGACCATGCATATTTCAGACTTTTTGTAATGCCTTTAATTACTACGGCACTGATGTCAAATCCAGGGATACTCAGTGAGGTTTTGAATTTAGTCACTCTGTCGTCATCAACATAATCACGAGCAATCCAGAGGCAACTTTATTAAAGGAATCATGCACAGTATTTTAAATAGATCTGCATCTGTTTTCTGATTAAAAGCCCTGAACAGAATTATAAAAACTACTGAGATGACTCCCTAGTTCTAATATATGATATAATAAAATATATATAATATGTTTAAATGTGATACCAAACAAGTTGCATCTGATGTCCCTTCTTCAGTGATCTCTCCCTGTTGACCTACAAAGCACTCTGGTCAACAGCTTCTTCTTCTGACATGATGGAATATGAAAAGAATGCAATGAGAAAGTCTGGATAAAACCATGAGGACATTTTTGAATTAGTCATATTAGCATAGGAGAAAACAAAAACAACCGATTGCCAAGTGGGCCTTCCAATGCTGAAATAAAAGAATTGGTCTAGAGTATATTAAACAAGTCAGCCATCTTACTGGGTAAAGTTTAGCATCATGGGCCAGCTGAATTTTGATCCTCTGTTATGCTTTACTGTCCCTGTAAATCCCTGTCCATCAGCTTTTGTCAAGTATAACCGAGGATGAATAAAGGAACTTTTTGAGGGAAGATTGGCATTTATCCTGGAGCAGGGTGCATTTCCTTCCATATTGCTATGCACACTAATCAGTGCCAGGAGCCCTCGCTCAGACCTTTCATCAATAACAGCTGAGAGTTAGGGGACAGAAGACGACTGCAGTCAACTGTGAAAACCAATTTATAATGTGCCAAAACAAGTGTAATGCTTAGCCCAGAGGGTTTTGGAGTTAAATACTGAGAAAGAAGCTGTTGATCAGAATGTTTTATAGGAGATAGACTGGGAAAGATCACTGGAAGAAGACAACTTATTCCATTTTTCTGGAAGGATATGTATCACCCTGTAAACACTGTATTAAAATTTTATTTAGGAATAAGGGGCTTGGATCTCTTCACAGAAGCTGTGCAACAGTGAATCATTTGTATAAACATGCAGAAAAGCTGCAAACCAGTGCTACAGTGAATGCGCAATCTGTCAGAATTGAGAGACAGAAGGAGCCTGTCACTTGGAAGGATCTTCTGCTCAAATGCAAAAAAAAAAAAAAAATTTACAAATTACTGTATTGATTTGTATTATCAAAGACAGTTTAGAAAGTGTAAAGCAACTTCACTTTACCATAAAGAAACAATTGTTATTGTAGCAAAAGCAAGCTAGTGAATGTGCTTATGTGAGTTCTGTTTCAGTATCCTTGCTTCCAACAACTTTTGAGGGACATAGGTGTCCTCCAGAACATTTTAGAGATCTCTAGATGGTCTAGCTAAAAAGTCAAAGCAAATAAAAGACATCCCAAAGGAAAAGTCATACAGGAACTACTCATGTTGGAGCTATGCCTTTAAATTTTGGCCATCTAAACCTTAGTCCAACCTAAGATAATTCCTTTTAATATTTCTCGTGGCTCTTTGGAATTGGGTATCTTACAGATTCATAGAATGGTTTGGGTTGGATCTAAAAGACCATCCAGTTCCAATCCCTGTGCTGTGGGCAGGGACACATTTCACTAGGCCAGGTTGCTCAGAGCTCCATCCAACCTGGCCTTGAACACTTCCAGGGATGGCAATCTAATAAGAACACATAATTAGCCAATGTCTCAAAATGCACCTACATGTTCTTTCCATTTTGTGCTTTACACAGCTCTAGAACAAGAAAGGTTTTGTCAATAAATGTTTGTTTAGGAGACCTGATATCATGGTTTTTATTCCATTGGTTTGGAAAATTCCAAGTCAATAAAAATTCACTATTTTTTTTTAATAGAACCCCTGCAACTTATCTTTTTTCTACTTTTAAAAGTTCCCAGGTGTTGATAGTCACAGCAATGTGAGTCTTTATTACAAGAGTTAGTTTAAGCACAGATAATTGATGTGCTCTTCTTTCACAATCTGTTGCAATGAGAACTGGGAACACATCTTGGGTCAAATAGGAATATAATTAAAAAGGAGCATAGTACACACAGATTTACAGCATTATCTGAATTTTCTACTACCTGAGAGGAGTTATCCTGTACACTAGGGAAAAAACTTGTACAGGAGGAAGAATATAGGATTCTCTTAATTATGCCAGAAAATTTTATTCTAGTCCCTTGTTTCTGCTCCCTAGAAATTGCCTCTCTCAACCACATACTTACAAATAAACAGCTGAAATATTTTCTTCAAGATAACTTCTGTAGCTGGCATACCAAAAAGACATCTTTATGTTAGGGTTTCTGCAATACGCCCTTTGCCCCTACAGACTAATAGTCTTTCCCTGCTAGCAGACAATCTCACTACAGATGCTTTAAGAGCTGAGCGAGATGTCTCTCTAATCTCTGGTATAGCCCCTGTTACTATCGCCTCAAAGCTTTTCCTCAGGTATGTCCAACATGAATTAATTCTGATATATCTATGAAAAATAAAAGATAAATTAATTAGTTCTACAGATTATGAACTTATGGAAATATAACTTTTTGATTATTCTTCATTCTTCATGGTAATAACTTTGTATGCCCTGGTAAATGTGGCTCGCTGTGCCAAACACCATTACTTTCTGTAACCATGTGTCATTCAATACATGTGAACCCCATTATAAAAGCCTTGTTATAGAAACACAGATTTTTTTTTGTATCCTAACTGTAATCATTATTGAAAGACTGACTAAAACTGTGTTAAATACCCTCAGAATGTTTGAAGTGGTTTAACGTGATTTTCTACAAAACATTGTTCTTTAAAAAATGCCAGTTTTTAAACACCTGCATTTAATGGTTAATACAATTATGGAAAGGAAGAAGGCAGAGTGAGAATCTTGCATCTTCACTGATGTGGAAAAAAGCACAAAAAGGACTTGATAAGCCATGAGTAACAGGCCCATTGAGGAAATAAGAAAAATGTCTCTGTACATATCCAGTGTAGTGCTCATCTCCTGCTGCATTTTTGAGATACCAAGAGACCTGATTTGACCTGTTATGCTCTGAAATATGCACAATTTTTAGGCAGTAATCTTCACATCTTCTGTGTCCTAGCCTACTTATGCTGCCTAGAGTATGTATAGATGCCCTAGCTAGTCATGAGATGCTCATTCTCTTAATCATATCCAACAGGTGAAGGTCCATAAATCCATGCCTTCAGATGTGAGATATGTATATATATATATATATNTTGCATTCCTAGTGTTCTCTCATGAAGGGAATTGGTGGATCAGGGCTGTCTGGGATTTCTATTATTGCACACACACACACACACACACACACACACACACACACACACTCTCTGTGTTTTAAGATGGATGCCAGGTCTGTTGTCCTTAAAAACAATGCAATAATTGCTTTTTTTTTTACAATTTTAGACAGAAGAGAGTATCTGACATCCTTTTCAGGTAAATCCCTTCTGAAAGATTTTCCTTGTATCACTGAACAGTTTGTTAGAAAGCCAGTTGCCATTTTCCACTTATTTTATATTGAAATTAATTCCTTATTCCTTTAACATCCCTATCAGAATCCTGAATGACAGACAATTAATCTATTAAGTCTGATGTTAAAAGTATGACTATTCCAAGTAAAAATATAGGTAACTAAAGATGTAAATTAAAACAGTATTCTAACACAAATTGATATTACTATATATACTCTTCATGTAACTGTTTACTTGCCCTGTGTGACACAACCATTTTTGCCAAAAATGTAGTATTTATGTGACATCTTTAAAAAAAGGGAACTTTTGCTGCCAGCTGATTAATGCATTTTTTGGCTAACGAAAATATAACAAAAATCTGTCATTTTGTGAAGCTAACCCATCAGCAGCAGATGGATAACATCTGAAGCACCAGCCAAATGTAAAGGAATTATTGCAGCAGTAGAGAGGGCTGAATTTTGCCCACTAAGATTACAGACTACTTACAGTTTATATACTGACACAAATAGCAGTGCAGTGTTGCCATAGAAACTTGCAGACCAGTAAAATATTCCTCCAGCTCTTCACCAATGAAGGGACAGGAATACAGAGCTTGGTATGGTAATGAGAGCAACCAGGGGATGATGAATGTGAACTGATTGAGGGTGAGGATTAAGTCAGACCTTAACAAGCCCTTAGCAGTGAAGAATGGCTGTGACTTCCCTAGTTAATACTAGGCGTATTTAATTCTCTAAGATATCCCACATTTGTTGACAAGAAAATGTTTCACTGAAACGTTGCTTTTTTTTTTTCCTTTTCCTAGGGATTACACTGTCAGACATCTTTGGGATGCTTTCTTAGTCATTTTGTACTGGTTTTACATTTTTAAGACTTTGGGGGAGGGGAACAGGATTCGAAATAGTATAGACTGTAGCTTCAGATCTTATAAAACTGAACTTTTATTAATCAAATTAAATAAAATTAGTTAATTTAAATTAATTTTAATGTTTGCACCATTTAATATTTCCACATAAAAACTGCACATGAACTATTGTAATTCTCAGTGCATATCCAGAAATCTCTTTCTAATTTAATTCATTTTTTAATTGCATATTCAGGCATTTTACTCTTATCAAGGTCACAGAGTAAAATTTTTTGCATATTTATAGAATTATAGAATCATAAAATGTCCTCAGGTTGGAAGAAACCTTAAAAATCATCCCGTTCCAATCCCCTTCCCTTGGGCAGGGGCATCTTCCACTAGACCAGGTTGCTTAGAGCCCCATCCAACCCGGCCTGTAACACTTCCAGGGATGAGGCAGTTATTGCTGATTGCTTTGAAAAATATAATATCTCTATCAGTCCAGAACCTTACAATTTGCTGAAATTTTAGTTTAAAAATGTAAGAAAAAAAAAAGTCTGTGTCTTTTCCACCAACAATTTTTATGGTATTCTGCAGACTTTCAAAGATTAGTTGATCCATGTAACTTATCCATCAGAAACAAGTCCATCTGTTGAGACATGCTAATTTTGTCACCCTAAAGGGTATATGTTGGGTTTTCACTATTCAAAATGCTTACACCACAGTGCACAAGTTGGGGTGTTTTTATATACATAGTAAAGTGTAGTTACTACCTCTCCCATAATGTCTGAAGAACAAAGAAAATACACTGTATAAGCCATACTACCCCGATTTTTCTGTTTCCAGACATTTACAGCAACTTTAAAAACCTGCTGATTTTTAGGATGCAGGCTGGACAGACTGGAAGATTAAAAAATTAAACAGCTACAACCTAGCAAGTCACTGAGAGGGAACTCAGAGTTTGGACTTCTAGGCCAATGGTTAGGACTGTTTAAATGCTGCATTATAATCACACTGTGTCCAGACAAGCTATCAAATATAGAAATAAAGGAAACTGAGTACTTAATATCCCAATAATCAATACTTATGAAAACACTGGTTTGATTATACTGTTTATGTTACCTTGCTGTAGCTTGATCGTCCACATCAGTCTCTGATTTCTGAGGGGTCACCTGTTCTGATGAAGGGGCAGCCCTGCAATAAGAATGGTGAAAACATACTTAAGCCACAAGAAGACATTTGAAAACATTGTATCATTTTAATGATTTATCATTGTAGATACTATATTTCTTTCAGGTGTAACTACAATGAGTTCACATTGTCTGAGAATTTTTTCTGGTTTTTTGTTTAAATATATATTTTATATATATATAAAAATATGTGCATAAAGAATTATATATTTATTAAAAAACAAATGTAATGCTTTAGTTCACTAGATTACCACATCCACTGAGCCTTTTGAAAAACTAATATCCCTAGACTAGCTATTTTGCTAGTATGGATATAGTAATAAAGTGGAGTTTCTTTACTGTTCAAAAATTATTTTAGTAGTAAAAAAACTTTAAAAACCTTTTCTTCTACCTAAGATATCTTATATAGGAAAGACAAAACTTTTATTTAACTAGAAAAGTACCAATTTTTTAAAAGCTAAATAAATAAACATTTACACTTTCCTATTTTTCTATATGTGAACAATCAAATTGTCACTACAGGGATACGAAGATTATGAGTAATTATAAGAAAAGGAGAAGGTGGCAGAAAGAGCTGATGAGGGTTACCTGCTTCTTTAGAGTATTTTTCTATTAGTATGGCAACTAAATCATGACAAGTTGCAGAGCTGTCTTAATTAAAAGTCATGAAGTTGCAGGCTGGTTAAGTAATCTTTTGTTAATTTAGACCATATGAAATGGATATTTAATTAATGAATTAATTTAATAAATTTATTTTCTAAAATTAGAGCAACCTTTGCAGACCCTCAGGTTTAGAGTTCTTTGCATCAATTCATCTTAATGCCTTCTATTACAAGCCTTTGCATGTGCAGAGCTTCTTGATTTAACTTTCTTTTTATTCACATTGCTTACATGCTCTTTAACAGTTTCTTTTTCTTTGCATAGCTCACACTCTCTTTCACTGACTTTAGAGCAGCAGTTGCATTTAAAAGAGTATTTGCATGAGCAACATATATGACTGTGGAACTAAAACTGAAAAACAGTTTTTAATGTTTTATGCAGTTTAATGTTTTTTCAATTTGAGTAAATATCCAGTGAAATATTCTAAGTTATATGCAAACAATTGCATTTCTGCAGGGAAGGAAATCTTCTTCATGCACTTCTGCAACATTGACTACAGAGGAACCCTCCCAGGTAAATTATACAGTGTTTGTATTATAAATAAATGTAAAATAATAATTGAGGTTTATACAAAGGAGCATATTACATTTCTAAATCTACTAAGAAGCAAAGTAAGACATACGTTGTTGGAGCCTCTGAATTTTCTGAAGTGGTTCTAGAGAAAGAAAAGAGTAAACATTTCAGAAACCAAGTAGCAAAATGCTAGTATTGAAGCACTTTGCAAGATTTAGATCAATCAACAGCAATTACTTTTACTTTCCCTTCCTTCCAAGATAATTTTTTTAAAATGTAGAATATATGTTTAACTCAAGTAGCATAATACTAAATTCAAGCCATATTCTTTATGTCACTAAGGCAATCATTCTTCAATTAACATTCTCCAGTTAATCACTTTGATTAATAGTGTTTTGTTTTCAGCACACAATCCACAACCATAAAACTCAAATACAATGAGCTGCTTATAGTCGTAGCTCCAACTGCAATTGCTTTCAAGTGTTCTATAAAGTGTGTTGAATCAGCTGGAACTGAGGCAAAGAACTCTGCAAGTTTATATATCATGTATAACTATAAAAGCCTAGAACATCTCAGAATCAAAGAAGTATATAAATAACCCTGACCAAGAAAACCCACATATCCATGATTGCTGGACTCCCTTCCTGAGGACAGCAGAGCAGTCAGCCATTCTCAAATGGGAAGAAAAGACATAGCTGACATAGCTCTTTGCTCAGTCTCTAAGACTGATAGTGACCTTTAGAAACTCTGCTTATTAGCATCTATGCATGGCACTTTATTTCCTGAAACTCACAGGCAAGTAAAAGGCTTTCCTTTGATAACTATTTTTAGTTATTATGATATTCACAACTTGAAATAGCTTTCACATCTTCAAAGCGCTTTTAAAAGCTAAACCAAGTAGTCGTTAAATGCCCATCACTTTTTTTACCAGCTGTTTGTGATGGCAGCATTGTCAGAGGATCCAGGAAGGATCATGAAAGCTTCAGAAAGAATATGCCTGTTTTCAGTCTTCTCTGAACTGTGAGACTGGAGGAATAACTGGATAATTAGTGTTGAAAAGAACAGAGGAATTCCAGCTTGCTGGGTGGATGCCATATAGAGCATTATCCTATGCTTTCAAAATTACCATGATCTTAGCAAGATATTGAAATGAAGCCAGATAAATTCTTCTCAGTTGGCACATTGAGAACATCCAGTAAAGACTGACTTCAAAGAAAATAAACTTTAACATCTTTGAGCCATCTTTCTGCTGGGTGGAGAGTGACTGCATCTTGGCCAAAAAGATAGAGGGTAGAAACACAGAATAAGATTAAAAATAATTGCTAAACTTGGTTTTAAGTCTTCCAATCCCAGATATTCCATAAACTCCCAGGGCAATAGTCTATCAAGGCTTATATCTAACATCACAGTGTATGCATTCATTTCTGTTTCATTTAATTTTCATCACTGCTGCACATGATACCCATGTTGGAAGTTTCCCAGGTTAAAACTAGGGAAGCAGAAGGCCATGCTGCAGAAAATAGTGGGCGCAAGAAAAAAATATCATGAAGGTTTATTTATTAATATTTTAAACCATCCAAATTCTGCTTTTAGATAAAAGCATAGAAACATCCTCTGTTCTCTTTCTATTCTGCCAGAAAACAACCACAACTTCAGAAATAAACATCAAACATTTATCTGCAAGTAACTTTAGTCTGATTGTTCTTGGATACTTTGACGACAGTAGATTTGTAGATTTTGAGGTTTTGTTCACACTGATACCCAAAAGGGCCAAGGGTGAGTCCCTGACTGTGAATCCCAATGGCACCAACAAATCCCTGCCCCTATGGCCAGTCTCTCTACAACACATTTGCCTTGAGGAGAATTAACTGGAATAGTCCAAAGTGAAACCGTGAAGAAAGAATTGCAAGCATGATAGAAAAATTTTGGGATCACTCACGTTACTTCAGGTTGCTGGCACTTCATATGCTCAGGCCCCAGTCAATGCTGGGCATCAGGCTGCCAAGAGCCCAGACAAGTACTTAGGCATGGGATGCTTTCTCTTTGCATGGCATCTTCTGCATCGAGCCCAGTCCACGAAAGAACTGCCCTGCTTTCTTGCTCCCAAAATGAGCTCTAGCCAAGAGTTAGGAAATAAGCAGCGATCACTGATACGCACCGTTTGCTTTCCACTTTTTCTGTCGGTGTCTTACTACTCGATACTGGGGGAGGCATCCAAGATTGCCTGTAAATTTTAATAAATAATTTTTTCAGTATTAGTTTAATGCTCTGGGCCTGAACAGCATACTGTGAATGTTAGAATAGAAGTGATGTAAAAATACCTGAAACTTTTCTTAAATTATCGGTATTTTCAAAGACTGCATGTTGATACTTTTTAGACCATATTTACAAAAAACTGAATGGAATAGGAAATAGTACAGTAATTTTACTTATTGTGAAAAATGTTCTGTGACTCTAGGTGGTTTTTTCTGCAATCAGAGTGGTACAAATAAATGGATCATTCATGGAAAGGGCAACCAGATAAAATGCACAAAGAATGTCAAGTATAAACACAAGAAACACAAACAGGCTATTAGAGGTCACATAAACAGCACAAGCACTTTCAGTTCCTTTTTTGTTTGTTTTATTTTTTTTACCCTCGTAACTATCAATCCAGCAATTGTTTGTGAGGTAAAAACAATTATACCAGAAGCAGTGCAATTCATTGATGGCCTTCCATATCTTCCAAGAGCCTGAAGAGAACTACTGGTCTGAAAATAGCATAAACTTCCACTAAACAGGTCTGTTAATATAAATACAATGACATTTTCATTTCTACATTCATTATTCTACTGATCACATTTTTATGCATTTAATATAAAATAGAAAATCATGAATGAACAGAATTTGCAGCTGGGAGGGATGCAGAAAATTATGGCTATCACGAGCAGTACATTTTAAATTTAAAATGTGTTTAGTTGTATGCCCAGTTTTTATTCTTGCCTAGGTAATGCTATCTGAAATCCCAGTTTTTAAAGGTAGCTGTGTATCATTAAGAAAACTGTGTGATTCATATGCACTGCAACAGCACAGGGTCAAGTTTGGCATCAGAGATTTCACAATTACAGTGAGCTACAATGCTTTAAAACTGGACACTGAAAATGAGTACACCAGCTGAGATAGGGGCTGCAGCCAAGAGTTAACATCCATTGTGCCATGTCCACCAGGCTCACAAAACTGGCCTACAGAGATAAAAGTTGTACATCCCATGGAAAAAGACAGTGGATGTAAAAGTTTAATTCTTGAAGCTTGCTGAGGAGTTTGAGTGTGCTGGAGGAGAAAGAAGGTAATTTTTTAATGTAACTGTGATACATTACTGAGGCTTAACACAGTGCTATATACACTCTGGCAACAAAGCAGTGATGGTAATGAATACCTCTTTTTCTTGATTGGAGAAGTGACTGCAGTGGTTGTGGATGCTGCATTAGGAGTCCAAGATTGTCTGTTAAGGTAATATACTTAGTGAGTTAATCTTCAGAAAGAGTATAATTTTAAATTATTTCAAAAAAAAAAAAAAAAAAGAAATCATATTTTTGCTATCAGAATTATACAAATATATATGGTAAATGCTATAACTATGTTTATATACCTCAAAGGACACAAGATGTGGAAGACCTTAAGGGGTTCTGATGTTTAGACAGCTGCATTTTTACTTGCTATCCAAAGTAATTTCTGACTTCTTAAAATTTTGACTTCTGTACCTACACTTTGGTCTCCAAACAGTATAATAATAATATCTTTCATTTTCTTACTTTAAATTTTGTTTCTTTTTCAATTACAATGCTTTAGGTTATGATATATTTGTAAAACTAACCTATATAAGATCCAAGCCAGTGATTTCTCATAACATTTATCAAAAAGTTACTGTCTTATCCTCTGCAATTCTTAATGATAGTAATTGGCAATTCATAATAACAGGAAATGAAGAATAGTGCTTTAAAAATCATTTTGCTCTCTGGCAGGAAAAAATATATACAATTTAAGTCTTTCTTAAGTCCCACTTCAGAATTAATTGTTGGTCTGTAAAAAAATCCTCTCCAAAAAAACCCCATAAATCCAATTTATATGATGCTTCATGTGTCATCATCACCATGATTTACAACATAATGGTGCAAAATTATAATTTGAAAGACTGACCTCAGTTGAACTTTAAATGTCAGAGATACTGATTTGCTCTTCAGAGTAACATCTCAGCTCTCCACAAGATGACTTTTAATTGCTGTGCTCTCTAGCAACTATGTTCTGTGTAATTTATTACTGACAGAACTCTACTGACATTGATGAAGGCACAAAGCAATGCATTTGTCCCTTTGCATTTACAAGTATGGTGGCTGAGCTCTTCTGACTTTCTTAAAGGAAAGTTTCAATCAAGTAATAGGTGTAAGTTTTTTTGGAAAATAATTTTTCAGTGTTGTGGAATTATATGACATATATAGAGTGGCCACCTCTGAATCATAGCAAATTTTAAAATAAAGTATCGACACTGTCATGCTAACTTATTTTAATTTAAAGCTGTTTTAATCAAAAGACTGGCCTTCTGACCAAAGAAAAGTTTTCCACTGGAAAAATCAGCTAGGTTATCAAAAAATTATTTTTTATGTTTTGGTACTCAAGTCTTCCACTGGCAACGTACAATGGCATTTTCCATTGAAAGCATTAAACAGGTTTTTTCATTATCCTTCCTCAGAATTATGTATTGTACTTGGTAGATTTTATGCAGAGAATTTGAGAGCACTAGAACATACCCACATTTTTCATGATACTCTTATTCTTTCTTTCTTTCTTTTTTTGTATTTAAAATCCCATCATTATTAAATAATCATTATGCTGAGTAAATGTGTAATCTGAGGTGGTGTTCCTTTTAAACTGTGTGGAGAAATAGGATTATTTAAAGGAAAATACTTCTTATTTTAATGAAATTTTTTTTCTCCTCACCAACTATAAAAAGAGTCTATGATAATTTAGATATAGATGCCTACATTCCAGAGGTCAGGTGGTCAAATGAAGCCTACACCAGGCCATATGCCATACAAATAATTTCTCTGTATAATCTTGGTATGTATATGAATTCTAAAGTTATGGTAATGTATAACACTTAGATGCTAATGCATGATAAATTATACAGTATGATAAATGATAAATTATAATACATAATACTTAGATGATAATGTTTCTGAAATTCATACCTGTTGTTTTGGTTATGGTTCAGAGCTGGGGATTTATTTATTTTATCAGTATCACTTCCGGCTGGAATTCTGTCAGAAACACAGGAATTATTTATAATACATGCTCTAATTTTTTTAAAATCCATTTTCAATAAAATTAAAAGATGGAGAATCATTTTGCCCTGTGTACTGATATCCCAGTATCACAAAAGGTAGAGAACAGAAGTTGAAATTATATAAATTTAGTGCATTATTATCTGAAGACTCTAAGTAGCTCACTGAAAAAGTTTTCCAAGGTGATGTTCAAATAATAATACTGTATTAAACCTCACTGTTGCTAACAATTTATTACAACTATTACAACTGCTTTAAATTAGGTCAAAATACCAGAAAGAAAGCAATATTCAGTCAAGCAGTACACACAGAACTATTGCCTTTTCCTCTCACTCACCATTCCTAGAGAGATGCAACAGTCTTGTTTTATTTAGAGATTTAATAGATCAATGTGATGTGAAAATAATCTAGTGCAAAATCCCTGGTAAAGCATGGTATTGACCTACAGGAGTAACTTGTATCGAAGAAGTTGGATTCTTTGTGCTTGAACTGATTTCATTAAACCATGAAATTTACATGAAGAAACAGCCACATGATTTTTCAAGCCCTTTATGGATTCTACAGTTGTTGCCTAAAACCCTTCAAAATTTTCACAGAAAACACCATGTAGCTATCATAGCTGAAGCAAATTAGGTTTTTATTTTATTCCAGCTTACTTCCAATATATAGAATATTCTTTTAGTAAGAACTGGGTGACTCTGAAAAGCTTAAATATAAAGTGATGTACATTGAAATAGAGGACAAATACTAAATTGAGAGGGTTATCTTAAATATTTTATTAAATCAGCTGAAACACATCTTGAGCTACAACTTATATATGATTTTTTAATTTTAATTATTTATTCTCATCTATAAACTGAAGCTATAGATGCAAAATCATTAATCCTAGAAGTATAATCTGATGTTACGTATGAAATATTTTGTATCCTGCCTTCAAGCAGCACAGAATACTGTTGTATTTAATGAAAAGCCTTCCAGGGAGTTCTGGGATACAATCTGCACCAGCGTGTGCTCTGTGTCTTTTGCAAATAAATGCAATTTTGCAAAGAACCCTCTCCTGTCAGGGCAGCATGTGATGTGACAGCAGTTACAGTTGCTGGGAAGGTCACTAGAGGTCTCACTAATCCTGCTGGCATTGCTGCGGATGCAAACCTGAGCGTTCTCTCTCCCTCCCCATTCGCCAGCGAACCAGCATTTCTTTCACGTTTCATCGCGTGTTTCCAAAATTCCAGCACAATGCTTTACATAGTTTTGTATTTTCTCATTTTAAAGCCTTAAAGGTTCGATCTGGCATCCTACTCCATTGCTGCCCAATGTAGCAGAAGCTTAAAAAAAAAAAAAAAGTGAATGAAAGGTAAGCATTATTTTAACTTCTTTTTGTATAACTTTTGAGCTTCTGGTAAGGAATCAAGGAATATCCTCTGTTCACACCCACAACGCCGTCTCCAACAGACACCCCTGGATCAATGGTCCATTTACACATGTAAGGTTTATCTGAACCAAGTTAAATTTCTGGCCTCCACAGTATCCTGTGGTGGTGACTCCTACAATTAATATATGCATTAAAGGAAAAATAAATGTTCTTTTCCTTTTCTTTCTTTCTTTCTTTCTTTCTTTCTTTCTTTTTCTCTTTCTCTCTTTCTTTCTTTCTCTTTCTCTCTGTTTCATGTTTTTTTCTTAATTCATTACCCAAACATTTATAGAGTATCTCCCCATTCTTACAGTACAACAAACAAAATATTCTTTCATTTCTCAGTTTCCCTATATTATTCTTTTCCAAGCTGAGGACTTTTGGTCTTTTCAGACGTTTTTCATATGAAAGCTATTCCATCCTTTCTCACCTTCCTCTTTAATTTTTTTTTCTGGTTCTATTGTAGTTTCTTTGCATCAGTGAAATGATGCATGCAGTGTTCAAGATGTGGAAAGCAATGGTTTCTGGTTTGATCTCTGATCCTAGTAATTTCTATCATTCCAAAGTATTAGATTATTAATAAAGCAAACATTGAAAGTATGTAATTTACTTCTATCTCATCTATCCAGACCTAATTGCTATAGAGCCAGTTGGGATTTAGTGTTGCTGGAAGCTATTCTGGACTTAGAATCATTTAGTACATGGAAAAATAGTAATTGTAATTTTCATCCCTACCTGACTTACAAGGTTTGTCCCATCTTTTGTCAAATAGTTAGTTCTTAATAATACTTCTGCTTCCCTGGGAAGGATGTTCTCCACTTGGTACAATTCTTATTTACACCTAAAATCCTCTTTTGCTGTAGTTTGTCATCAGTTGCATATTAAGAACCCTTTATGTTAGATATTTGTGTGTATGAAAAGACAAGGATAGTCAGCTTACAATCTGAAATAATTCAGATACTTTAATATCTCAGCATAAACCAAAAAGATATCAAGTACAAAAGAACAGTGCTCCTCAGTGACCCTGTAGAAACTGGATTTGTCCTATGACTTCTAAATTAGAAATTAGGGTTTGAGGCATGAAAATCAAGCTTTAAAAATTGTTTTGAAGTGAGCGGCCATCTGGATAAGTGTGACATAGGTGATATATGCTACTTGACTTTCCAAAATACTTCAGAGAAGTCTGTTTTAAACTGACCTCCCATGGGTAATAGAGAAAAAAACTGCTTAAAATGTAAGAAACAAAGGTTTGAAATAAATGGCAAGTTTCCAGAGTGGAAGCAGAGATCCGTACAAAACCTGTGTTCTTCCATACATTCATGAATTATCTGTAAAATGGAGAGTGGGTTGATGTTGCTTGCAAATGTCATTATTTCATCATAGTCAAAACAAATGGCGACTGGCAAAGCTTTTCAGAAGTCATCAGCTAACATGTCAGATCTCTAAAATGGCAGATGACATTCACTTTTATTGGATGCAAAGTAATGCCTGCCAAGAGAAACAATTGATCTCTGAACAGCAATTATCACTCAGAAAAGAAATCTTGGAATTACATAGACAATGTTGTCAAAATTAAAACTCACTTCTTAGCAGCACTCAAAAGAGC
The DNA here is from genome assembly GCA_013399945.1 of Ploceus nigricollis. Taxonomy (NCBI): domain Eukaryota; kingdom Metazoa; phylum Chordata; class Aves; order Passeriformes; family Ploceidae; genus Ploceus; species Ploceus nigricollis. The sequence continues at coordinate 502,734 of VXBC01003479.1, read as the reverse complement.
AAACTCAATGTTATGAAATACAAGGGGAGGAATTGCAGACAAAATAGAAATCATTGTTATTACTCCTCTGTGTACATACAAGGTGTGCACAAATCTTAAATACCTACATGGAGATTTGGATTCCCAGGTCAAGAAACTAATATGGAAATAGAAAAGATACAAAGAAGAGCAACAGGTAAATTGTAGCTATAGAATGGCTTCCTCATGATGAGTGAACCAGTACAGCAGGATTCACTGGGCTGTAGAAGAATAGGCAGGGTGATGATATTGTACAGGTCTCTAGCCTATTCTTTTTCAAACTCCTGTGGAGAAGGTCAATTTTATGTAACAATTTTGCATTGTTTCTTACAAGAGAAGTAAGGATCATGAAATAAAATAACACAGTGCTAAAACTCAACTAAATAAAGTGTGCCTTTCCCACAAGAGTGCATTTAAGTGCTGGTTCCATAGCCTCAGCATGTTCTGGATACCAGATGTTAATGGTGGCTGGATTTTGAAGATGTGACACAGAAAAAGTCTGCAAACACAAGCATGGTCATGTCTTAACCCAGCAGAGGTCAAGTTAAAATTAATACAGGTTCAAATTAAGCACCTGTATGACAAGCATGACTGATATTGGTACTGATCATAGTATTTGCAAAGAACTATGGGTTTAGCCACCTTGTGCTTAGCTATTGGAGATATGACTTTGGTTTAGAGTTTGAAAAGGAGGAAACTGGGGAGGAGTGGTTATCAGCTGTGGAGAGATTCTTACATTTATGAGGACAAGAATACACAGAAACAGGTACCAAAAAAAAAAAAAAAAAAAAAAAAAAAAAAAAAAAAAGAAGATATCAAAAGAACCTTTTCTCAAATCACATTTTCATTTGTCTCTTTGAAAATTTGTGCAAAAATCATTCAAAGTCTTTTGCTTAGATGCCTAATAAATAAGAAAACTTTAAAAAAGCACTGACTTCACTCATGTTTTCCTGTTTAAGACCTCTCACAGGTATGACAGTCACAACATACAATACATCCAGAAAAAGAGCCCTACCTGTCCAAGGTGGTATCAGATCTGTATCGTCCAAAAACAGCTTTCTGATCTTCCTTTTCATTTGCGCTACTGCTGTAATAAAAAAAAATTAGAAATGCCACTTTGGTCACTGATTTTATTAAACTGATCATTAATGAAAGAGCATCTATGTCTCAGATTAAAGTATCATATAGGGTTTTAGACCATGCAGGTGTCAACAGAGCAAACCCTGGATCCACTGCAGTGATCAGTTATTGACACTGGAATCAAATTTACAGGGAAAATATGTATAGACTAAAACTGAACAAAGAAAGTTCTTTGCTTTGTTCATGATATAGTAAAAGGATACTCAGTTTTCTTTGGTAATATAATTGGAAAGGTGTTCAGATACCATACCTGTGTAGGCTATCTTGGGATTTGTACTGGTTAAGCACCGCCCTTCCGTAGTTTTCATCAGCACTTCAAGGAAAAGAAAAACAATAAGTATTAGAAATAGATAACTTTTTCTTGGCAAAAGATTTTCTGTCTTCAGTCATATTTCTCAGCTGTCCACTACCACTGTAATTGCACCAGCTGCAGAACTCTGCAGTAGAAAACTTCAGACATTTTGGAGTAAGAATTATCTCTTCCTACAAGCTGTTCATGGACCAGATAATGATAACATGGTCCCAAGCCATTGTTTCTGCTGTAATTTAAGTCCTAATTTACACTAGAGTAAATTTAAACTAATTCTGACTTAGGCTCCTTAAAAGAACTTGCCAAGGTTTATAATCCTCTTGCTTATAAAAAGATCATAATCTTGCAACCTAGACACGTGAAATGTGGGATTTTACTTGTAAGGCAGAACTTCATTAAATACTCAGCACTCAGAAGTCCCAATGAAAAACAGTCAGTGAATATTCAGCAAAGTAATACTTCCAAAAGGCAATCAATACCTCATCAAGATAAATAAATAAGAGTTATTTGATTGAATTCCCTTAATTCTGGTTGATACCATCCATGCAAAAGTAGACGCTCCATGCAAAGGTACATGGCATACTGAACTAAATATGGAAGAAATGAATTTCATATTTTTCTTACCTTTCCTCCTCAGGCCTCTTCTTTATCCAGCTGTTATCTTGCAAAAGGGTCCGTCGCTTATTAATATCATGAGTAGTCTGTTGTCTGCTTTTAATTGCAACAGAGGGGCTCTTCTTATCTGCAAATGCAGAGAAACATGTCTTGAAAATGAACATGTAGAAAAACTTCGTCAACCTTAAGTACTATTACATAGGTTGAAATAGGTAAAAGTTTAATACAGATTGAATTTTCAGTTATCACACCTGTTTAATCCAAACTGCTTCTTGAAAAGTTTGTAGCTTCAACTTGAAGGGCCTGCAGAAGCCCAGTTTAGCAAACTAAATTCAGTTTCATCCTTAATATGAAACTGCTTTGCCTGTTTCTAATGTGAACACATTTCACAGATCTGATAAAGGAATTATGAAATTTGCATACCACAGTAATCTCAGCTTATTCAAACTAATGAATCCTGTTTCCTGGGGTGTTGTCTGTGGGTTTTGTATTTGCAGATGTGTGACAGGATACAAATTTTGAATGAAGGCTAATCTTGAGGTGACCACATGGCCTTCCAACAACACCCAGCTCAAAATATGTGGATTTTCATGTTTCTCAGAGTCAGACTCCCTCTGAAACTTTTTCCTCAAAGGCTAAATGAACAGAGTTTCTTTACTAGTCAGTTGCTTAATCTTAATCTGAACTTTAATCAAAGCAATACCTTTACATCAAATTGGTGTATGGTTTCAAAGGTTATTGGGAAAGACAGACTGACATGCTGAACAAACATGGAAGCCTTACTTTTGAAAACAACCTAAAATATCTTTGTCCAACAAGGCTGATATTTAGTGTATTGGGAAAGTAACAGTATGGTATTCACTTGATTTGGGAGAATATGGATTCTTCCCTGTATTAGAAAGCTGATATTTATCTCCTTTGGGTTTTTCATGAGGATTTTGGCCCTTTTTGCAAGCAAAAATATGCAACGACTATTGTTTAGTATTCTCAGTCCACCTAAGTTTCATATCATCAGCGGGTTTGAGGTAAGAGGAAATATTGTTGTGATATTTTAACATGGCCTATTAAAATGAAAAGATAGAAGTTCAGACTGAATAGAAATTCCATCTTTTTAATTGCTATATTTGCTCTAAATTCTTCCAGAGAAGAGCGGGTGAAATATTAAATATGCAAAATCTTTGTTAATACAGCCAATTAATTTAAAAAAAAAAGATTAAAAGTACAGAGGGTCTTGTGTTTTCCTCTAAAGACCCTCATGGTTTTCTCCATTAATTCCTCACTCTCTGAGCATTCACGCAAAAGGATTTTCAAATTTCAGGAGACATCACTATCTGGTGTTCAGTAATTAGACTGTAAATATTATGTGTAGAAAGAACATGCTCCAGAGAGAACACAGCAGTCAGTATTATGTCATTTGTCAGAGCTGTGTTTTGGTATTCTGCTCTGATTTATAAGAAAATGTTCTCCTTGCATTTAGTACAAGAACTTCACCTGTAGTGATAACATTAAAAAATGACAAATAGCTACAGTGAGTGGAAGACCGAATTGTAATAAAGCATCAAAACATTTATCTTAAGTGACAATGGCCAAGAGTGAATTTTTAAATACTTTTTTTTTGTAAAAGTAGATAAAATAGAGATAAAGTTCTGTAAAAAGAATAAAAAGAGATCTTTAAAAAGAGATAAAATTCAGTCTAAAAATGTATACATGTCTGTAATTCAAGCTGTGCCTGTTTCAATTCCCTATAGATATGTTCATACTGCCTAGTGAAAGAGAAGGAATGAAAGGTTTAGACTCATCACTGATGTTGCCTAGTTGCAAATGTTCTCTGGTTCTGTGTTGGACTTGCTCTCTCCAAGACTCAGGTGCTAGAGAAATGGCAGATGTTTTAGGAGCCATGGCTGAGATAGCACAGATGTGTGCTTCCGTGTCTTGGCCTTGATATCCAGATTTGGCTTTCTTCTTTTTAAGCAGCATAGATCCATCCAATTGACAAATGACCAGGGACAGGAAAAATGCTGTTTGTAAGAATGAGCTGACAGTCACGGTAGATTAACAAAAACCAATCTATCCTCACTGCATGAATTCTGCATCAGCCTGTTCACTGCCTATTGAGCTAGTTTTTCTCTTAAAAATATTTATTAAAATATGACTTTAAAGACTTTAAAAAATTGTGGCATCCCAGGCTTGCCTGAATAGCTGCAGTGGGTTGTCAAAAATCACTTGGATTTCTCAGTAATCATGACATTTTAAATGGCTACGTGCAAAGAATGTTTCATGAAACCTTGTATAAAGGCAGTTGACAAAGAATATATATTTTTTTTCTTGTCAAGAATCACTTGACAAGTGTTTAGCAGATTAGCAAGCAATCTGCTAATGCCTGAGGCCCTGGGCTACCAGAACAGTATCCTTTTCTGGCCTAATGAATTTTCTCCTGAGCTTCAGCTAAAAAATTAAACATAGATCTGATACAACAGATTAGGTCACATGAGCACAGGCAGATGCAGCTCATCCCTGTCTCTATTTGACAATAAAAATTTATGTCCTCAATGCAGTAGAGCCAAGCAGCTGCCTGCTGTGGCTATGTGAATTTTGGTGCAATTAAGCCTGGCACATCCCACCTGAACCAGGTCCTCATGCTCTCAAAACGTTTCAGTCTATAGAAATATTTCTGAGGTTCAGGGAAATGGAAAATTTCATCATGTTTCCAGTTTGTCTCTGGTTATTTCTCTGCATAGAAAGCAAATTTCAGCCCTCCTCGAGTTTTACTCCTCCAGAGGAGTAAACAATCCCATCAGACAATGATTAAACAGCTTTTCTCTACCCTTTCCCCATTCTACTTTTCCTCAATTTCTCCTCATTTTCCCTGTGCGAGACAAAGAGACCGTGCTGAGACCAGTGGATCTCCCCGCTGCCCCTGCAGCCACTTTGCTCCTGTGGGTTTTCCATGACAACCTCACCACCTTGCCCCACACAACCCAGCTCCCCCGCTCCACCACACTCTGCTGCCCAGCGGGATGTTCTGGCCTGAATCCCTGCCAGCCACAGTTTATGCACAACACCAAGAATTTGGCATCTGAAGCGGGTGACAGTGGCCCCGACCCTGCCACTGCCCCATGAGGCAGCTGCGCCAGGGGCATGGAGAGGCCTGGACAGGAGCGGGGCCGCGCCTCCGCCTGCAAGTGCCCCTGGAGCAGGAAATGGAGGAGACTCAGTGTTACCACCTTGATTAGGAGACTGTTTTCGTATGTTGAAAGCTGACATTTGTCCTGTGGGATTGTTCTGTCGTTCTGCGGGAATCTAAAAGAAACGTGACAAAGAAAGGAAGTGAGCGTTGACAACAACATTAGGAATCGGCCCCAAAGACAGGTCAGGTTTGTTGTTCACTTAAATCATCTCCTTGCACAAGTTTAGTCTGACAGGCTGGAATGGCTGAGGGCTGGCCACAGCCCTCCTCAGAGTGAATCTGGTGGCTTTTCCCTGCCTGGTGACAGCTATGTGCATTCGTGCCCTGCCCCTCTGCCTGTCACCCTGCCCCTTCCCTGTTGGGAGCTCCTTCCCTGAGAACACCTGGTGTGGTGAGAGCCTTCAGGGGCAAGAGGAGCACTGCAGAATGGGTTGAGGAGATAAGCTTAAGGGGAAGATGGTATCAGTCCCTGGCACAGCACCTGGAGCACAGGTGAGCTCATCCTCCCTCAGACTCAGTGGCCAGCAGCTGATGCAGAGGGCCAAGACAGAAAGCAGTTCTGCTGCTCTGCAACAGTTTTCCAGTCACTGACTTCTTCCCTTACTTCAAATCAGGTTAAAAGCCTCCAAGACTGATGATTTAAAAAAAAAATATATATATTACTTGGGAGTTGAGCCACTCAAAAGATTTCATGCTTTGCTTTGAAAGTGGATTGTGAATACCAGGTTTCCTAGAGAAAGCATCAAGCAGAACATAATGACATTTTGATGACAGAAAATTCTCCCTTAAGTTAAAAAAGCCCCAAATGCTAACATTAACTTAAGAGTTTGGGCAAAACTGACCCTCTTTAGCAAATGGATTCCTTTTCGTAAAGCACCATTTTCCAAGAAAACAGTATTGTGCTGGAAAGCTCACAACCAGCTCCACTGTCAGGCTGCTAAAAGTTACAGAAGCACCAGAAAACTGACAGAAGCAGTCCTTAAAATAGAAACATTCCTGGTTCTGTGAATGACAGAGCTATCCTTTTTTTCTTTTTGCAGATGTAAAGTGTATTGCTCACACACCTAAAATAGAGCCTGTGGCTCTTTCTTTACTGATGGAAAGTGAAGATTTTGGATTCTGACAAAAGCTTAAGAATAATGCTTACACTGACAATAAAACCTTGTGGATGCCACAAAGGATTGCACTTAGAGCAGATTTTTCTTTTCTACGCTTTTGCTGCGCAACAATTACTAAAAAAAGCTTATGGTAAAAAAAAAAAAAACAAAACAACAAAATAAAAAAACACAAAAATAATCCCAACTACCCCAAAAAACCTAAAAAAAATAGCCTCCCAAAAAATATCCCAACATAAACAAACAAGCAAACAAACAAGAAGCTTTAAACAACTAAAGCTCTTTCTAGAAAGTAAAGATATAAACACAAAACTAATACTGGAGTCCAAAGTCTGCATATATCTTAACCAGCTGTGGAATTCCAAATATTTCTTAGAGTTTAAAATTCTGGCATTTTGAAAGGCTCCTACCTGCATTCCATTTTTTTAACCTTAGTTGTTGATATCAAGCAAGAATTGGCACAGTGTGTCTAGAAAACATGTGACTGCTGGATCTGGTTCCCACACAATAAAAATATGCTCAGGGCTATGGCGAGCCTTATTTATTTTGCAATAGGTTATAAAATGCCTTTTAAAAATATTTATGTAAGGTTTTAAGCATATGTGAACTGAATTTCCTAGAAACTGTTTGAGTAGGTTATCAAGCAATCAGGTTTTTTAGATAGTTACCGCTTTCACTATAAATTTTCCTGAACTGTCCCAAGATGATAGAGAGGTCTCTGATTTACTTTTTCAGCTTAGGTACAGCTGGACATCTGATGTAGTCAGTCCCAGGACAATAGAAAGTTTGATATTTCAGTATATTTTCAAGCAATGAGAACTGGCACTTCTTCATCTCGAGAAGTAGTAGTTTGCATAGAAGGATTTTGGATTTATTTTCTAATAAGTACTTTTAAAGCCATTTGCTAAGGGAAATTAATTATAGGACTTTGAAAAAGGAGACTTCTTTTGTGAAAATCAAACCAAATGAAAAGTGATAAAGAAGTTTGCAACTCCTCTTGCATCCATGAGAGTCCAGTGTGTTTCTTCCATCCTCCAACATTTAATTAATACTGGGTTTTTTTCTCATCCTACATTAATTTTTAAATATTTTTAGGGCAAAACAATACTTCTGTTGCACATGTGTACAGCATTCAGAATAAACTGCTGCATAGTGTCCCAACCCAAAAGCAGTATGCATAAATGAATCTAAGAAACAGGTACACTGCCTTTTACAATCAGCACTGAAAATGTGCCAGGTAGTCTGAAATTTTAAATCCAGGCATTTTAGTCCTACAGAATACTGCCATTTTGTCCTTAAGGCTTTCCTCTTACTTCTGAGCTTTCAAGTTGAATATCAAAGATTAATTCATTAAAATTTAAAATGCAAATTAAAAAAAAATCTTACTTTAATCTGTAGCACAGGAAATCAAGAATTATCAGGGTAAGATTTAAATTTTAGGGCTTAGAAATTAAAAGAATCTTGCATAAAGAGGCAGAATAGAGCTCATCAAAGCATTTTTCCTTGGCCTTCACTATTTTGAACTCAGCGTGTGTTTGTACCTGTGTATTTGAAAAGGGGAGTGGACTAGAGATTATAAGGATCACATTAGTTTAAAAATATCAGCTTATAAAGATCTGGAACTGCCACATTATTCGCACAGGTCAGTGAACAGCTCATCTTCAGGCCATAGGGAGATAAACAAAAAGTTTTTAACTTTGTAAATGAGATTGTGAGAAAGCAGAGTTATAGCTTTCTGTACTATGCTGTAGTAGTAAATTATGTTCAGACATTTTTAATAAGATCTCAACCACCGAAGCAAAACAACTCAGCTGGAATGCAAAACAAAAACAAACAGGAATGCAACTCCAGTGTAATTTGAATTTAAAAACAGCGTCAGGAAACTCTAAACAAAAATTAAAACTGCCCTGGCCAGTCCAGTAAGCAGCTCCCAAATTGTTTTAAGACATGCCAGTCCTAGATTCAGACCTTCAAACATTTTGTGGGAAATCCAAACATAATCCCAAAGAAATTCAGAAAAACTTCAGACATGGCTTCAGGGAAAGTAAAAGTCCATCTAACCTGGCAAGAAATTACTCCAAAAGCAGCGCAAGTCTCTAACACTATTTTTATCACATATACCTATATTTACACTTTTACACCTCCTTTTCCTCTCCTGCAGTGACTGATCAGCAGAATACCTCAGGCCTGCCTTAAATTCTGAAAGCCAGACCTTCTAGTTTTCAGATCATCTGACCACACCCATTCCTCAGCCACAGAGTCCTTTTGCCTTCCTTCTGCTCTTGGCTGTAGCTGTCTATGTGATTAGGCTTCACACATATGCATTGCTGTGTTTAAAAAAATACATAATAATAGAAGCATTTCCTGTAAGATTCATGTTTTCCACATCAGACTGAACTAGTTCCAACAAAAAAATCTTTGCTCTTTGGCTTCTAGCTATGACAGTGATTAAGAGCTTATTCATAAAAAGTCAGTTGATACATATTTTGCTTCTAATAAAACAATATTAATTAACAGCTTAGAGGCAAGAGGCCTCTTCATTATCATCACATTGTATAATAAGGAATTCAGCATAGTAAATGTTGAAGGAGTGTCAAGAGAGATACACCTTCTTCTCTTAAAAGTCAAAATACTTGTTTTTATACTGAGGTTTTTCATATAAAGCATTGCCAAATTCAAATGCCTAAAATGTCAAATTTCCCGCTATTATTAATGAACTGGATGATACAAAAAGTGGTAGCTGAGCAACTGACTTAAAAAAAGGATTGTTTCAGAATTTGCCTGTCATCCAACTTCTCGTGCTGTATTGCTAAACCAGACTCAGTGGTAGAAGAAGTTGCTGAGATTGGCATGTCCACATGAAACACCAGCTGGAATAAAGGGGTTCCATATATGGCTGTACACAACCACAGCTTGCTGGCTGTTGTTTGCTACATGATCTTCAAGTTCCAGCTTTTTGAAAGCATCTAATATTTGCCATGTGAAAAAGAAAATTGGCCTATACTTTGTTCTTTCTTTATCCCAAACACGAAGCTGGCCACCAAAATCTGACCTTCTTGAAGAACTATTCTGCTCTGAGCTAAGCCGAACAGTCAGTATCCTGTGAGCAACCAGAGCTCAAAATTTTAGAATCATTCCATTAGAACTGAAGACTTCAGCTCTACTTTTTGTTTTCCTTTGTTTTCCCTTGTAACTCTTAATCTTAATTCTATAGTGTGTATCTTTCATTTATGTGAGCTGAATGTAGAGAATATGATGGTTTAAAGAAAAGCACATTTTGTCTGAATCACAGTTATGAAAGACACAACAGTGTTTCCATGCTTTCAGTTACCAGCTTTCAAGTCAGAAAACTTCATTATTTCCTCCATCATTTCTCTTGAATATAGAGTGAGCAAGCAACTGAATTAAGTAATTCTGACTTGATACAGGATAAAGATTTCGAAGCCCTATAACTAAGACACTGGGGACACACATAATTGCAGCTTTTCTCCTAGACAGGTACCTGTAAGTGTGTGAGGTAAAATCTTTCTGGTTTGGAAGTCAATAGCAATTTTGCTGTTGTCCATATCCATCCTTTCTCCCCTCAGATAACAGTGCTGTGACTGCGCTGTCAGATCTGCCTACCTATGCTCACATTCAAATAAAAATTTCCTGATTGCAGATAAAGGCTGTTTTGCAAACCATCATAGCCAGAACCATTCAAGGCTGTACAATCCTTCATAAATCCAAACTTGTTATTACAGACAAGAATATGATCTCTTCAAATAGCCTTAAAGGCCCCTTCTGTCAGATACAGATCTATATGCATAACTGATGCTCTAATTTCTTCCCTACACAATTGCCAACAGTAACATGATTCTGTTTGTTTGACAATTAGTTAGTCTTTTTGTCCTTTTGCTGAAAACTACATTTAAAAATTACTACATCTATTTTATGGACATTAAACAATCAAAAAATGTGTTCCTGAACAGATTTTTTTCAGGAGTTACACCTGAGCATCAGAGCAGTCATCAGAGCAATAGCCATATAATACATTTGTGAACTTCTTGGAATAATACATTGTGTATAAATAAATATTTTACTCTACTGTTTTGTCCACAGAACTAATAACACAGAAAAGTGTTCACACAGAAAGTAGAAATAGCGTGTGCTTGTGTAAGAAAGGAAACAGGCAAGATATGACTAGAGACCACGTGAATGTATGACAGCAATCATTCACCTATTTGTAGCTGAAAGAGCTCTCAAAACTGGTTTTTCAAGATGTGGGCGGAGGAGATTCTGTTTTGAAAGCTGTGGAACTGTCACTAATGTAAAATCAACTAAATCACCATCCAAATTTGTATTTTCAAATTAGAAATACACATTCAGTTTTAAATGTAGGTTTTTGGGGTTTTTTTAAATAGAGTGTAGAAAATGGGGTGATAATTTTAATTTTTTTTGTTCAGCTCTGTCATTCAATTCACTAGATTTTTGATGAAGAAACCTTCCTGTTTATACATGTGTTCTGGTCATTGTATAGATAAGTCCTTGCATTAAAGTAGAATGGGTATTTTTGCAAAGGCAAAAATTAAAGGGAGCTGTTGTTTTGGGTTTGTTTTTTTTTTTTTTCCAAAATAATAAAGAT
>VXBC01003479.1:395527-491705 GCA_013399945.1 Ploceus nigricollis | reverse complement strand
AGTAAATATTCATTCATTTTAGATAAAAAATCTAAATAAAGAAAAAAAAAAGAACAATAAAATGAACCAAAGAGCAAAAATTACTTTAAAACAGCCATTCATGAAAAGTGGTCTGAACAGTGAATTTATCATCAGAGAATTATCACTAGAATAAAATACAATTAGCAATAAAATATAAATAATGAAATAATTAAGGTGGTATGGACAGAAGAAGTCAGAAAGATCCCAGAAATCTGAACACCAAAACTGTATAACTTTCAGAGCTGCATTTTCATAGTCAAGTTCTCCGTATTTCTTGAAAATCAGATCCTTTGAAATGGCACCCTAAACTGGACATTAAGAAATCACAGAACATCTGAAAATGTAGGAGTTTCCCTGCATGGTAGGGAACAGTATAAAACCAGAACAGTTAACATCCTTACCTAGGTATGGTAGAAGTTAGTGTCCTAGCGTGGCTCAGTGTGGTTAGTCAGCCTGGAAGGGAGGCACAATCAAAGCAGACAGAGAGCTGAACTGTTCTTCCCCATCCAGCTGTCTGAAAAGTCAAGAGATTTCTTCTTCAGAGGCTGAGTCACTTAAGGAGGAGGTAGGAGGTGGGGAAAAGGGTGGCACCTTGTAGAAATACCAGATCAATTAAGAGTACGGTGAGTTGTTGTCCTTCTGTGCTTGCTGTTCTTTTCAATTGCAGTAGGGCTGGGTTTCACAAAACGAACTGCCTTCACAGACCTTGAAAACAGAAAACCAAGCAATTACCATTTGGAAAAATATGCTAGAGTAATTTGGATTTTCCACAGAAATACGTGTTGCAGAGCTATAGGGCTGCCTCTCAGCCAGAGTTGCAGGTATTTACAGGGATGAACATGCAGTAACACCATATTTCACCAAAGAGAAGTTCTGCAGAAGTGTTACGTGGGGATCACACACTGGGATCTCATCTACATTAAGTGTTTGCACCGTTTGGGTATGTGGGCAGAGGCAAAAGATCTGGGGGGAAATCCCTCCCACATGAGATCTTTGTTGCAAGTCTCGCTTATCTCTGCACATTTGCATTTCTCCTTCAGTACTGCCAGCAAGAAACAAAGGAGGGAAGAACTTGTGTTCGCTTTTTTTTCTTTCTTTAAAATGGCTGCAAAAAGGTTTGAGGGCTAAGAACTGTCTTACTGTTAGTAAATACAGTAGTATGAAATCAGTACTTTTCTTATAGGAATACTGTATACAACTCCATGCTTCTCTTTAAGTTACAGAGGCTGGTTTTAATGTATCTTATACAAGCCCACGTTATTTTATATTTGGGCAATTTTGTAATTAAATATGTGAGAGGTCATTTAGCAAGATGCTGGCCAACCTTTAGTCCTATTATCTTTTGTGAAAAATAAAAAGTTATTTGAACACAAAAAAAGCAAACTGACATGAATTAACTTAGTAATAGCCTGTATTTTTATCCATGGTTACCTTTTCATAGGCTTGGTACTTAGTAGTATGAAACTATTCTCCAAACATTGGTTCTATTTGATAAAAGACAGCTGATGAAGTAGAGCAGCAGACAAGAAAATACCACATATTATAGTGTTATAGTATAAACTATTGTACTATTATATTATAATATAAACTATTAACTACCACAAATCTCAGAATTAATAAATACAAGCATGCACACATTTCTAATTTTGTACATCTCAAGTTCTGTGTCTCCTAAAGTCAAAAATATTTACAGTAGTCCTGAAATTTTCAGGTTCTATATGATTTTCTTTTTTACAGTCAAGAAGAAACTTTTGTGAATACATCTCTTTACAGACACCTTGAGAATTTAGTTGCCTCCCATATGAAACAGATGTCTTTCCCTATAAGAAATGAGATTTTAGCATTAAATGGGAATTAGCTTTAAAAAATCTACATACACTTTTATTTGAAATTGACATCTAGCTTTTATTTATAGTAACACCTGAGACAAGGAATATCTTCTTTTTTGAAACATTTTTCTTTCAAAATTCAGGTGCTACATGATATGAATTTGTTATCAGTTTCCATTCTACCAGACAAGCCTCACTTGTAAATCAGAGATGTACTTAACCTGTCTCACAGCACTACCTTCTTTAGCCAAAGTGTTTGAGAAACACAAATAGAGATGCAAACAATACAGTCTGGAGAAGTTAAATTTATATTTTCCTGTATGTATGGCCTTTGAACACAGAGAAGAAACTTTGGGGCAGAGCAGGCCAGTTCTGCTACCCCAAATAAGCCCAAGGCTTATTCTAAGGCAGTCCTTGCTGAGTCTTTGGTGTCTGGTGTGGCAGAGTAGACAGTCTATAGGAAGATGAATACATATGAAATTCCAACAGTGGTACTGACCTCAGCCTAGGAATGAAGCAGGCCAGCTGTATTTTAGTGACTGGTCTGTGACAACCAGTATATTCATTGGATGGTGAATTTTTGGTGTTCGTTATGCTGATTACTTAATATTTCAAAGCTGTAAAAGATAATTCAACCTTTTTCTTTACTAAAGTAAATGTGACTTACTTATAAACAGTCTGTCTCATTTTCTGTATTGTAACTACATGCAAGCATTGTTCCTAGGGAATAAGGAATATATGATGCAGTGCTGTATATCAGGAATTGAACAGTTTCAGCACAACCATAACAGTGAAAATGACACATAACTATTTTCCATGGAAAAACTTCCCATACTCTGAAGAAATTCAGCTTTCAGAAATTCAGAGGAACTCAAACTTTGCCTTTGAATCTCAGTATAACATGTAACACTTACAAATCCAGCCATGCCCAGAGTGTGAGAACTGTTCTGCAGTCAGGTTTCCTTTTTCTTTTAATTCTCTAATATAAGGTCCATATTAAATTGAAGGAAGGATAGAAGTGAAATACAGCAAAATGTAATTTCTCAGACTGTTTCAGAACTTGAATTATATCTCCCTTACTACGTTTCTCGCTCTTAAGAAAATATCCAAGTTGAAGCACAGACAGACACTATTCTAGACACAGATTTTTCCATAGTGTCAGAAAAGAGCAATGCGAAAAATACAAACAAGTTTGTATTGACAACTGATGGCTATCAACTGAGTATGTAATTTACCTAATCATTGCACTGGACCATGTACTACTATCGATTTATCACACTTCGAGGATTTTTTTATTTTTCTTTTTAGTTCAACCAGTGAGGTGCTTTGGTGCAAACAGTAACTTGTTTCATATCTATCTATCTATCAATAATCTACTTGCTGGAACTTAAGTAAATATTCTGCTTTTACTTGTCATTCTCTCAAGAAGAAAAGAGGAAGTTCTCTGAAAAGTAGATACAAGCATAACTGGCAGCCTCCTAGGCTTATATAACCCCATCAAAATCATTCTGGTAGCTTGATTTAGCAGAGTGTGTGGCCTGTCATAATTTATGATAGAAAACAAGAAATATCTTAGAATTCCTCCCTACAATAAATCCTCTTTATCCTTTATCAATAATCAGCAACTGGGACATATTAGTGATCAGTAATGAGAGGCCACTATCTCTTGCAGCTTAGATTTTTGACACAGTTTGGAGGACATTTCAAGCAGGCTCATTTTAAATACCTCATCTACAATGGAGGCTTATTTGCCATCCAAGGAATTCTCACAATGCCTGCTAAGAAACTGCCAGTAGGGGATGTTGGCTTTTAAAATAGAGTAGCACTGGCAGAAAACTGAACAGAAGTATTTCACAAGTGCCATAATTTAGTTTTGAATGGCTTATTCAGTGTCATTAAAGTCAAATGCTTATAGCACCCTACAGTGGCAATACATTACCATACTTCCCAACTCTCATAGTTTTCTGAAGAAGATGATTGTGTTCAGTGTTCTTAGCTTCAGCTTATTCACTTTTCTAAAAATTCTATGTCCCTTGATTGCTAGTAAAATACATTTTTCTCTACATGATTTTCTTGTCAGTTTTTGTTGGTTTTCCATTTTTCAGTACACAATCTACTGCAAAATATTGTGCTACCTCCACATCTTTGTTAAGGTTTATAAGATAGCATAATGAAAATAGCATAGTGTAGCCTAGCTCCATCGAGCTTTTATGTAGATTCACAACACAGAATTGGGAATGAGCAGTGACTCAGAAGAAAATTTTTGGACAAATATGGTTCTGTGACTCCTCCCAAAAAGGGAAGAATACTGAATATATTTTTTCATACACTCAGTCCTCCAGAAGAGAAGTCCTGTAATACTTCAGACTTTCCAAGTAGGATAGGTTAACTGTGTTGTTATGAGTTATAAGATTCTATAACTGGTATGTCCAAAAGATTTGAAGACAGCCCAGCAAATAATGCTCAATTTTTTTAGTTTCAAGATAGTGTAAAGCAGCTACATTTAAGCTATTAAATGAAACATACCAAAGCCCATTATCTGGCCTGAGGACAAGGAGCACAACATGTTCTGTACCTGTATCACTAAAGTTGCTTTTCAAAAAGAACTGTGTGGCCTCATCCACACTCCTTGTGAAGGCAGTTCAGAGCTTGTAACAGAGAGATCTGTCCATGCCTAAAGTCTTTTTTCAGAGACAGATAATTGTCATGAACAATACTGTGTCAAGGACTGTGCATGATAATAGTACGGACAAACAGAGGATATTTCTCAGGTCCAGATCCTATTCCTACTAAGTTAACTAGTATGGTCCTATTAATTGGCCCTGATTTCTCCAAATTTAATTGTGTTCAATAGAGCTCATGTCAAAAGATGACTGAAACTAAACACTCTGAAATATATAGATAGGTGTAGGCAGTGGATGGTGCCCAGTTGCAAGGCAGCATTTAGCAGACAGACATAGCTGGTTAATGTAATCTTTTTCGGGGATGTGGGTTGCACATCTGTGCCACCTGCACATTTTTCTTGCTTAAGCTTAGTGTAAGCTCAGCTACGTACATGGACAGCAGTTCCAACAGGTTAAGTCAAAAGGGAAGGGGTCACTTATGCAAAAAACCCAATGCAGCAAATAGAAAAGGAAGTGATGCTCATGCATAGGGTGACACCTTCCTCTTGAAGGTGACTAACACAAGGCCTGCTCCTCCCTAAATTCCCAGTCCAGCCCTGCATAAAATAAGCTGATGGTCAGGACCTGTGCTATATCTTTATACAGAGTTACTTTTCACTCTGATCAAAATTATTAATCAAGGGAATATATTGCCTATGGGTACACACTTACCAAGAGGTGTATGTGACTCAGAACCAGATTATGAATGTCTCTATGAATCCTAGCAGCATTCATGGCTGCAACACAGAGGAGAGGGAGAAATAAGAAGTATGACTTTTTTCCATGGGCAGGTTATTCTAACATTATACATTCCCCCTGGAGATTCCGGCCCATGTGCTCCTTGATAGACATATTAAAATAAAATATACTAATGATCTAATGTGAGGTGGAAATCCCCTTTCTTCATGGGCTTCCTTGCTCCTACTAGGATATGGGTTTTCAAGGTAGATAAACAATGTCCTGGGCTGCCTTGCAAAGGGCAACTACTGGCAGTGCCAAGTATCTGAGGTACTCTGTATTGTGCTTTCCTTTATGCTCAAAAATTAGAATTCTTCTGCCTAATTCACATGCAAGGCTTATGCTGTTACAATACGATGATTAAGAGATGCCTCTACCCAGGTTTAGGTGCAGATGAAACCATATGCCCAAGTCAACAATACAGATTTATTTGAACAATGAGTGTGAGGTAGAGAGACAGAAATAAATAGAAAAGAGGTGAGGGGGACAAGGAGGATGGAAGGGAAGAAGAGAGAGAGAGAGAGATGGGGGTCCCAGGCTTGTTCAAAACTTTTCACCATTTATACATCTCTTATTAATTAGTATTCTTTCTCTATTGGTTAAACAATTCCCTCTACTCTAAAGCTAATTAGTCTGCATGCTCAGTCTTTCTCTTCTTTTGGGTTGGTGGGTTTTGTGGGTCAGTGGGTTATGAGTTGGTGGTCATGATCTCTCCTGTGAATTGTGTTTATCAGTTTTTTCTTATCTTGGGAGTTCTGCCAAATGTCCTTGTAGCCTGCAAACTCTGCATTCTTTGTGTCCACAATCAGTGATACATTTTTCTTCCCAAGCTTTGCTAACCTCCCCCTAGGCCTGAGATCACTGAAGTGTGTCAAACCCTAAACTTTAGCAAGTTCTACAGACAAGCAATTTATCCTCCAACACACAGATAACAGTACTACCATTATACAGCCCAAGTTCCAGGTATCCACAGAGACATATCTGGGGGGCCTTGGTGGCCATTGGTGGTCGCAGACACCATCTGTCCCACAATTGGGTTGATCTGTTTTTGACCAGAGATATGAGTATGAGCCATTATTTCTTTTCACAGTTTGCCATGAAAATTTTTGTCCAGATCCATTAACCAGAATGTGCTGACCAGATCTTGCCTTTACCAGGCCTGGAATTAGGGCCTTCCTGTCTCAAATTTGTCCCTTCTCTGCCCACTGTATGGCTTTTTTTATGGCAAGTTCCTTCTGTGGCCTAACAGTGTTTGAGACAGGCAACTGTGCTCTTTAGCTCTTTAACGCACACTTAACTCTCTCAAAGAACAGGACAAGAAAGCAACAGCTTACCAATTGGAAGGGTCACTTACCATATTACTAAACCCAAGTTCAAATCATTCCTCCTTTTGATAACAGCTTATTTTTACCAGCAGACTATCTTAACCACTGAGTTATAATTTTTTGTGTAAGGGAACACAATTATCTGGGGTTTTCTACCTCCTGAAAGTTTAAATATTCACTGGAGAAAGAATAATGCTACAGCCCTTTTACTATGGCATACAAATATTGGCCTCACTACTGTCAAAATGAATATTAGATATTATGTATGGAATTATCATTTTTCTTTTTATGTTGTAATTTCTCAGCACTTTATCACTTGAATTATTTAAATAGGTAGACATAAGAGTTATTTTTTAATATGATGTAGCAACAGCTGTTGCACAGTGGCAGAAGAACTTATAAACACTTTCACTAGATTAAGTTACTGTCAGAGTACAGCATTTCACAAAGTCTGATATGAAACACCATAATGCACCAGAAATAACGTTGTGTTTTATGGATTAACTTTTGCCAGCCAAGCCATTTCCTTTAGTTATTGTAGGTTGCTGTTCTTGGGGAAGACCTTTCAACTGGTTAAATTAAGACACACAATCTTTTTTTAACCACACCTTTCTGAACACAGGAAGGAGCACTGTCAGAGCTTTTTCATACGCATTTTTTGAATGCTAAGAAAACCTTAGTGACAATACAGACGTATTTGCAGTCCATTGTTCTCCCAAAGGGTGTGGCAAAGTTCATAAACTAAAGGAGGAAGAAAAAATGTCATAAATATTATGCAAAATGTCTCAGACTTTTCACATCTTCTAGTTGCCCCAGAAAATTTCTGAGCAGTCTCTTCTGTTCATAGCAGGTGCCAATACATTTCATGGAGGTACATAGTCTTCAATGTTATTTGGCCTGATTTTCCCACAATTTGAAGAGGTCCTTACTCTGCAAATAAGTAAAATATATTTCAGAAGTCCCCAAAAGTCTGGTCCATAGCATGCTAAACTTGAGTATTTTGATCTTGCACCACTGCCATTACTGCCTTAGCTAACAAGTTACTGATAAGATCAGTTATTTGAGGAAAATTGTGCTGAAAATCTGGCTAAATCCAATGACATCTGTGTGGTACCAGGTTAATGGGTGTAACCAGTTTTGTAGTTTATGTCATTGACAAATAGCTTATTTGTTAATTTGTTACCAGTATCTGAATTAACAAAGAACATTCACATAGCTGGCTAAAGAATCAGATTGTGACCTAGAGTAGTAGAGGGAGTGTGAGAATTAGGATTAGATGTGCATTTTCATTAAAAAGTGACTTTGTAATATCTCTATCAAATCCCCACTGAGAGAGCCCTGGGAAAGAACAAACAGTGCTGATCTCAGGAAAAGCCATCTCTAAAATATGTTAGAAGAGGCAAAGTTAAAAGGAGAAAAGTTTTTTCCTGCTCCTTGTCTGAAATTTTGTTATAGCATTTAATTGGTCATGGGCACTGTAAATACATAGGAGACAGCCCCCACAGGCTGTTCTTTTTTATGGTGCAGATAAGGAGATGTATCTGCCCCAAAGAATTATATCCATGTGAGGAAGTTCATATTACACTTATCTAATAGACTGGTTCTCCTCTCCTTGCCCTGGTATTGTGTTCGGATTTTCTGCTAGGCCTAAGCAGCCTTCTCTTGTAATTCCTTCTTTTATTATTTAGATCAAATTAGTTGACTGAGAACTTGATTGTCATCTGAAAGCCTACATGGAAATTTCATACCAATCAAAACAACCCAACAAACCAATATGCCACCTATTTAATGAAATCTTCCTTTGACGTACATTCCATACTGGTGTTCTCAGCACACTTAACTGCAGTGCATGATAGCCAAATGTTACAGATTGTGATCCTGTTGTCTATCCACATCAAAGCTGAATATGGACATGGAAGAAAGGAAGGATTTTCCCTGTATCTGGAAGATGCTGGCTGTGGTATAGTTAGCACAGAACAGCTTACTGTAGAAGAGTTGTTAGAAAATATGTTCTAAATTCAATAACTGCAAAAATAAGACACAGACCAAAAATGTGAATCGGAAAGGATGGAGTTGAACTTAAAAAGGTTCAGAGAAGAAGAAAAAGATGATTGAAGATGCATAATTACTTCTCCCCACACTGAACAAATGCATCAGCTAAGACTGTCTTAGTGTGGTGAAAGGAGATGTAAGTTAAAAACATCACAAACAGTACAAGAAGGGTGTATTTCAATTCTCCCCCAGTACAAGAGCTATTTGGCATCAACAGAGGAGAGGAGAGGAGAAAGGAAAAAGAAAAAAAAGAGAGGTGTTTCTTTCTATATGTAGGATGTAAGCTCTCCTTGCTGCAGGAGGACGTATTTCCAATAGTTTATGAAATGCAAGTTTATTTTATATGTATCTGCCTATACTTGTACATGTGTGTGTGTGTGTGTGTATGCATGTATGTACTTATATAGTCATGTGTGTGTACCCATACATCAAATAGCTCAATGAGACACAAGCTTGAGGAAGAGAAAAGCAGTGATGGTTATTAAATAAGCAGTAACTCCATTGGGCTAAAGAAGAGCCTGACAAGCAAATTGATAAAGACTCTAAGGACACTTAGGGAAAGCAACTTAAATGTTCTCCCTGTTCTTCCACTCTTCCCTGAACTCCTGAATTTTGCTTTTGGCAACTGTTGGAGACAGAATACGGGGCTGACCAAAGAGTGCCCCTGTTGTGTTATGCCCCTATGGTCAAAATTTCTATAATGCACATAACTTAAATTGCATTAAAATTCTTTCTTAATTATTTGATGATAATGCAAACAATTAGCAATACAATCAAAGTGATACCATTTTTCTGTGGAACGTTGATTCATCAGGTATTAAAATAAGCCTTAGTAAAGGGGTTGTCATTCAGCCCCTTAACTGAGAATCATACAGCATTGTCACTTTATTTCTTCAGACTTTCTTCTCTATTTACATGACAAATGTGGAAAGTATGCAAATATGTAAACATGGAGAGAATTTTACTTTGTTTGTACATGTTTAAGACCCTTTCCTTACTAATAAATACCTTTGCAATCCAGTAAAATTTTTCACTGGTTCAAATAACAGAAAAAATAGCAAAGCAGATTTATGTAGTTCACCTGCAGGAGTAAAATTGAAAATGGTATCACGGAAATGGCGTCAGCACTTCACATTTCTCTTCCCTGGAAAAAAATTCAGCTGGCTTGTTGTTCTCCCTTATCCACGGAATTAGAAGGTTTAGTTGCATTTCCAAGCATTTTCCAAGGAATAAACTTCAGGTTCAGATTTCAATCACAAACTATGTGAAGGAAAGGAGAATACATTTCCTTAATCAACACATCTGCAAACAGGGCCTTACCAGCTGGGAAGCTGAAGAAATAACTGAGCTTTTTTTCTTGCCTTTTCAAAATACTTGTCCTTTGATATAAACTGGCCAATAGACTGGTATCAAAGTCAGTACATTTTAAATATCAACTTTTCCTTCCCTTTTATTTTGAGTAAATTTTATTCTTCTAAAAATTGTTTTCCAAATTGTAAGTACTTTGGAAAGAATGTTGGCAAAAAAAACTTTTTACATGAGTTTTAATGTTCAGTATATGAAAAAGAATTGAAGATTTTTTATTTGTTTTTGTTGCTGTTGTTAAATGAAATTAAAACAAGGCTGAGCTTTAAAATGGGATGCTTTTTAAATAATTTGGGTGATATTACAAGGGAAAGAATCAAAACAGAATTATTATAATTGTCTGGATGTAATCACAGAGGCCCAGATAAGTTTCTCAGGTTCTAGATCCTGCCACAGTGCAGTTAAGAGAATAATGTGAAGAACCCAATAATTTCAGTGTAGGCTTTTCTGGATCTCCATGCAGGCTATTAGCCCGAGAGAGCCAAATGCCAATTAATGTGTAAGTAAAGAATTTGAATTCTAGTCAATGAAGGAGACGCCAGACCAGTGACATCAATTTTCAAACACTTGTTTCCTCAGAGCTGGGTGAGACTTTCCATCACAGGCCCTATTTAGCTAAAAAGCTAGGCTACATCAAAAGCTATGCTCCTATCTCTAAATTTATCACTCAAGACGGCCCTAATGTAATCTCACAAAAATGCAGATTAAAGTAGGTCAGAGGATTGGGCTGTGAAAGTTACTGTTTCTCTCCACTGTTTTGAAAGGAAGCTAAAAATGACAAGTCAGATTTAGGGACCTACACTGTAGATACCTATACATATCAGATGAATTCCATGTAATGGCAGAATTTCAAATATTTTTTTTTTCCTCTTGCAGAAAGCAATGGCTTCTTGTCAAATTAAAAGAAAAAGGAAACAAGGATGCAGGGTTTTTTTTCTCTCTGTGTAGATAAAATTCAAGCTTATTCTGCAACTTCAACAGTACTGCATCTATAAAAATATGCTCCCCTACTGCACTGTGGCCCCTCACACAAAAAGTGTGTCAAGAAAACTATAATCTGGCCATGTAGGAGTCTGACACACAAAGAAATTATAAGATGACAGAAAAGAGAAGAGAGAAAAACAAAAAAATTTGTTTTTTCCTGACAGTTACATCCCTTTCACTCACAGGTACTAAGGAAATACTAATTTTATTCTTAGAAAGAATATGTCATATTTTTCTGCATCTGACTCCTCTAGCTATAACAACCGTAAGACTTGAATTTTGGGGTTTAACTGCTTTACTTTTAGGTGTCTATAGTCACTGTGTTCAGACCCCTGATCTTCAGATAAAACAGTATAAATGAGTTTTGGCATTTTCTGTGAATTTGTGAATAGAACCTCATAGCATTGTACATAATCACAATCTTTGAATTCCAAATTTTTTCTTAATTTTCTTAATATAATTTTGAAATAAGCAATTCTGCTCCAGAATATTTGAGACTTCTAAACTCACAGTGCTGAACTCTTTTTAGGGTGAAGCAGAAAGCTCCAAGCTAGTGAGCTTTGTTGTAACTTAATTATATGGCCAAGCTGGGTGTGTGAAAATATCCAGTGCGCACTGGAGAATAAATTGCTGGGTTTGGTTTTTCTTGATTTACAAGTTGCTATAAGCGGTGCATGTTCCCAGGGAGTGGTGAAAAGTAGGGGTGTGTTAAACAGGTTTAAGAACATTTTAAAGAAACACTGTCAGGTTTGAAACATAGTAGATTTGGTGTACATCCTCCCTCCTTTCCAATAACATTTTGTGTTTCTGTGGTTACAAACAGCTGAGCTGCACACTGACTCTCTGTTTAAGCAATACCACAAAATCCAGTGTAGCAGTTATGTGTCACACTGTTTCTCTCCTTTTTTTCTTTATTTTTGCCATCAGTGGGGAAACGAAACTGCCAGAATTGCTGTTCTCTGCACTCCTTGGAGAGCTCAATACACATGCCATTGAGTTCAGCCAGTAAAATCTTGTGGTTTTCTGCAAGAAATAGCTGTGGTGAGGACAAGCAGCTTCTGGATCAAACAATTTCTCTGTACAGAGTTGTACAATAGTTATTTGATAGTGTTGCTGGGGCCACCACTTCAAGGTCAGAAACTCCCCAGTATAAAGTCTGGGCTGCAAGTTCCCAGGAACCTTGGAAAAGTCACATGATTTTGTACCTAAGTATTTTTTGTTTCTCAGAAGTTGTGCATGGAGAATGGACGTAATTTTAAATCTTTTATACGCATAGTACTGATTTTGACCCTTGGAGACCTAGTGGGTATTTCCTTCTTCTGTATATCCTACTGGATCTTAGGATAATTCCAATTGAAAATAAGAGTAAATTTTCTTAAACGGATTTCACAAGAGATGTCTGGAATATCCATTTCAATAGCTTGTTTAG
This sequence comes from Ploceus nigricollis, assembly GCA_013399945.1. Classification (NCBI taxonomy): domain Eukaryota; kingdom Metazoa; phylum Chordata; class Aves; order Passeriformes; family Ploceidae; genus Ploceus; species Ploceus nigricollis. The sequence goes on along the minus strand of VXBC01003479.1, from coordinate 479,299 downwards.
TATAGGAGAATAGAATCAGCTATTCTAGGAGCAGAGTGCATATACAAAATTCTGTACATATAAAAAACTATTTGCCATTATTGCAAACAACACTGAAGTCTTTGTTTGGAAGGATTCAATGCTATTCTCTAGGCAACATTTTGAAACCACTTTTTCTTCCCAAAGCTGGTAAATCTGTTAAATTTATTTCTCTCTCCTGTGGCATTATGCTATAGTACTTACACAGGATGCGTAGGATCATTGAGACCAACCCCTGGCCCTGCCTGGGACATCCTCAAGAGCCACACCCCATGACTGAGATCATTGTCCAAACACTTCTTGAACTCTGGCAGGATTTGTGTCATGACCTCTTCCCAGGATGCCTGTTCAGCATTTAGTTATTTGAGTAAATACTTGCCTTTTAAAATTCCCCCTTCCAAAGGTAATAAGGGAGCACCATGACAGGCTCACAAACCAGCTTGCCAGAACAACACTTAGTCCATGAAAAGGGGAGAGTGGAGTTGTGACTTGCAAATGCCACTGTTTGGAAGACACAGAGCAGAGGGAGACTGAAGTTTGGAAGCAGGTATCAAAGTAACTGAAGAGGATTTGAAATAAGAATGAAGGAAAAATATGTCAAAGGAAAAATGGAAGTAAGCAAGAAAGGATCTCAAAGGTAAAAGATCAGTCTGATTTCATACACTGACAATGCAAATCCTCCATGGCAGTGTTCATGAAGGGTTTCAAGAACAGTATCCTTGTAAATGAAGATTAATGTATCCTTCTGTTTTAAGCAATGGTAGAGAGGTTTGTGTAAAAAATAGAAAATTCTTTGCCCAGAAATTGTACACTTTAGAAAAACTGCAGTCAAATGAAGAGAGACAGGATGAGCAGTGGTGTTGCATGAGAAATATGTCATGAACAATGCATGGTATGTCAGCTATTCCATCCACATGGCTTGTGTTTGGGACAGATTAGTATCTGAATTATGCTGCAGAAGGAGCAAATAAAGGCAAACACTGAGGATGAGAAAAGAGGGTTGATGAGTTGCAAACAAGGGAACCAAGTGATTTGAAGACAATGCCACAAACAAGCAATACTCAGAAGTTTGGGCACGAGGACAAGGGCAGTTATAGTTTCTCAATGCAATTTTTTCTCAGGATTTTGCAAGGTCAGCCTCCTAAACTGCCAAAGGGACTACACTCTGCAGGGACTACATGTTCAGTTAACACCACAGAGATTGTCATGAACCAGTATCTCTATCATTTATCTAACTGTACAGTGCAGTGATCCAGTAAATGGGTGTTGACAATAGGTTTTGCAGTGAACAGCAAGGGTGTGGTTTCTTTATCAGTTTAAACTGATCTAGTACCACATTCCCACTGAAAGTAACAGTTGTGCCTGGCCTGTCATACCTTTGGCCGTGCTCTCCAAATATTCCCTTGGATTGCCTTGGTCAGATCACCAAATATCAAGATTTAATTCACTTCAAGTCTCATAATCAAAAGAACTGAAGCAAAGCATGTGGAGAAAAAAATATTCCGGGTAGGCCAAGTCTGTTCCATTGCCAGAGTGTGATTGGGTGGTTTACATCAGTCAGGAAACCAGCTCTTTCAAGTTAGCACCTTAATTTAGTAACTGTTGTAACCAAAAAAACCCTCAAAACCAATATTTTAACCTCTCTCTAAATTCAGTCATATTGTTATAATTGATTGTTATTGGTAATTTCCCTGCCCTAACAGCTACAGTGTTTTTAATACAAGAGGTGTCCCATCTATGGCCTTTCTGAAGGTGTCCAAAGTTTCTTTCATTAGCTTTTCTCTCATCTACAAATCACACTTTGTTCAGATCTCTACATGAATACGTATGGGAAAGGTTAGTAAAAACATAATTTGGTAAATATGGATAATTATTACCAATTCATGTCCTTTTCCATATGGAGTAACTTTGTCTAATACCAACACTTTTTTCATATAAATGGTCTTTGATATCTTTCAGGCATTGCTGGAAGGGTAAAATTTGAGGATGGGATTTGAATGACAGGAACTATTATCACTTGAGGTTTAAAATAAGCTATCTGACCTCCAAAGTAGTCAAAAGTGCTCCAGTACTTTAATCATCACTGCACTGGACTCACTCCAGTAAAACATATCATTTTTGTACTGGGTAATCCAGAACTGAACACAGTACTGCAGATGTGGCCTCACCAATGTTGAAGAGAAAAAGGATCCTCTTCCTCATCCTGCTGGCAATGCTCTTACTAATGTAGCCCAGGAAGCTGCTGCCTTTTTTGCCATGAAGGGTGTGTTGGCAGCTCACGGTCATCTGCTTTTCTATTTCCTGAAAACTTTCACTCCAAGGACCTTTTAAGCAATGCAACTTTCCAGCCCCCATCATGTACTGGTGCTTGGGGCTATTTGTCCACAGATATAAGGGCTTGCCTTTACCATTGCTGAAGCTGAGATTCCTTTCTGCCCTGTTCTCCAGCTTGTCACAGTCCCTCTGAATGGCAGCACAACCACTGGCACAGCAGCCAGTCTGCCCTGTTTGTACCAGCTGTGAACCTGCTGAAGGTGCACTGGGCTCCTTCATCCTGATCACTCATAAATATGGAGAACAGCATCAGCCCCAGTACTAAGCCCTGGCATTCAGCACCAGTGGCTTTACCAGATTAGATTCAACCATCTAAAGCACAGACCATCCTGCTTCTTGTGATGAAAGCCAATTTCTCTTCTCTCTAAGCAGCATGTACACCATATAAATTGCTACCATCCCAGAGGGAAGACCAAGCCAGAATTAATAACTTTGAAAAGAAGCCCATGCTTTCTCTCTTTAATTATATAGATGTTCTTTTCATGTGACAGCACTAACTTGCTTCCTTCCTCATTTTCTCCCATTCTTGCCACATCCCATCTCTGACAACCATGTAGAAAAAAATTAAGGGCTTCCTTGAACCCTTCATTTAATAACAAACAAGAAGGAAGGAGGTAATCACCCATACATTGGCAACTCTATAATTATAAAGTCAATGAAATGTAAACCATCTTCACTACTGCCTTCTAAATAATTTCTTGTAATTACTAAAATGTACTGATTTATTTTAATTTTTCTGTTGTGACAGAAATTACTATCAAAAAGTTTGCAAAAAGAAAGAATATCAGAAGCCCCAAATCCAAAATTCACACACAGGAAGATGGTTAAATGTAAGCATAAATTTGTATTAGAAGCAAAGGAGATGAATATAATAAATAGGCATGTTTTATTGCAGTATTTCCACTGAGGTATTTAATCACTTGCAGTTTTGTGCAAGTACTAGAGAAGTTGTTCCGTGGTGAACATCCAAGCTAATCTGAGTACAGATGTACTGTATCTCATTAGCAGTAGCACTATGGAAGGTAAAATAAACAACTGCTTTGATTTATCAACAAGGTACAGAATATGCATTCAGGTAAATATATGACCACACACTAGAAGCAGACTTCATAGATAGTATGCAAATGAGTGAAACTTTAAGCACTACTTTATGTGTTTTAATTCCACAGTAAATTTAATGTATGTATAATATAAATATTAGTTTACTGAGCTTAAATATGGTCATGTACAAAATTAAAGTTCCACTTGACAAGCTTTCTCTATAGTTGTCCTGAAAAGTCTGCCACCATACAATCGGGAGGAGTCTCAATTCTGGCCCCTGGGCTGTTCATGCAGTCTCTGATCCCAAGGTGGCCACATGTCCCTTGTATTACTTTCTCATGAATCTGTAGTTAATGGAGTGGTCCTTAGTCAATACCTTGAGGAAATGGTGATGAACACCCACCTGTCCCCAGTTCCAGATGGGTAGAGTTCAGAATAAGGCTCCTGCAAGCTAGATGTAAGACACACTCTGCCCTCAGTAATTCTACACTGACCACTCCTAGGTGACTGCACAAAGGGAAAGGGAATTTCAGGTGGCTCTGTAATCAGGGATCTCTGGCTCCATGCATTATTTAAGGCAGGCAGAGATGGCCTGACTCAGCTTTGAGTGTAAGTGGCAGACAAGTCACTGGTGTGATGAGGTCACATATCCTCTGGTTATGTCTGACCTCCCTCGAACTTCTTTAATTTTATTGAGACCTTAGAAAGTTCTGCCCATAAATTCAGGGAGAAAGTTGAGATTAAGACCACGAAAAGTGCAAGTTCTGAAATTGTCACGAAGCAGCACCAAACATAAGGGATTAGATTATTCCCTTGTAACAGACACAAGGAAATATCCGCTCACCTCTCTCAGTAGATAGTGATTTTCAGTAAAGATACCTAGGCATGTCCAGGTGTGAATTGTTACAGGTCTTGGACTGGGATGTGCCTCAGCTATAGTTGCCTCCACCTCCCAGCCCCATGCAGTGCCTTCAAGTCAAAGTAGCCATTCAATTTTGTTACACTGAAGCTTCAAGGAAGGATCAGACTTGAGAGCTTCTGCCGTAGTTCAGAATCATTCCGTGCAATAGACAGAAAAATCTGTGAAGGGTTTATTCATTATTTCTGGCACCACAAGCTGAATTTTCAGGAGGCTGCTCAAGCTGTAGGGATAGATGTATTACCTTAATATAAGACGAAGAGCAGTGCCCTTACTTCTGACTGCAGGTCCTTGCACCTTCCTCTGAAGCATCTCCCTCCAGGCTCCGTCAGAAATAAATTACTGTCCTGGATGGTGGGTAGGTCTAATCTAATGTGTCCATGCCTCTCTAAAGGAAAACATTAAAAGCAGAAGTGTGCTTCTTCCTACCAGCCTTTGCAACAGAAAAGAGTGATTCAAACTATGATATTGCCATTGAAATGTTACAAATATTGAAGCAGGGTTACCCGTCATTTTTAAGTGTGATAATTTATTTAATTGATTTAATTTTCTACACTCTCTCTTAAAAAAAAAAAAAATCAAACTATATTTTCATCCAAATACTCATTAGTGCAAAGATCACAGGACAGGTCTATATGGACAAGTCCGAAGAGGAGACATAGAGCTAATTTAATTTAATCATCTATTAAGTATTTACATAAATACAGTCCTCCAAGGAAATAAGCTTTTATTTTGCCAAGAGCAATTCCTTGAAGGATGATACGGCAAGAAATTCTAAACGTATTATTACAAAAGATTATTTAGAAGTAAAAGTATTGATTTTAATTATATTGGGTAATACTGAGGCTTCCCATTCTTTCAAAAATTAATTTATTCTGCTTGCACCAATTGATAGCCGCTTTCAGACACAGGCAGTAGGTTTTTCTCCTGTAACAAAACTGTATGTTCCATGCCCTTGGAAAGACACACTCTCTCTGAAATAATACAAGGCTGAGAAAATCTTCATCTGAATGGACAACTGTAGAGAACAAAACAGCCCCTCACTTTATTATGATCCAAGACAAGAACAGCTGCTTCCAGAGAGGTGGGACTTTCTTGCAAACCCCACATACAGACCCTGTCCTCTTCAAGGGCTGCCTTCTCTACTGCAAGGTTACATCCACAGCAATCCTTTGCCTAGTTTACATTTCCTGCCAGATGATTTAAGGACTCAAACCAAAGCAAGCCTATGCTTCAATGCAGGAAACTTTTTTTCAGGGATGCAGAGCTCAGGTAGCAACAGTATAATACAATAGTACTATTCACTTACACCTCCCCATGCATTCTCCACTAAAAGCACTATTTAATTAATATTATTTCACAAATAAGGAGAATTTGACTGTAAATAATTTTTTATTTTGCTATTCAAGCAAGAAGGTTGCATAACAGACTAGTGTAAACTTGAATGATTCTGTAGCTCAGAGTTCATAGCAATGTTCACAGTGGTAAAAAAGATACAGTACTTTAACAAGGAGGTTCTGCTAGAAAAATGCTGACCTGTACAGTCCTATGCACTTCGTCTTTTGAAAGGTTAAACAAATTGTTCTATGAAATGAAATTTTAATCTAAAACCAGAACTGTAAAAAAACCTCAGCCTGCCTGTTGCCTCTACCCAGAAAAATGTAAATTCTGTCGGAAGGTCATTGTATTTGGAGCTCCCTACTGACGTACATATATGCCTCTGCAGGGGTATCTGCATGGCTTGAAGAAAATAGCTTGGTGTCTGCCTCACATCTAAACTGGGAGAGGAGTATCCAGATGACTTAAAAGGAGTTTGGTGCACGACAGGTTTTCAGGGTGGCCTAATGCAGCAGTCAGTGCTGGGCACATAATATACCAGAGGAGATGCAGAAGCTTTATTATAAAACAAATGCTATCACAGCTGGTGTAGTATGAAGGAAGAAAGTGGCCACAGCTGTGCTGCCTCCTACCTGTTAAGCCAGAGGTTACTACACTCTCCTAAACCAAGGACATTGCAATTTCTTAGTCTGGGCATTAACTCGTTCATATTTTGCACACGCTTAAAGAGAAAGCACAAGGGAAAAGCGGGAGCTCAAGCCATTTTCCTAAAGAAAATGTTCAAACTACAAATTGTGGAACAGGAGGTTCCATCTTCCCACACGTCAGACACCAGGAGAAATAACCATCCTGTGTTTTTCAGATGGTGCCTGTGGTACAGCTAAGAGTTTTTTAGCTATTTTGCTTTTTATAACCATATATACCACAAAAATTTTGTCTTAGAACCTGAAAATGATTTAAAACGTCGCTTGTCCTGCCTGTGTATGCTTGCATCTGTCCATAAACCTCCTGCTACATTTGACAAGGTAAATCCACAAGTTGTGTCTTCAGTTCTTTTCAACCTCCTGAAAAATACAAATTTCATAGTCCATCACAAAATCTCTCCTTTTTTTCATCCTGCAACACCATTCACTTGTGTTACTAAAAAGTTGTGATTGTTATAAAATGTGAAAGGTGCTTTATAACCTGAACTGTATGAGGAAAGACTATCCAGATGAGTCCATCTCAGAGCTTCCAGGTGTCTTAGCTATCCCTTTCTAGTCTGCATCCTGAGCACACACTTTTGCCTGTGAGCATAATGAATGTCTCTCAATTACTGTGGTGTAGTCCTTTTTATTCACATGTATTCATTTGTCTTCAGTTGACAAGAGAACTATCATCAAAAAATGCATCCACAAGAGGGATTCTAAGAGTTAAACCAAATAACTGATACTCCTTTTTCTGCACAGATCATGCAGCGAAGACCATATAGACACTTGACAGACCTTATTCTGGGAACAGGTGCTTTTTATAAAAGTGATATTTAATCTTACACTTGCTTATTTGTACTACAGATTCCCTGAAAACAGAGAGCGGCACCGAATCGCCGCTCTGGGTTCTAGAACGTACGTACAGCTTGGTGCAATGTGCGCTTTGAGCACTAGGTGGAAACAGAGCAATGAAGATAAGACTCGTTATCAACCCTTCAGCGCTGCAAATGGAAGGGCTTTTCTCAACATGACAGCTCCCAGAAGGGAGGAATGGCAGCTAAAATCCACTTCATTTTGTTGGGGGGCTTCTATCATTCTCTCTTTTTTCACACACAAATAAGAGAAAATATTATCCTTAGTCTTCTTAAAATTGATTTTTAATTTTCTTGCTTTAAATTTTGGGATACCTTTATACAGAGTGCTCAGATACATTTCTGTTGGCTATTCTTCAAATATTTCCATGGGAATGAGACACATAGCATTCTTCCCTCTGTTGCTATTGCAGTTTTGCAAAATTTTATGTTGAACATATACTGCTGTTTTTGTCAGCTGCCATTTCCTTGTTACAGATTCTAAGCAAACAAAATAGTGAAAATAGAAATGTAATGCTTTCCTTTCACTTGCTTACACAACAAGAAAATCAGAGCTAGAAAAATTACTCTAATTTTGCTCCTTTTATCAGACAGTTCTAGGAGACTCTTTATCATAATGTTTTTTGGGATTTTTTTTTTCATCTCACGAAAGAGAACTGGAACAATATTTAGCTTTGGATGGTAGCCATATTTTATATATTATGTTGCTTGTGGGAAAACTTGGCTACAGAAAAGTCCGTATGCAACTGCAGCAAAAGCCCACAGAAATGAGGAGGAATGATGTGGCATTACACTGGAAGCCACAAAGCAGAAGTGAGGCACACCACAGCAGTTCTGGTCCAAGCATTCATGATCAGGATGGGACATCCAGGCCTTCTCATCTTACTTCCAAGATCAATGGTGTAAGACCATTCATTTGAAAGGATATAGCCATGATTTATGCAGCCTCAAAAGAGCCAGGCCTAGTCATTCTTCACCCTTTCAGCTCTGTCTGCAGAGCTTGAAAGGTCTGGGTTAAGAAGCTGGACAATAGCAAGGGACACCTCTAGTTTTATTTAGGGTTCATGACATGCTGTTTTATTTGTGACTGCTACCCTGTTTCATTTTCACTTCTTCCAAATGCTTCTATCTCTTTTTCTTTAGCTAAAACATTGGTGATTACCAATAACCTGCACAATTTCATTACGCGTGTTTGCCCAAGTTCTGCATCTATGCCCACCTTTTAACCAAGAAGAGGCCAGACAACTCCTATCTCAAGCCAATTTTAAGAATTGAAGCAGATTTCAACTGCCTGAGGTGACTTAGTCAATTGGCTCAGATGCCAGAGCAAGTACTCATACTGATGGAATTCAAGTCAAAATCTGAACCAAACTTGAAACCTGTTGAAGCTTGGGGGTAATTAAGACTATTGTTCCAGATCCAAGAAAATATAATCTTCTATCTACTGGGTAAATATATTCAATAAGTTAGATTAAATGATTTCAAACATATTTTCTAAACTCTGTAGGAACAAATGCTAAGCTAAACTCAAAGAGCTAATATCAGATAGGTGCATAATCCTGAAGGAAGTTTGTGCATGATGTGCACAATGAAGATTAGATAGGTCAAGATATAAATGCAATTATAAAATAAAACCTTAGGTTGCGGAAAGGTTTTGAGGAATTCAGGGCCAGTTGCAATTAAATTAAACCTGCCAGTGGGATACTGTATATTTCCTCAATGATTTTTGGAAATAGTTTAGAAAATAAATAAATTCCATAAGACAAATGTGTCTAGCTTAGTCCTTTGTCCCTCATGAGGTGGTCATCCCAATCCTTATAATTATGGTCATCTTTTAGAGAAGACACATGTTAAATAGCATGAAAATCTCATACAATATAATAAAAGTGTCACTCATTCTTCACTTACAACTGAAAGGTGATTAATTCTTAAATAAAGTACAGGAATTGTTAAACACATCTTTAAGAGGTTCTTGTGTACATTCATAACATCTCTGCTTGAAATAGTGTCAGAACATACTGGCATGCATTCAATTTCTCCTATTCTTCCAAATCTGCTAAGTATATAGAGACTGGATTTTGTATCAATGGGACTTTTTAGTAGTCTAGCTACATGACTGAACAGTTTCATGATGGCAACTTAAAGAATTCACGTATTGGTTCTGAAATAAGAAGGAAAAAAGGACTTTTCAGGACAGTCAGAGATGTCCTTTTCAGGACATTACAGATGGCAGGAGTACAGGGGAAATTCTACTTGCAAATTAAACAGACATTATATGGAAAACACTGCAAGTCACGCACAGATATTCTTTTTTATTATTTCAAATTAATTCCCCTTTTAAGTTCCTCAGGTAAGCTTATTGCTACAACATGGACTTACCAATTTTGGCACTGAAGACTCCAGATGCAAAAATTTCCACTGCTCACAAAACCTTTGAAGACTTGACCACTGAATAGAGGATGCCTGATGTGCCTCCAGTTACTTCCAACTGGAGTTGGAAGTAACTAAAATCCCTTTTCCACCAAGATTCAAGCAGACTGGAAGTTTACCTCTGCTGTTATCTGCTTTTGCTGGCTGGCAGTTGCTGTTGGTGACTGGAAGTGTTACTAGGAGTGGTTTGGCTCTGAACAGGAGAGCTGTGAGTCAACATGTGGGATAAATCCAGACATGCCCAGCTTTCCTCCTGCTCTGTAAACACAGTGATCTGATACAGAAATCTGACTTTAAAGCACTTCAGATGCATTAAGTATATCTCTGCCTTTCTGACACATAAAGACTGTCTTCATACTCAGCCCAACAGTCATGTGGCCCAGGTTCTTTTTTGAGGCACTCGAAATTGCAATTACTTCCTTGCTGCAAGGTCAAGCATGAGTGATAAGCATCAAGAGTGAGATCTTGGCTGCTGTAAAGCCAAGGGAAAAATCCCATCGATCTCAACAGAATAATAGCAGTGCCTCAAGACACTGCAGATCACTTTAGAGGAGACTTGCCACAGAACCCAATTTTTAGCTCTCCATTGTACTGTTCTGGCCACTTCTTTAAATCTTCTCCATCTGGAGCCAGTATCTTCTACCAGAAAACCCCTTATGACAAATTTCACTGTCCTGTTTCCATTGTTTCCCCAAACAGGCTGCCTTTATATTCTTGTTTGTTTTGGTCAAGTGAAATTCCAGCTAATACTGTTATCTGGAATATTTACAACTTTTTTTTTTTTTCCCTGGGTGAATAGCTGTGTTAAAGCAAGATTCAGCTGAGTTCTTTAGAGTACATCTCTATGCCACACATCAGGAGGATAGCAATTGCTTTCCTGGATTTAATATCACACATACCACACAAGTCTTGGCAGTGTAGAATACCTTCTGCAGACAGACTGGATTTTAAGCAGGTGACCAGCAGTAAGCTGTATTCATTCATTGAATCTACTAATGGACACAGTAAAAATGGAATTTCACATATGAAATGTTAAAGAAATATATTCAACAGACAAACTGCTACTGTGTTTTTGCAGGAGAGAACATCAGGAATTTGTGTTTCAAATATTTAGAAATAAGGTGGTCATAGACAGAAACAGACACACATGGCCCATATTCTTTGCAGTCTCTGCGTAATCTTGCTGTCTCCAATAAGCAGAACAAACAGTTATAAACACAGTTTTCAAAATGTTTATTAAGAAAATTCAAGGAGAAAAGAAGACAGAAAGAAATAAGAAGGCTGACTCCAGTGAAGTCAAGATTCCTCCACGAGTGGCTATTTATATCACCTAGTTATCCACTTATGAATCTGTGCATTTTTGTCCCTAAAATATTTTAGGATTAAAAAGAACATTTTGATCTTTACTCTGACATCCTGTAAAGGCCAGTGAACTACTCTGAATTTTGTTTATATTAGAATGCATTTTTGTAAGATAAAGTGGATAATATAATTTACCAGACACTGTAGTATACATTTATCACAGATAGCAGAAAACTGGATCCTTGCAGTGATACTAAATCTGCAACCCAGGTATTTGCAGAATCCATTTGCAGGGCATAAAAAAATTTGCACATTACTCAAATTAGGCCATCAAACTGGCAGGGCATGAAAGAATTCTCAAATGGTTCTCAAATCATTTTCCATCATCCTTTGACACTGTAAAATTCATTTGCTATTGGATCTTTGAGTAAACAGCTATAGGTTAATCTCTCCCTTAGTCAACAAAAAGTTTGACAGCGCTTGATTAAAATGTAAGCATCTTAGATGCAGAGCTTCTTGTAAGGCATCTTTAGAAGTTGAAGACTTCTCTAAAGCAAAAAGTAGTTTATCTATGTGACTTCCTTAGCTTTTGGATGCTGTCTCCCTCTTGGTAACTAAAATGTACTGAAAGCAATTAGTTATGAGCTCTGCATACACAGGTGTGCACATGCATGAACATACTGGTGTTTAGTTGTTGCTACATCAAATTTCTCTTAAGAGTCTTGGATATCATAAACTGTAATGATATTATACAACCAAATAGACCAGTATCTGACAATACTCAGTGAACAGCGCTGAAAATACCAATTATATAATAATACATTAGGTTGATACAACCCTTTCCTATTGAACTAGTTCATAACTGAAAATTTTTTAGAGTATTTAGCATACACCATCATAAAATCACAGTGAATCACTAAGTAGCAGCCCTAACAGCGTTTTAATATGACAAGAGTGTATTTAATGTCAGTTAACAATGAGTGTAACTCTAAAAATATACACTGTCTGTGAGTCTGTGTTTCTTGGATAGTAATCCAGGACATGTTAATTTTATAATGTCAGTCCTCTGTCACCCCATCAAAACCTTTGATTCAGTGCCCCGTGCAAAATGGCACAAGTTCAAGAGCATATCAAGGAGTGGAGAGCTTAAAGCACACACAGTCACTTACAACCTATTATCATGCACTCAGAATAATTGCTACTAAAAAAAGCCAGGGGCTATCAAGCAACATTTTCATCTTAATTCAGAGTAACTACAGTGCATTAAGCCCCTCTCTGTAGTTTCTAACTGGAGATCCTTAAAATATTTTCCTTTCCACCTGAAATGAAGGGAACTCTTGAGGAATTCTTGTTGACTGGTGTTTCCTCAAAGTACAGGACATCACAACAGACTTTCAGTTACATGTAAACACAACTCCTCTTTCATTGTTTTATTTAGATTAATTCATTTAGATGGTTTTTAGATTATCAATCCCCAAGTTGAATTTTGACTGATAGCATGTCTTCTCTTAGCCGTGCTTTAAATAGAAGCCTATTTGGCACATGAAAAAGGAAATCCTGTCTTACTACACACAATATATAGAAGTGTAACTTGTATTTTAAGAATTCAGTTCATAGCATTTTGTGTTAACCTACTGTACTGTGCCTACTATCACTCTAAAGAAGACAAATAATAAAAATGCATATTATGTATAAGTTGAAATTGACTCCTTTTGGTCTTGAATAAAGAAATCACAAAATCATGTCATCCATTGCAATGCAGTATGGATGCATGAAACTTTAAGAGAAAAAAATTGAAAACTCCCAGAGGTGCAATTGTTTCATTCATAGAAGGTAGCTCAGCAACAAATGCCCAAATCTGTTCTTCAGAATTGATATGACACATTCTAAAATATTCCGAGACATAGAAGACGAATGCCAGTCTTAAAGATGGCAAGAAATTCTTGTAAAATCTGCTGTGAACTCATCCAGGCCTGGTAGATAAACCAGAAGGAAATATAATGTAATTACTCCGTGTTCTCACGGGGCCTTGCTCAGAGTCATAACAATGAGAAGTAAAGCTGTGCATCACTCTTCTCATTAATTAACCTGTTTATTTCTACAGGTGCTACGTAAGAAAAAATAAAATTATGGAGACATAAACTGTCACCAGGTCTCTGAGCTTCATTGTGCAGAGGGGCTCCATGGGAAAGACCCATATTCACCAAGTAGCAGGGAGCAATGCCTGTCTCTGGCTGTGCCAGAGGAGAGCACACAGGCAAGCAGACAAAGAAGTCAGCTGGTCACTTCAGCTTTCACAGAACCGCTGATCTCACCCTCCCCTCCCACTAGCACAGGGTAAAGAGCTGCTACACTTTGACTGATTGGTTTTATTTTATTACCTACTGTCCTGACATATAAGAGGAGTTCACACCCAGTTCTTGATCACTTAAATTAATTTGGAATTATTGGACATGAGCCAGCTAATGATGACAGAGCTTGGGATTTTCTTCTCCCTGTATGAAAAGGAAAACAGTGCTGGACAGTTACATCAGGGCTTTTTAGCAAGGCATTAATAAATCTTGTGGAGATTACTGATACTGATGATTACTCACAAGCAATGCTTGAGAGCTCAAGTTCCTGAAAAGAATCAGGTGCCTAAAATATGTATTTCAATGATTATTTGTGTGTTGAGAATATCTGCCTTCTCTGAACTGATGACATGAAGTTAATTCATGAATTATAGAAATACTGTGGGAATGCTTTCCTTGATTCAGTGTTGTGTTTGTATAAAAGTAGCACGAGTATGAATGGAATCTGCTTTATTTTGAGAATATTTTCTCATGAACAGATGCCTAGGTACATTCATTGTCATTTAATAGCAGAGTTTAAATTTGTCTCATAAGTAACAAAAAAATATTGGTAAAAAAATGCTGCTTCTCACTGCCATGGAAAATAGCAACACTATTTTAATGGCTGGACTGATTATCTACAGAACTGAAAAATGGATACTGAAAAAAAATCTACATGCTCAAATTCTATACAAGTGACTAAACTATTTCAGAACTGTGTCACCTGACCTACTTTGTCATTTTGCACACTGGCAAACTGCTGAAAAAAACCCATTTAATATAGTTTGGCTCATGTGATTCTTCCTTGCTTTGTGGTTTCATACCCATCCCTGGATGTTCTGCAACCCTGCTTTTCTATTTCTTTAAATGAAAGCTGCTGCTTTGATCATCTCTAGCATGTGCCAAGACACAAGACAGATGCTCCAATGGTGCAGTTGTGCACTCTCAAAAGGAAACTTATTACTGGAGAAAAAATTACCTCTGCACTTGAGATTAAAGAAAGGATTTACTCTTTCTTTGGTTATTCTCCTGCTGCAGGCAAAGTGCAAGTGCCTCTGCAAATGGCCAGGAGATTCTCCCTTTTCTCAGCAGCAGTGAATAGCAGCTTGGGCTGGATTGCCCGGATTTGCAAGCACAGGAAACCACCTACAAACAGCTCTCAGGAATGCAAAATGTGCAATGAAACATGTGGCAACACTGGATGATTAATAAACACATCACAGCTAGAAAATGGTTACACAACTAAGTGGTAAAACAGCCAGCTTAATAGAAGGACAGCTTATAGAATGCCTTCACTTTTAAAAATTTAGGGAAGGAAGGAAAGAAGGGAGGAAGCGAAGGACTGAGTAAAGGAATAGAAGGGACGTGATAAAAAATATAAAACAAAAGGGAGAGGGATGGTGGGAAAACTTTGTATTTGATTTTTTTATATATATAGTTTTAGATAATTTTTTAAAATTTCCTGATAAACTGCATGAGTAAATAAAAAGTTTATACTAGAGCATCACAGAAGTTCTACAAAACAGCCTTCACAATTTACATATTCTGAGTTTATTTTTGTTCTAACAGCTTTTGCTGTAGTAGAAATCTGTGCTCCATCTCTTTCCCATCCCCTGAAGATTTTCTGACATAATCACCAGGACTGTGTTAACAATTCAGAATGACTCAGTCATGTTCTTCTGCCAGATCAAGCCCAACTGTTCCAAGTCAAGCAACAACTCCATTATTTCAGTTAGACACTTCAAATATGTCCTTCTGAAAACAAACATTATCCCTTATTTCCTATGATCAGATGAGAAGAGCCACATCTTGAAAGAGTCTTGAAATTTCTAAGATACCAAAATAGTGATGTTTATTATTTAATGTCCAAGTAAATCCCCTGTAAATAATTATCCAGAGTTAATTGTTTAAATACAATCATAGATTTATAGCAGAAATAACATTTATTGATACACCCATTTTACTGTTACATTTTTGTACCAAAGAAATGACCTTCTCCAATGACCAGGTATGCAATCTCTTTCAGAAAGGAACAAGATGAAAATAAACCCATTCACTTTTTAATAGGGCTCTGCCATCCTTTCTTCTAAATCTCAGAGGTATTTATGCTTCTACAAGAGTCAGTTACAGTTCATCATGTTGCTCCAGCTCTACATTTGTAGCAGCACAATGCCATTAGTCATTTCCAGAACCATAGCTATTAGAGATTGAAGTGACCTTTTAATGTCATCACATCCTACCCTGATTCCTACTATCCATGGCAACAGACTAATGTCAAACACACAATTATGACTTCACTGCAAAGTGTAGCAACAGAAAAGCTGATTTCCAGTTTTAAGCTAAATTTCAGAAGTCAGAGGCTTTTGCCATCCAAATCAGTGAAAGTTATTTACATTCCATTTGTAAGTAGTTCAATAGTCAAGGTATTTCTAACCACCCACCTCGCACTGGTACCTAAATAAAAAATTGATTCTTTTTGACAGAGGAGAGAAAATTAAAATGGCCACATCATGCAGAAATTGGTGTTTGATCCAGGAATCTTTCAAACAAAGAACAGCTTTTCTATAACATGGGGTGGACATGTTTTTTCTGTCTTCCTTACCCCAATCAAAGCATGAAGGCTCCTGTATTGCAAGGGTGGAGTATGCACAGGCCCATATCCATTTTATATAATATGGACTCCAATGCAAAGCAGTTCAAAGTTATAGCCCCCATCCCCCTGCTGGAACCACCCTGCTCCACATCAGACTAAAATAACACATCTGCAAGGTGTTGGAACCTGGGATAAACACGAGGTTCACCAACGCTGTAGCGTAAATACACTTTTGGAGATGAGCAGTCTCTGTCTGCTGCATGTACCTGGGTGTGCCTGTATCTAGGTGTGCATGTATCTGAAATGCATCTCTGTGTGAAGATATTGCAGCTTGCTTTAGCCTAATTGCAATAGAATGCAGTTTCAATGTAGCACGAATGGGAATTAGCCCTTCCTCAGAGGCAGGAATACTCACCCTGGGCCACTGCCATGCTAACACACATCTACTGCTTGTAGGACCAGAGCTGATGGTCCTGCAGGGACCTACAGCTACAGAGGGTCCTACAGCTGATGGTTCCTGTATACAGGGAGATTTACTGGGCCATGCCTGCCCATCCCGAGTGCACTGCACTTCACTGAAACTCACTGGAGAGTTTGCTTGGAATGAGCAGGGTACCTTAGCAAAACAGAGACAATAATCATGCCTCCTTTATTTGTGGTTAATGACATTCCTGCAGCAAAGTTGCTTGGCTTGCAAGAGTTTGAATGTCAAGAGTAATCACATCAAGATCATTTATCAAGAATTGAGATGTGTGACTCGATTTTGTAGCTGGACCTCCGCCTCTAATAGGATTTAAAAGACATTTCAGAAATAATTAAAACCCTCACAATTATCGTAGCCAGTTAGACTCCTATGACATCTCACCTCTGATATAAACCCACAGGCTATTGCAGCTACAGACCTGTGGTAATATAGCACTACATAAGTGCAAAGTGCTTAAAATTGTACTCAGACAAGGTCGTGTGTGAAAGGGAAATTATTTTGTAGTGAAGAAGATTCATTTCCCACTGACATTCCAGTAATCAAACAGAACAAAAGAGATATATTCCTTATTTGTCTCTATTCAGACAAATTCATAGTGAAATAAAAAAGATACCCTTAATTTCTCTTCAAAAGGACTGAACAGGGCTCACTTAAGGAGTTGGCTCAGAGCTTTGTAAAATGCAGTGTTGGGAAACTGAGCATCTGTGGTTTTATATTTCAGGGATGATGCAAGGTTTTTCAATCTTTAAATTACAGCTTGTGCAAGCAATACTCTCTTATTTAATAGATTTGCAGATGTGTCCATCTCCAAGGTAATGGGCATTGCATTTCTGTCATTCAAAAGGCTGCGATTCAAAATAAATCAAAGAATGAATGAATCCAATCCTCTCCTTCTCTAAAAGCTTCTAAACACTACTTGGAGGGATTCTAGCAGAGACTATAATAGATTTGTATACAGATACTCCTTAAAGAGTTTACAGATGAAAAAAAAATTCCATCTCTATTTTAGAAGCAAAAGACATGAGGGAGCTTTACTTGAACCAGTTATACAGGCAGCCACTGGCAAAGCTTAGTCTGAGGTCTGGGTCTTGCTATTATACTCCTCCCTATCTGTCCATCCCCTGAAAAAATCCAAAATGAGGAAGGAAGGCAGGAAGGCAGGAAGGAAGGAAGGAAGGAAGGAAGGAAGGAAGGAAGGAAGGAAGGAAGGAAGGAAGGAATTTTCCTTTGACAATTGAACATAAGACATAAATAGCCGCATAGTTTTATGACTAATAATATCTGCAGTGATGCAAGCTAAAATAACAGTTATTTCTGAGAAATAAAAGCTGAGTTCAATGAAAGGAAATAATGTTACATGTGTACAATCACTGGGAAACACTGACTGGCATTTTCCCTTTTGACCTTACGTGACAGTGTTACATTCCAGTGGGAAACATTGCCAAGTCTCAGTTCAGCATAAAAACAACACTGAGGAAAATACTGTGTAGCAAACAAACAGAACTAAAAACTGTTTCAATATAAAAAAAAGGCTTGGAGCCATCAGCATCTCTGAAAGCCTGTTTATTCTGTTGCCTGAAATCTGACAGGCCCATGATGAATTAAATGTACTACAACTAAAAGTGTTTGGGGTAAATTAGAAACGCTTTGTTTTCTTTTTCACACTAGGACTCAGCTGACTTACATACCACATCACAAGATGCAAGGATGTGGCAACTCTGCCCTTCTTGCCATGTGACATAAAACTTAAAAAAAAAAGAAGGCTATGATAAAATTAGAAATAGAAATCTTTAAAGCTTAATATTATACAAGATATTCTGAAATACAGGATTTTTTTTTTACACTTCAGTTTCATGATTGGGAGTTTGTGGCTGTCAGTTTACAGAAATAGATCTCAGACAGTCAGATTTGCGTGGGACTTATGTGTCGCCTCAGCTCTCATAATGCTCTCTTTGTATTGGGCTGGAAATATCAGGCTGTTAACCTGCTCTTTCTGAAATAAAGGAAATAATATGTTCTACTAGGAAACATGTAAGATTTTGCCAGATTGCCAAAGGTGTTAGTTGAAATGAATCTTCTAAAAATTAACCTCTTTGCTGTGCTGCGCTGTTTTCCCTTCTGAAAAATTTTCAGACTCTGACCCCTGAGAAATTTTTGATTTCCCAAAAGGGATAGGCAATAAAGCCACTGTCTGTAAAAAAGAAGCAACACTGTCCCTGTACAACAAAAGTCAGGCTTCTCTCCCTTTTTCACAGTCAGGACAAGGATACTAAAGAAATATTTTTTGAGGGGTCCCCTCTGCACTTGAACTGTTACTGCCTGGGCTGGGAGCAGAGAGATGAAGGTTCCCCACAGGAAGGTGGCCCACCACCTCCAGAGGAGACTGGATCCAGAAAGAGATCCAGGAAGGTTTTAAAAAGAAGTCCACCTGGTTATGTCTATATTGGCAGACTGACACTGACATTGTGATTTTGCCTTCTCTATTGTTAAAGTAAAACAGTCCCTCATATGAGGTCCTGACCAGCTCCCAAATAAATCCTCAGCATAGGCCCAGAGTTAGAAAAAGCCATGCACTATTTCCCAATAGATAGCTGGATGTTGCAAACTTGTTTATGAGCCTTCAGTGGTAAGAACAAGACTAGTCCATGCCAGCTGGCCAGAGAGGATTGAAGCAAGGATCCTGGCACTGCTGTATTTGCAAGTACAGGGATAGCCCTGTGTTGATGAGACAAAATCTGTGGTGTTTACTACTAGGAATGGGATGAAATCAGCATGACTCCTAACATTAATAACATTTGTGGAAGAGCCAAGAGACCCAGAGAGGTGAAAAACAGCTTACATTCTGTAGAACAGTAATGTTGATTTGAGCAGGGAGGAAAGCAGATGGAGTGAATGGATGTGCTATTCAGAGGAGAGGGGGGAAATAAGCTCCTCCCCACACATTTTTGAAAATAAAAGTCCAATGATTTTCTTTTTTTTTATTTCTCAATGTTTGCAGATGTGTTCAATATTTTCAGGACTCAAAATTTCTTTGGTGTTCCTTTGTATCTTGGTCAACTATACTTCATGGCTTTGGGATCTCTTGGCATAACAGCAAACCAAGATGGGCTTTCCATGTCATGGACTTTTGTTATAAATTCAAAATGCTGAGTAAACTCCCTCAAATTTGCCAATTTTTTTTAGACAAACTATTATGAGGTATAAAAGGCTAATCAAGCTGAATGGAAAGGAGCAAATCCACATCTACTAAATCACCATGCTTTATAATCTTTTCCAATGGATTTTCTATCTGTAGACAAAGCTGACCATCAAGTTCAGTAGCAAAAATAAGCCCTCTTTATTAATTTGAATTTGCTGGTAAGGTTCACTGCCTCTGCAGTAAGAAGTCAGATGAAATCCCAAGAAGTCAGGTTGACAAATTTTAATAATTGCTTTGTGTTGAAGGAGGGAGTGGTAATTTTATATCATTGCCCCTTTTTGAGATTATCCGATTGCCGAGGTTAAAAGCCTGTTTCTATCACCTTTAAAATTACTTTGAAACAAATAAGGATTATTTCAATTGCACTTGTAAATGAAAAAAACCTCATTTAGACTCACCAGTTTTAAATTCCTTTCCTTTGTCATTCTTAACAGAACAAAGTCAAAAGAGGCTATTAAACACTACCCCTTCTTTAGGAATTCATTAAGACAGATTAAATGCTAGGTTTTGACTATCTCTAATTAGAAGATAAATTTCGTTTTGGTACATGGAACCACTAAAGCATATTAACAGCTGTTTTATATAGGTGTTAATTTAAACCCCAAACCAGCAGAGATTTTGCATGTCCCTGAGCCCAAAATGATGTGGATATTTTCCTTTTACATAGAGTGAGCTGAATTGAATGTTGATTTTATCTGACATCTACTTTTGCTGAAGTTTCATTTCCTGTATGAACCTGTTCTGCAATGGCATTTTCACTGATAAATAACGCACTGGATTCTAATGAAAGACTGGAGATCATCTTACAGCATTTCTTACTGCCTTATGAAATAGTTGTTTCACCCATTACCTCCTCACCACATCTTCATTAAACTGCCACACCCCTATAACAACTTATGACAACAACATAGCGAATACACAAATTTAAGGAATGTAGGGGCCCCCAAGCAAATTTTGTTTCCAGCAAGAATCACAAGAAATTGACAACATAATAGAGATACCTTGAAAGTTTTGCTAAGATGGTCAGAGGAGAGAAGAGTCTGTCTCCTAACTTGCCAGTGCCATTTGGCGTTGCATCTGCTGTCTAGGTGGCAGCACTGCCTTTGAACTCATCTCTACAGGGATGTCTTCCCACTGCACCACGGGGCAGAGCTAATCCCGACAAGTCTAAATCAGCTAATGATTTCACACAACAGGAAGCCAAGTTGTGGAATGATGACAGACTACAGTGTGCCAAGTGCCACGGACACACCAGAGATGTGCATGTGAAGAGAAAGACGAACAGAGGCATCCTCCAGAACTGATCCGTTTTCTTTCTACCTGAAAGGGCCTGGGGTGGAAGCAGTATTGGGAATGAATATGTGTCTCTGTATCCAGCACTGCAAGAGCAAGTCTGCTTTATGTGCCCTACCCCCAAAATCATATAGACTCGTCAATCGCCTTCTTGTTTGGTTTTAATTTGCTTTATGGGGATTGACTTAACTTACATATCCCAAGTGTCACACCAACTATAACCTGATACCTTCCATCTGCTTCACCTCCACAAAGATCCCAATCCAGTACTTGATCTAAAAATAAGACAAACTGCAAATAAAGTGAGGTTCCATAAAAATAGCAAATGGACTTTGTAATTTTTCTTTATGTACCTCCAAAGGCAAAGATGATGGTGTTATCCACTCTGTGTCAAATTATACAAATATTAGGACACTCATCAGGACCTGGAATATATTCCACCTTTTGTTCTGAACCCGATGGAGACTCAAATCCACGTCTCCCTTCTCTGAAAAGGTAATCTAACCATGGGGCTATGAGTCATGCAGACAAACGAACAAATGGTAGAATTATGTAGTGCCACAGCTCCAGAAACAGAAGGAAGGAGCATCTGAACCCAAAGTAGCCTGGTAGAGAAAGGATTTATCTAGAATGTGGAAAAGGTGGGGTTGAGCTCTCCATCAGTAGAGTAGTGATCTGAATCTTAGTTTTTCAATGCTTGAGCACGAGCTTAAATTATAAAGGAAAAAGCAAAGTGAACAACTCCATGTTATGATTTCAACATTTAAAATTAAGAATGTGCCCACCCTGAAGGAAAAAAAAACTGTCCTCAGGAGGAGACTTTTAGTAGTACACCACAAGTAGGAAAAGGCTTTGTAAAAAGAAGCAAGGCACAGAAAGACTCATAGAGCACACACCATGCCAATTCAGATGCTGTACTTGGCTTGGTGGTGCCATACCATGAAGTGCTAGCCAGTCTGGCTTTGAATGTCAGCTCAATGCAGGGAACCACTATTACCCTTAGGAAAGGAATAGAAAATCTACACCACCTTTGCACGGCTGCAAAGGCATCAAAGAACTCTTGAACCACAGTGCAGCGAGGGAAGTTTTTGTCCATCCTTTGCTTTCTGCTCCCTCCTACCTTTTCTTCAGCCAAGACACAAAGAAGGTGCAGAGCCTTGTTCTTCCCCTCAAATCTGACTTGGTGAACCTTCTGTTGAGCACTTAGGGAACTTGTTCCATTCACAAAGCATGCAGACACCCCAAAGTGTTCTCACCACTCAGTTAATGTTTTTTCTTATAGAATTTCATCCTAGAATTTCTGCCTTTTAAAGCACAGATATAATATCCCTGGATAATAAGATCAGGAATATTATCAGCTATTTCTTTTTATACCAGTATTAAAAAGGCATGTCCTGGGTCTGAATCTTATTAAATGATTTCTCCACAAGTTTGGTATTTACATTCTATAGGCACATGGGAAAACATTGCAAATATTTATAGTACTCTGGATGAGGAGACTTGAAAATTGGTAGAAGGAAGGTTTCCATACTGCAGTGAAGACTGTGAACATTTGCTTTCCTAGATGAGATGTGCCTATTTTCACTTTGAAGGCTTGCCAGGTGGTAAGACTGAGTTAAAGTACCTGGCAAACATGAGTTCTGGGTACATCTGAGCTGTCAGTTGGGCCTGCTCCTATTGCCCACGTGCACATGCTGGATCCTTCATGGAGCAACTTGGTATCCACCCAGCTAAAACCTGGAAATGACTCAATGATAAAACCATCTCAGGGCCTGCTCCAATAAGCATTATGGGTGGAAGCAAGCCAGCTCCCATCACCTCCACCTGGCCCAGCCTTCAAACCCCTTCCTAGCAGGCAGAGAGCTGTCATAATACATAACTCCTTATGCAAACACACCTTTGGCATCCTGCACAAATACACCAGTGTTTAAGATGCCTGGGAGTAAGTGGCTGCAAGGGATAGCTGCTGCATCTGTCATATCCTAGTGCTATAGATAGGGCCAGGCTGCTCGAGGGGGCGTGCGGCAAGTTGTAGAACACAATTCACTGATTGAAGAAGTGGGAATCCATCCTTAGAGCAGGTGGTGGGACCAGCACAGACACAATCATCCTTTCCCTGCTGAATGCTTTCAGACAGAGGTTGTGTGCAAGCCAAACCCAGAGAAGCTGCAACTGAGAAAAGTCTGGTTATGCCAAATACTGAAGCTTATTTGAAGCTCATTTCCTGCTAAGTCTCAGCTTGAGAACTAGTACCAGCCAGTCATGCAGTGAATGCCCTACTTACTTTACTTACTTGCCTATTTTTGGGGGAGGTTGTTGTTTGTTTTTATTTTAACCACTGATAGAGCCAGTGCTGAATGCTGTAGATCAGGTTTGGTTAACCAGCACTGCCCTGGGGCTTTGTGCTGTGCACAGATTTCTGCATGCACACCCTACTTTTTCTTGTTTGGTGACTCCACCCGGATTCACTGTCCACTTTCACCCCAATGTCTGTTTCTATTTTCTGTCCTTCTTGTGGCTCTGTCCAGATGGGTTATTATCTGCATTTTCTAGGATCTGTAAACAATTTTGTAATTTTTATCTACTTTTATTTTTATTTGGGTTTTTGGTGTTTTGTTGTTTTGGTTTTTTTTTTCTTTTCTTTATGTCAGCTCTGTGATTACCTGCAACCTATTGCATAAGAACACAAACACATAGTTCATGGTTTGGGGATTCTCTTTGATCATTATCATCTATGATTAGATAATAACTCTGCACTCTACAGAGGACTAGTAGAGTTCATCATCATCTACACTAAATAAATTGCTCAAAAGTGGCAATCTTTGTAGTTTCATGAGTTATTATTCAAATAAAGTGACAATTTATTGAAAATTGCTTTTGGAATAAATATTTAAAGTAAGAATTGATAGTTATTCAAGTAGTTTATTAAAAGTAACATAAGAACTATACTACTTTATGCCTTTTACCCAGTGTTTTTTTCCAGCAAACTCTTTTCTTTGGCAATTTTTCTCCACTCAGAACCAAATAAGTACTGACTTAGATATTGCTCACTGTATTTCTTTGTTCTATAGACATCTGTCTGAAAATCTGATGACCTCATAATACTATAACTGATAAACTCTTTTCTTCTTATATTTATTATTAAATATAAGTATTTTTCTATACTAGAAAAATACTTATATATATAGTATTGTTTTATAGGATAGATTTTTTTGGTTTTTTCACCAATTAGAATTATCATAAAAAGTAGATTAAGAACTTAAGCATTCAATGGATATTTTAATACCGATATTCTAAACTTGTTCTCTAATCTATTTCACAAAGCCCATTTCATGATGATTTCTTATTCAGTGGTGGTGAAATTACCTGAGATTCTTCTACAAGAAAATTATTTGTTACAAAATCTTTCTTACTCTAAGTGTGCTATAATCAAAGCCTGCTGACACTTCTTTCATTCCTCATCCATTTCATCTTTCCCAAGACAACTTCTCAGCCAGGCTTTACTTTCATTTCACATTTCATCAGCTCTGCACATGACCCTATTACTCTTTCTACCTTGCACTATCTCTTTGTACTTATATTGGTTGGTCAACAAAAATTCCCTGGAGTGTCAGCAGGCTCTTGATGACCTCCTGTGTTGGTGGGTTCAAAATTAGGCATGAGCCACACACGAGCCAGCAGTGCACCTTGGCAAAAGATGCCGAAGATGGCTGGCATCATCCAGAACTGTATTAACAGGAGAACAGCCAGCATTTCTTAGGTCACATGAATAGTAGTGTCCAGTTTTAAGCCTTCAGTACAGGAAGCAGCAATAAACAGGGATGAGTTCAGCAGGGGCAGCCAGGATGGTTGTGGCTGGACCATTTGTCCCATGAAGTGGCTGTGGGACTGGGGCTTGCTCAGTCAGGAGAAGAGATGGCTTTGGAGGGACATGATAGAAGCCCCCAGTACCTGCAGGGATGTCAGTAAGGAGATGAAGCCACAGTGAGAGTTGTGAGGCTGAGAGGCAGCAGGCACTAATTAGTACAAGAGTGGTTCGGAGAGGATATGAGGAAAACCTTTCTTCCCATGAGCGCTGTCAGGAGGCGCAGGTTGTGCTGAGAGGTTATGCCATCTCCATTCATGGAACAGATGACTGGATAAATCCCTGAGCATCCTGGTCTGACCTCAGAGCTGGTCATGATTTCAGCAGGAGGTTGGGCTAGACCTCCCAAGGTCCCTCCTATCCGAATTATACTGTAATTCTGTGGTTACAAGGATTGCCTGCAGAGCAGCATTAAATATCACATAATACAATTCTCATAGATCTCCTTATTAAAATTGTTCAGATTAAGCATTCTGGTTAGCACAAAGACTGCATTTCATCACTTGTAACAGTCATAGCTGATGGTGAGATCTAAAGCTCCAGCTCATTTCATATACTCTTTGCTATTGTGTAGAGACACTAGAGCACATTCACGTTCTTGTTCTTTGCCTTCTGTCTCCTAGCAACTCCATCTGCTGCCTTATTTTGAATGTTGGAAGTACAAGTCAGATTTATTTTTTCTAGCTGGGAAAAAGCTGCTCCTTCCCTGATTCCAACACAGCCTAACACACAGTTTTATATTTAAGATGCTGGAGTGCCTTTTGCACAAGTAAAGATGATTTCATCCTGCATTCTGTCATGACAAAAACCTCTTTTCCACAGATCTAGGCCACTTCTTTACCCATGGGTTCTTGACCACACAGGAATTTCAGTGACTATTTGTATTGTCAGTTGTCTGCAAAAATCATTAATCCACCTTTGGTTTGAGGGAATGATTCTGTTGGGTTTTGTTATTGGCTATTGTTTGGTCTTTCATGAGACCTATAATTAGACATTCTCTGGCATCCATATTTCACGCAAATCTCTCTTACTCATTCCCTGGCACATGACATATTCCTTGCCAATATTTGTGGAGCACACTGTGAACTGAGTGGCGCTGAGAAGTACGTAATGAAAGTGCTTATCCTGTACATGCCTGTCAGTTACACACCCGTTAAATTTAACTGATCCAGCTTCACTGTGATATTTTTATCCTTTACAAGTGACTAACCATCACAGCAACATAATCTCTAATCCCTCCAATGGATAAAACTATCAGGTGATGGGTAGAAAAAAGGAGGGAAAAATCAGTCTATACATGAAGGATGTGAGAATGCCTCAAGGGAGCACCAAAATATTGCAAAATATTTCACCTTTCTTAAAACATTTGATTATTTATACGCGGAGGACTGACTTTTACTAACAAAGTAACAAACTGAAACCTAAGCCTTCTTTGTAGCCTATAGAAAAATCATGATGTCTTTAACGTATCTTCAATAGAATTGGAGCTAAACCTTTTGTTTTAGAGGTCTCTGATTCCTTAGTCAGATTTTTTCCCTCTTCAATAGCTTAATTCCTTTCCATAGCTGAAATGTTTATGTCAGTCATCTGTCCAAAGCTGCCTCATTGATCTTTGCAACTGCTTCAGGCCTTTTCTGATATTAGTAAAATACTGGTATTAGGCCTTCATTGCCTTTTCCGATATTAGTAAAATACACTGCTGGGCTGCTCATTTCTGGAGTGAAGGCTACTTAAAATTTGAAAAGGTGAATTGAGTGGGAAAAATAATCTGTCAATGCAGTCAGGTTGGATTGTACCCTAAAACAGAATCTGAAATAGGAAAGCAGCTACAAAGTGCAAAGGCTACAAAGCATTTTTTTGGTAAACATTCAAATGAATTCTCAGCAGCTTTATAAGTCATCATTCCTTGGACTCTCTCTTTTGAGCTATAGGACTGAGTCGCGACACTGAAACCAAACTGTTGTAGTGATTGTAGCAGTTTTAGGAGAACAGATTAAAAGAAAATGCAATCATCAAAGTACAAAACAATACAGAAAGCTTTCCTTATACAACACACATTGTTTAGCTGTAGCACAGCCAAATTATTTCTTTTGACTCCTTTATATATTATTCCTTATATAGAAGGCTGAGTTTCAAGAAAACACACACAGCAGTGGTGTCCAGCATATTAATATTTAAAATATTCCCAAGCAATAGCTAATGGCCCATGGTTAAACAATACATGTGATCATTGTGTTGGTATATAGGTGATGTCATCAACTATAAAACCCCACCTCATTCCCAAATTCCCATGTGGAAAAAAGGTAGAATGTAGCCCAACAGCCCCTTCATCTCCCTGGAATCTCTTGAGGCTGTTGTGAACAGAACCAAGAATCGGCCAATTTAACAGAACAAAATTATGACAATGAGTTTATCTTCCCAAATATTTTGCCCATGACACAGTAACAAATAGAAGACAAGCATGGAACACACTGGCTGTTTGTGTTTATTCTTCTGTAGTTGCCCCTGGAAATGATAACATTAGCATGTAAAAAGATACATATTGATACATAAGATACATATTGATTTTATTTGACAAAGAATACATTGTTTTGAAAATTTTAAAACTAGCTGGAGGAAAAAAAGGAAATAAAAATCGTGATCTTTTTAAGATTTCTATTTTAATTTGCACAGCTGCAGTCTTCTATCATAGTGAACTAAAAGAACCAGGCAAAAAATACCAGGCAACTGACACTTAAATCATATATGTCTTCTAGTTTGCAGCTCAGCATCTGCTGCATCCTTTCTCAGATTTCAAAGAGGCTGGGAAGAGAGACCAAGGATAAGAAAAATGCATCTTTTCAGCTGAAAGCATGTATTTTTCAGTGACAAAGGACTACAGGCCACTATCCATTGCTATTACACAATAGAGGGGCACTCTGAAAGTTGTTTTAATTTAAAGAAAAATCTACCTCTATGATAGCAATTTGAGGAGAGAGGATGGTTGCAGGAAAAAGAAACTTGACTCAAACATGTCAAATTTTCATGTTCAGGAAAAATGAGCATACCCATTTTTCCAAAAGAAGTAATGTTACAGTGCAGACAAGCTGTTTCCAAGGAGGGGTAACACCTTCAGGTACCTCCTGAAACCAGCTCAAGGAAGTTGCTGTCTTTTGTACTCTGCACTAGTTTTTAGTGCTAGAGTAGGGTTCTGATATCAAGGATTTCTTCCTTAAAATGAAAGGGCCATATTCTTCTCTTACACTTAGGGAAATTAGGGGAGAAAGACAATAGAGTAACACCAGCACTGAAGCAAGGAAAGCATCGGAGACAAGAGCTTCAATATAGCTTTATTTATCACCTTCTCGTTAAAAAGAATTAGAGTTAATTAGCCCAGATTATAGCAAAATTAAGATAGTCCATGCATATCCTATTTAGCCTTTCTATTATCTTTCCCTACATTTTCTCTGCATTTGTCAGAGCTTCTATAAAGGAGCGTATTAGATGACTTTGCCCCACATCATTAGCAAAATCAATATTTTTTAGTTTAGAATCAGATCAAAATACTGTAGCTCCAAAAAAAAAAAAAAACCAAAAAACATTTGCCACAAAGAAAGCCAACCTTGAGCAGCCAGCTCATGCCAATGCCAATAAACCCCCAAAATCAGCAATCAGTATTTCACAAGACAGACGTATCCATCAACTACAATTTAGAGACTGACACTCAGCACCAAATAGGGATGAAGTGGTGAGGTTCCCTTCCTACACTGGTGTTCATGGGCTAACCATGGGGGTGCTGATGTGGTCAGAGTACCAGTTGTCATGCAGTTTTAGGGAAAAACTGGTTAACCTGCTAGGGCTAAAGAGTGGGGATGCTTTTTCTTCCTCCAAACTTCCCACTGAAGAACAATAAACTTGTTTGGTTGTTCTTCGAGTCAAACAAGCAGAGGCGTGGTCACAGCTGGAACAAACGGCTCCTTCCAGTCAGGATTCACCACTGGGAAATATTTACTGATTCCTACAGATTAAAGGCACCTCTCAAAAACCATTCCTGTTTCTTAAAGTACATCTGAAGGGTAACGAGCTGTGTTAGGGGATTTCAACTGCACTCTCCATGTTCCTCATAACTATTTCCATTTTTCAGGCAGTAAGAAGGTTGTACTGGAAAGAGGGAATACTCTCAATTCTTCCTGCTGACTATTTTTTACCTTAAATAAAACAACTAACTTGTGGCAGGGAGTGTCAGCACACAAATGAAGCCTGCTGTCCAATTAGGTCCATTACTCTGGATCCTAGATTAATGCAAGTACTTCATGCAGGGTTATGTTACTGTCTTTTTTAAGATACCTTTCCTCCATATGTCTTACTGACCAGCAGCTGTAACAGCTCTTTATCTGACTTGATGAGGTTTTATGCTTCCCCCTCAAAAGCCCTGATTCTATACACACATGCACACACAAACACATCACAGAAATATCTCTCCTGATGTGCATGGTGCTCTCATCCCATGGTGCTACAGAGTGAATTCCGTGGCCAGCAGTGTCTTTGCAAGGCACATTTTGTAACAGCACATTTTTCTGTGAATGCAGCCATGGTGTAAGAACTTACTTAGGTGCTTTTCAAAACGGTAGTCGCGTTGCTTGGTTGCAGCACACAATATTTAAGAACCAGACAAAACAGACATAAGTAACCTGGAGCAAGAAATCATCTAAAAAATAAAATCCAGCCTACCATGTAACCCCTGTTCTGGACAAATACAGATGAAATGCTAATAAAGGTGCTATTTTTGCCACAAACCTCAATAAAACAAGCTTTCCCCATTACAGCTCATTGGCAATTCACCCAGTTTCAACACTAGACACAAAAACTTATTCCTGAAAAAGGTAACTTTGCACATTGGTTTGAAAATTGTGAAGCACAATTGCAAAACACATCTGAGAGTTTTTGCTCCCAGTATATCAGGACTTAGTGTTCGCCTTCTTATGATCTGTCTCCTGTTATTAAAAAGGATGCCTGGGAATAAAAATTCACTCTTGCAGTGTTAAATAAATACTATCATTAAGGAATCTAAGATACTCAGCTTCAACGGCTCACTTTTATAGCAGTAATTTACTAGGTTTTCCTTATGACATAGCAGTATACTACACACTTAACAAGGATGTTCATAATCATTCAAATATTGAGACAAACCTCTGGCTGTTGCTATGATACAGCACTCGTTTTACATTCCCATTTAGGTTAGAAGAACATTTGCTTTGCTGTTTACTACAAAAAAGGCAAGACAAAAAAAAATCTGTTTTATTTCCTCTCCTATTTAAGGATGATTTAAAATGACTCACAATACCTCTCACTCTGCCTTTTGTTAAAATTACAGGGCTGAGACATCACATTAGATAAAAGCATTGAGTGTCTCAGCTTATTGCTTTTAGCCTCATTACTGAAACATTGAAAATTAATAAAAATATTACATGTAGGCTCATATGATGCAATTTACATCTCTGATAAGGAAACAGCCCAGAAATAGTTACTGATAGTTCTAATTTCCTCTTCCCCTTGTTCCCAACCTGAGATTTAAAAGGAGCTAGTAAAGGGGAGAATCATATTGTTGGCAGGTGTGAAGCTTGCCTTGGAGATATTTTGTTGGCATTGCAGATGAAGTGGAAAAATTAACAAGGAGTAAATTATTGAGTGGGGAAGATTAATCAGGGTCAGCTAAGGTGCTGCTCTTTTCTTCTTCTTTTCACTATTCTTATCATTGCATTTGAAGTTCTTGCCCTGTGGTTTCAAGTAGGATCTGGTACTGGCTCTCCTGTATCTCAGAATACTTCAAGCCCAGGCTGGGGCTGAAGGGACCTCTGAGTTCATCTGGTCCAACCCCCTGCTAAAGCTGGTTTACCTAAAGCAGGCTGCACACAACTGGTTTATATGTCTCCAGAAAAAGAGACTCCACAACCTCTCTGGACAGTCTGTTCCACTGCTCTGTCAGCCTCAGAGTAAAGAAATTTGTCCTCATATTCACATGGAACTTCCTGTGTCTCAGTTTGCACCCCTTTCCCCTTGTCCTGTCACAGCACCACTAAAAAGAGCTTGGGCCCACCTTTTCAACCCTTCTTCTTAAGATATTTGTATACAATGATAAAATCCCCTCCTCAGTCATCTCTTCAGGCTACACATGCCCAGCTCTCTCATAGCAAAGTTGCTCCAATCTTCTAAAATAACCCTCTACTGGATCCTCTTCTCATTCCTCATCTTTCTTTTACCAGGGAGCCACAAAATGGGCATAGTACTCCAGATTTGGCCTCACCACAACTGAATAGAGGGGCAGGATCACCTCCTTCATCCTTCTGGCAAAGCTCTTCCTAATGAACCCCAGGATACCACTGGCCTTCTTGGCCACAAGAGCACACTGGCTGGCTCATGGACAAGTTATTTTTCACCAGGACCCCCAGGTCCTTCTCTACAAAGCTGCTTTCCAGGACAGATTATCCTGCAGTTATTTTATGGCAGGATGGATTGTTTTGTCTGCTCCTGAGATCGTGATGGAGTTGCTTTATGCTGGAAAATTTTGTCTCTTCCCATACAGTCATTTGTTCCACCTGAGGAATATATGCCTACAACTATATGGTGTCATTCTTACTTTGCTGTGCTTTACATCCTTTCCTTCTTCCATGGAATAGCCTTGCCTCTTTTGCTTTTTTATACAGTTTGAGAGACTCTGGAGGGTTAAAAGAGGTAAGCAACATGGTTGTCCAGACCACCACAGGAATAAGAAAATCTGAAGGACAGCAATGGCCATAGAGAGGAATGAGGGAGTTTCCTTTTCACAGGATCTCATACTTCTTTTCTCTTGCTATCTATTATTGGTCCTACCTGTCATTTCCTTAGAGCCTTACAGATCTTCCTGTCTCATCTTTCACCCCCATGGGATCCCACTACCTTCCTAGAAACCTGCTTCTCTGGAAAAAACTTGTCGCTGTCACAAGACTTGAGTTAGTTCTGGTCCTTAGCCAGAAGGGAAGTGGTGGCTTTGGAGATAAGGGAGTGAAAGGTCTAACAAGCATCACAGTGGAGAGAGGTCAAGGCTGGTCATATAATTGCCCTGATTATATGATGGGCATAGGCAATTCCAAATTCCCTGTTGGATGGGGATTAATCCCTGAATTATATT
This sequence comes from Ploceus nigricollis, assembly GCA_013399945.1. Taxonomy (NCBI): domain Eukaryota; kingdom Metazoa; phylum Chordata; class Aves; order Passeriformes; family Ploceidae; genus Ploceus; species Ploceus nigricollis. Next base: position 447,445 of record VXBC01003479.1, on the reverse strand, counting down.
GGCAGGAGGCATTGTGGGTGCCTGTGATAAGCTCAACTAGAGGAGATTTCACAGTGATTGTTGGAGCTCTTTGTGTAAATATAGAATTGAGTATTTCAACAAGAGCATCAACCAATATGCAGGAGGACACTTAAAATACATAGGAAATAATCCCAGGCAGTGGGTGAAGACTTCTGTAGGTGTAGCAGTGCAGCCACATGTCATATGTTCATACTTTCAGAACAAAGTTGCTGTCTAAAATGGAGAAATTTCTGGTGTAACTATTCTGGCATATCAGTATTAGCAATGGGTTGTTACACTGGTCTGATTATATCCCACCATAAATACACTGGTGAATTTTCCTGTGCAAACGAGCCTTGTAGAGGAAAGTGCAGTGTCTTTCATTACTTCCTAATGAAAGACTAAAATATAAAAAGAGCAGCATGCACAATCTGCCCTTGGAAAGGAAAACCAGCAATCCTGAGTGTCTGTCTTCCTCTCAGGCAAACACAAAGAAGTTGAAGGCAAGCCTGTTGTATGCCTGTTTCCATGCTCTCTGCCCCTCATTTAATGAACACACAGCACTGAGGAAGAGCTAAATCCTGCTTGTTTTACTCAGGCAAGTGATGCCATTGACTTGAATTAAGCTACCTGCAGGATTAGAAGTAGAAAGATTAAGACCTTAGAGTAGCAAATTCATTTCACTCTGTTTTCAAATGCAAATAGTCGCCTCTCAGTTGTCAGCTTGATTCATCTGTTGGTTGTTTAGCACAATGAGGCTCTGATTCTGCCCCCTGATTGTGTCTCCTAGGCTGCTCTCTACCACATACTCAGCTTCCATAGAATAATTGGGATGGAAGTGGAACAGTAAGTCCTCTGCAATTTTAAAAATGTATACCAATATATATTGATGCATAAACATATTTCAAACTAGGCAGAAAAACTTCCTCATAGAGAATTTGTTCCATTTGTTGAATCCCTGAGCTTCCAGTTTGCAACATGGTTTTATACCTATTTTATCTCTTATGTGGACAAGTTTTTCTCACCTCTTGACCCACCATAATGCTGAGGGAGAGACACTGACTTGACAGGAACCATGGGAATTCTCACATTATCTTACAACTGATGACACTATCCTGTGAAACCACTTCACAGCTGCTTTCATTAGAATGTCTTCAGCAAGTTAAATAAATTACTCAATAATAACTCATCTGTAACCAAGAACATATTTTGATCAGAAATGCAATTTTAGTATGTAACCTGTCATTTTAACATATATATTAGTTATTTTGGATGGGGCACCGCTGACAGATTACTGTTGCTTTTATTTAAATTATTTGAAAAAAACAGTACAGGAGACTGTTCCTGTGTTTATCAGAAACCTCACGGACAAGTTATTTTTCATACAATAAATTCCTAATTGTACAATGCATACCTTTATCTCCACATCTATGCTAAATCTTTCAAGAGCTTCTTTTTGATAATTTATTTGATTTGCCACTAAAGCCATGCTTTACCTTTCTACAAAAAAATCAAAACCCAAATAAAACCATTAGGTCAATGTTATAATTTCTTTATTTTTATTTTAAAGAAATTAAAATTCACATTATGTATCACTGAAAATTTTTACTAAAGGAAAACACTTATATATCATATCAAGGTGTTGAGTTACAAAGAGAAACTAAAAAATGAGGAAAAACCTGGAAAAGGATACAGCTTAGCAGAGCATATTTAAATGTTGAAACTGATTTTAAGAAAATATGATCCATTTGTCTGCATTTATAGTGCCTCAAAATTCTATTTTAAAAAATCCCGTGGTTTATTTTAAGCACTTCTAACTTTGTAGGAAAGATCACTGTGTGAGTCTTTGCTGCTTATATGAAAATGTTCAGCCTTCTGAAACTAAAATTTTTTTGAAAAATGGTACTCATTAGAAGCAGTATATTTATGTAGCCCTCAGAAGCTTAGGTGCTTTACTGAGCGCTTGAACAGCAGGCTTACAGCTGCATTTGCCTAGTCTGATTCTAAAGAAGTCAGTACTCCTGAGTATGTGCCACCTCTACCTACAATTCTGACTGGGCAGCAAAAGCTCAAAAGTTGGCACACTTCTCTGAATAAATATTTCAGGTCTTATTTCTTGCAGCTTTAAGGTTGTTGATTTTTTTTAATGTCTTGCCACTTCAAACCTTCTTGCTTTGGCTTTATCATTGCATTGTCTCAAATTGGCAGTAAGATTCATTTGAGGGAAAGTTGCCTTAGAATATAGGAGTCTAGGATGCCAAATCCTGATCAGATTTCATAAAAAAGGTGGGAAAAAACCAAACAATTACCTGGCAATTCTGATTTTGCAGCAAGAAATACCCTGGATAAATGTATAGTTCAATTGCAAAGTCAAATATGTGATATAGCTTTAAAAACTCAGAAGCTCCTGAAGGGAGGCATAACAAATATGGTGAAATTGGCATTTGAGTTTTGTATTTAACATGTTGCGCTGGTTTTGGATGGGATATAATTAATTTTCTTCATAGTAGCTGGAATGGGGCTATATTTCGGATTTCTGATGGAAACAAGATTGATAACACGATGCTTTAGTTGTTGCTGGGCAGTGCTTACCCAGAGCCAAGGCCTTCTCTGCTCCTCACCCCACCCCACCAATGACGGGGCTGGGGGTGCATGAGATGCTGGGAAGGGACAGAGCTGGGACAGCTGATCCCAGCTGACCCAAGGGATATCCCTTACTGTCTGGTGTCATGCTCAGCATATAAGGTTGGGGAGAAAGAAGAAAAACGGGAACATTTGGAGTGATGGCGTTTGTCATCCCAAGTCATCATTTTGTGTGATGAGGCCCTGTTTCCTCGGGGATGGCTGAGCACCTCCCTGCCCATGGGAAGCAGTGAATGAATTCCTTGTTGTGCTTTCCTTCCATGTGTGGCTTTTGTTTTACCTATTAATGTCTTATTTCAACCCATGAGTTTTCTCACTTTTACTCCTTCGATTATCTCCCCCATCCTGCAGGTGGGGGAGTGAATGAGCAGCTGTTTGGGTGAGCTGCCCGCTGGGGTTAAACCACAACACATAATAAGCTTTGGAAAGATGTTTGACACAATAATACAGCAGATTAATAAATAGTGAGGTACAAATTAGACACTTGCTTTTACTCTTCAAAGAACTGCTCAGACTGACAACAGACAGCAGCTAACCACACTTATTACAAGGTCATGGTGCAGAAAAAGGCTTATAAATGAGGTGATAGAGTTAAGTGAAAAAGAAATTATTTTCCTGGTGATATTTCACAGAAATATTACAACGTCACAAATTAAATGCTAAAACAAAGGTATGCTTAACTCTGTAAGATACCTAAGCAAGTCTTTACTGTCTTGCAATAAACATTTTGCAGGTAAAATGGGCTGTAAATAAAACATTAATTTCAATGCATTAATTCTTTAATCATAGGACTGCTAGAGGTCTGGCATAGCTCAGAGGATTAAAAAAGTACTGAACTTCACTAATATTAAATGTAGGCCCAGGCAATTGACTTTACAAATATATGGCCAACCCACATTGCATTTGGTAGTAACTAGATTGTAAGTAGATCTTGGATAGTAATGAATTGCATTTAGAGAGTGGTGGTCAACAGCTCAGAGACCTGAGGGATGTCAGTGACAAGCGGGGTCACTGAGGGGCCCATACTGTTTAAACTTGTTTAATATCTTCATTAATGACACAGACAAACAGTTCAAGTGCTCCCTCAGCAAATTTGCAGATGACACCAGGCTGAGCAGTGCAGTTGGCATGCCTGAAGGACGGAACGGCATTCAGAGGCACCTGGACAAACTTGAGAACTGAGCCCACGGGAATCTCATGAAGTTCAATGAGACCAAGTGCAAGGTGCTGCACCTGGACTGGGGCAACCACCAGTACCAACACAGGCTGGGGAATGAACAGATGGAGAGCAGCCCTGCCGAGAAGGACTTGGGAGTGCTGGTACATGAGAGGCTTCACATGATCCAGCAAAGTCCCCAGCTCAGAAAGGACATGGACCTGATGGAGCACATCCAGAGGAGGCCACCAAGATGTTTAGAGAGATGGAGCACCTCTCCTATGAGGAAAGGCCAAGAGAATTGGCATTGTTCAGCCTGGAGAAGAGCAGGTGGGGTGACTTAATTGAGGCTTATGAGTACCTGAAGAAAGCCTATGAGAAAGATGGAGAGAGACCTTTTACAAGGGCTTGCTGTGACAGGACAAGGGAAATGGCTTTAAACCAAAAGAGAGTAGGTTTAGAGTCAATATGAGGAAGAATTCTTGCCTATGTGGGTGGTGAGGCACTGGAGCAGATTGCTCAGAGAAGTTGCAAATGCTACATCCCATCCCAAGGCCAGGCTGGATGGGACTCTGAGCAACCTGGTCTGGTGAAAGATGCCCCTCTCTGTGGCAGAGAGCTTGGAACTAGATTTTCTTTAAGATCCCTTCCAACCCAAACCATTTTATAACTCTGTGAAGTAGAATTCTCTCTACTGGTTGTTGAGTGACCAACATAAAGCACATCTGACAGAGCTGTGGAGGGCACATAGTCATGCTCTCAAACCCTTAATGCTAAGCTCAGAAAGTCCATAACCCATGAGCTCAAAAACCAAATATTTGTGAATAAAGGTACAGAGTTTCCCCTCCTCAGAAATACATTTTCAGTAGAAAAGCAAGCAGGAATAGGTTTCATTACTGAGGTTCTTCGATGAGGCTTCATTTAGCCCATAGTTCAGAATCTCTGACAGCAGTATCATGGCACCTCTGTTCAGCACAGGCTGTCTTGCCTTATATTGAAATATATGCATATGTTCTTAGAAATAGCTTGGATTTTGTTGCTTTAACTGATTGTCAATACAATGACAGAATATATTTGAAATAGAATGGCAAAAAGCAATTTTATCCCTTTCAGAGTGATGCTTAACTTCCATTTTGCATAAAATAATACACATTAAAAGGTCAGAGATGATCATTTTAAGACTAATCCATAGAAGGAACTTAGAGGCCTAAAAGTCATGTGATGAAGTAACGTGACGTAATAAAGTGTCTCCTGAGAACGATCTGCACTGTCACAGGAAAGGGAGATGTCTCAGAATGGAATTGAAAACAGCCAGCATGCTAAGCAGGCAAGTGTCTAGACTTAACTAGAAGACATCTGAAATCCCACTGCTCAAGCTCAGGGTCTTTTGATCTGCATAATGTTCTCTTGAAAATATAGGTTCACATTATTTATTTCAATGAACTTTGTATGCCTGCAAATGACTTTTTAAAGTGATGGCAGTTTTAGTGACACCACTGCCACTATTCAACAAGAGTCATACTTACCTGACTGCTGAAAGTAAAATCCCATCAGCCTTAGAGCACAATAGCCAGATTTTGAACCTTCAATGATTATTCTTGGCATTTCTATGTTGTAGTTTTACTTTCTCTGCTATTTTCTTGCTTCCCAAAGCTTTGAACTGCTTTCAGGTTTGACATGGGGCAGGATAGAGCCTGCTGTGAAGACAGTGCCATGAAACTAATAGGTTCTACCTCCTTCAAACACATCAGTGAGTCAGTCACACAGGTTGGGAGGATGGTAACTCTTCTGGGTTACTGCAAAAAGAATTATTTCCTTTCCTTCTTCTAGCTCTCTTCAGTAAGAAAGGAGACATTTTCAACCAAGTTTTAAGAGAAGCCTGATTCATTATGTTTGTTGGAACTACTCCAAAAGCTCTTTTGATATGTGAGTTGTGTGTTAGTGGATATGCAAAGGACAACAGAACCCATTTTTTAGGGCCTCTGAGTAAGGTAATAAATTCTGCTAGATGTAATGCATCTTAAATGGAAACCATTTCTAATCAGATGGCTTGAGAAAAGTGTAGGCAGTAAGGAAATATATGTGTAGATAGATATATGCAATAGTACACTTGCATTTAAAAAAATTTGGAAGATTTTCTTTGAAATTGCTTTATGGTGGAAGGGCATGATATGTACTTATCTCCAAAAAAACCTGAAAATATTTCAATTGTATTAATTTCAGAACAGGGCATCCTGAATATGACGAGATAAAAGAAGATTTAATGCAAATGAAAGAATAAAAAGGCAAACACACATCTGCCCATAAGCCAAGATTTATTATATGTATGGCTTACTTGCAATGATACTGTCCTAATATTTATCTAACATAGAGTAAAAAAAAGACCCATATTTGTACTTATGTATGCTTCCCAGTTAATACCAAGGAAGTATTCAATACTCATTCAATTAATTTTCCTACATTCCATGTTTTCTCTTATTGGAGTACAAATACAAAGGCAGAGGAAATCTGAGTTTGATATGAGTTTAAATCACTCATGTTTGAAATGGTTGGTAGCTTTGAAAAGCTCCATTATAACTTTGAACATACTATATAACCAAATTTTGGTCAGAAAACAGATGAAGAGTTGGTCAGAATTTGGAAACAGGTTATTAATCAGAATTATTTTCTAAAAACAAATTTTGTGTTGTAGCTATTAGTTCTCCATTTTTTAATATCCTAAGGTTAATGAAGCAAGTAACTAAGTATGTTATCATTGTTATTTTAAAAGACAGAGTTTACTGGCTATCTCTTGTTTCCTTTTTTTTTTAATTGCAGCAAGAATATGCACATGCAGTATGCCAGTTTCTAGAACACAGTTTTGAAGACATGCTTTCCCTCAGAAAAGGAGAATTTGGTATTGAACCCACAACCATTAGCATGCAATACCATTTTAGCTGCTTTATGGCGTATGCTACATCCACACCAGGTTGGTAGGTATGACACAAACCTTTTGGAAGGCTGCTTCATTTTGAAAAGCCTTCTGTGGGACTGCTTGAATTCATGCTTTTGGTTTCATACTTTAAAAATGCAGTACTCTCATGGTTTCAGAATTTTTCAACTAAGAGCAAAATAAACAGCATGGACAATGATCGGGTTTGTTTGTTTTCAACATTTTCAAGCGTGCGGAAAATGATTGGGTTTGTTTTATGAGCAAGGAAAGGAGAACCCCATGGGACTCCAAGGAGGTGCTAGGGCAGGGCGAGTTAGCTGAGAGCATCCTCCTGGTTGATGTGCATGGTAACAGTTTTCACAACCATAACCAAGCCATTTTATTCCCATGTGTTTTCTAGGAGAGCATTTGCTGGACCAAGAGAGGAAAGCCAGGCAGCACCAGAGCTGTACTCAGCACAGTGCTGTCACCTGCATGGTCAAGTTTGTAGAAATACCATACAGCCATTTCCCTGCTCAGCAGCTGGAAAAGCCCGTGTTTTGTGGCTGATCATTATTTCCTTCCTTGTGTTCACAGTAGTACATGGATGCCATCATGATTGATAGCATTTACATCTGTGCAGATAAAAAAAGTCAAATACCTGGATTATTGTTTATTATAATTGTAATTCATAATGATTTATATAATATTTGCAATTCAGTACTCTTACTTTAGATTTCTGTTTCTTATTTCATTAAATAAGTCTATCAATCGTAGTAATTATATACCACTGTTTCAGTTCTGAAAGAAAGTCTTGGGACTGTAATTTTAACAATTTCTGTGACAGATAAACATTAATCTATTGACAGCATGAGTAGCAACCTGGAAGAATGATTGAGGCGTTCATAGTAAAAATTGTAAAATAAATTCCCCAATTCCTGTGCCTTTTCCTTACCTGTTAATGTCAAAAAGTATTTAAATATGTTTGTGTGGATGATTATTTAGAATATTTTATACAGATATTGTCTGCGCTTTTGTGCACATTTTTGGTTGAAACAGCACACCAGAGCCCCATGTAGACATGATTCATCAGTTTACTGTGTTAAGAAAATAATAAATGCTAAGTAATTTGTATTATTTAAATATACAGATATATGCTATAATTAACAAATCATAGGCTAAAAAGCTCCATGTGGTACTCCATAGAAATTACCTATATTTTAAAATGACTTCAAATGAAAATACAGAGACCATCTCATTAAACTTCACTCATTTGCAAACAGTCTTTAGGCACTGTGGTACAACCTACACATTAAATTAGTCTTTTAAATATTCATAGATCTAAATTAGGTATTTGAAATAATTTCCATTTTGAGTCTTAATATGAATATTAAAATCCCAAGGCAACTTGCATATTTAAAACGTATTTCAAATTTACTGATAACTTCTTAAAAGTGCCATAATCTGTTGAGTTAGAACTTGGAACTTAAACCATAAGCAAAGTGTTTAATAAAATGACCTACATTTTAGAAGAGAAACTATGGATAGATGGTTAGTTGATTTATACATTAATTCTGTGGATGTTTTTGTCTCCCAGTTACAATCACAAAGTTCTCTGTCTTATTTTCTGTCTGCATTGAATTAATAAAAAAAGGAAAATCGTTATTATATTTTACATAAATTTTAAATTCAAGTTGCTAGCTGAAAATGAGGAGGAATCATTACATGGGTTTCATCAAAGCCCCCTGGAAATGGGAAAGACAGGTTATGCTGCATGGACCAGTTATGGTACAAAATACAAGTGCACAAATGACCACTTTTGTAAGAATGTCTACTTCAACTATGCAGTTCCAAACAATCTCACAGCCCTAACAGATTTTTAGGACTATGCAGAACATTTCAGCTGAGCTTTAAAACTAGTTTTCTCAGGTTCGGCATGAAAATATTTTAAATTGGGTACTCATATGTCTTAAACTTTTCCTGTAGAACATAATGCAGAGAACTGACAGAAAGACATCTGTAAGTTTTGAAAAAGATGTTGAAAATAAATTGGAAATTATTTAGACTACCTTGCCCACACACTATGATAATTCAAGGTGATTTTGTTGCATGAACATCGTGCCAGAAACTTCCCAGAAAAACATACGCCATGCAATTGTTTCATTATTAATGCTGGAAGACTTTGTAACAAACCCACAGGGCAAATTCTGACAAACTAGATGAGATGAAGGTGACAATTCATTTCCCCAAGTGATGGGCAGATGAGTTTTTAGACTACAATACCTTTCAGGAAGATGGAGAAGAACAAGACATGAAAATTATCTATTTATTAAACTTCCAGAAGTTAAATACCCCAGAACATGTTCAACAAAGATATGCTTTTTTTTCCCCCCACTTTTTACCCAAAGATCTCATTATTTGCATTCTTATAGTTTGATTAATTAGATTTTAGCAGCAGTCTTTGATGCATCTTACAAATGCTTTGTAATAAATCTGAGTGTGAAAAAAAAGTCGTACTTTTTCATTATATCAGAATTTTCATTTTGTTACCCTTACGCTGGTTCACTCAGTTCCATCAAGGCTGCTTAGCAGGGTGGCCTCTAGTTGCAAGCCTGACTAAAGCACAGCTATCACATCTGCTTATTTACTTGTGTTCCAAACTTGAACGGCCTGGCAATGAAGTAATTGCTGACATATGAGCTCAGTACACAGGGATGTGGGCATTCTTTTTCAGCTAATGTGGTCCACATTATGTGGTCTCAGGTTGCAGGCAGTAAGAGTGCTTGCAAATTACAGCCCCCACTCTGCCTGGAACAAGGAATTTTGCAGCAACGGTGCCTTCCCAGAGAGAACTATTGATGCTGTAATTTTTATTCGTCTCCAGGATGCTTTCAAAAACTCTCCAAGGGAATCATTAATAGATTGCAGAAATCAGCTGTCACTTTAAAAGATCCTCCTTCCTCTTCTTCTCCTCTGTAGGCACCAATGATTTCCATTCAAGAAGATCAGATTTTTATCTGCACTTCATGCAAAGCTCTCACTAAACATAAATTAAAGTAAATAAGATTAATGAATATAAGCTACTATTTTTATATTTTCATTTGGGTTTGTTTTCTTTGATCAGGGGATGCCACATGCAGCAAGTCTTATTTCAGTAACATGATTCAGCTTCTCTGCTGAAACTTGGCATCAGATTTTCAGAGATTTGAAACATAAAATATAAATATGTATCATCTTGTATATAAAATTTCTGCATTTTTTTCATTATTAATGTGATTCCTAGAGAAAGGTACAAGCTACCCAGCTGCTAAGTCATTAATGAAGTCCTGGTAGCTAATTAATCAGAAGAAGTAGCTATGGGAATGGCAAACCTATAAACATGTACTCTGAAACATTCTCAGTTCCTAAACTTTGGCATTGTCACGAAATTCCTAATACAAAGACTCCTAAGGCAAATCCTTAACCAGCAAGGTAATTCTGACCCAGCATCAGGGATTATGATAGGATACAGGTCTGCTCACTCTTCTAGATGGGTGTGGTGAGCCTTATCCTAAAAGGGCAGATATGGGGTTGAACTGCCTGAGGGACCCCACAAATCTCCCAGCTCAGCCCTTCAACATTTTCTCACCCCAGCTGGGTACTTATGAGCTGCTTCCCACACCTTTTGCTTCTAACTGCTAATGCAAGGATTGTTCTGAGAGAATTACTGAAGATATTACTTAAATGCTGATGTTCCCAGCCTAGGAGGAATATGCCCTGTACATAGAATAACAAAGCAGACATAAGTTGAGGAGTGATACTAAGTAACTGTGTTTTCTGGTCTATTCAACTCTAAGATGTAATAGGAAATAATTTATCTTAACATTGTTGGATTCTAGTTTTCTTTTAAATCTCCTTGTAGTTAGGAGCTACATAAATAAAAGGGAATTATTTAGTAATTATTTAGTAATTATTAGCACAACAAATTTTCAGATATTAAGGACCACTCCTTTATCTAATCAGAAAATAGTAGAGAAGCTGGACAGACACACATTTTATAATTTGAGGTTTTAACACGTAAATAGTAACTCATGCAAAAAATTTCATAGAAAAATAAATATTTAACCAAAGTTTCTACTTTGCTCAGGCTCCTGAAGATAGGCCTATTTAGTCTGTTCACTCTACTCAGCTACTGAAGAACAGTCTCTTTGCAAGCTCCATATTAAACTGCAGCCTTATTTACATTTTACAGCATTTCTTGCAAATTAGATCTCACAGTGGATGCTTGGCTCAGTCAAATATTTCTCAAGCACCTAGAAGGCACTCATCAACAGATGTTTTGCTCAGTCAAGCTTTTATCTCATGGTTCAACGTTCATGAAGCTTTTCAGGAAGGATTTCTTATTAGAATGGATATTTGTATGTATGACATGTCCTCTAATCACAAGTGCAGTAAAGCATGTGTGAGCAAACTAATTTGTGGGCAGCAACTACTTGTTACTTCTTAAGACTTTAATTAGGAAACAAAAATGACATTTTATGATTTGAGTTGCCAACATCATAGACAATCATGAATAGCAAGTCAGAAAATTTGGCAGTAGCTTGGCTAACCTTGACTGATACACTTATGCAAAATATGATGCTTATAAATAAACAACAACAAAAAAGTAATTTAATCTAAAATTTAATTGCTTAAGACAGTTTATATAAATATAACTATAACTATAACTATAAATATATAAAATATAAATCTAAATGTAAATATAAATCAATATCAACCAAGAATATATTAATAAAATAAAACCATGAGAAACAAAAAAGTTCTTTTGTTATGCAACAAAAATGTTTAACTAAACACACAAACCTTTATTTATAGCAGACAGAAATATCAATTCGTTTCCCAGGGTGATACTTGGAACATCAGAAGATGTTAATCTGATATCAACATGGCACCTTTCTCCTAATAAATTTTACAAAGCACTTATCACACCAGGAATGTGCGTATCATTTCATGCCAAGAACACCCTGATCTGCTATGTCCCATCTCACAAACTGTGGAAACTATTCTGTAGGTACTGCATGAGAGAATTCAAATTAATTCAGGCTCGATAGAGGCAGAATTATTGCAAGTATCAACATATTTTATACATACAGTCTTACAGTCTTTTACCTGCTGTAGTCTCCACAGGATCTTAAAAAAATTCCACCTGCTTTGATCAGATTACAGGAGCCAATCACATCTCCTTTGCACTACATTCCAGCTAAAGCAGCTCAATCTCTTACCAACAGGATGTTCTGTTTAAACTGATTAAAAACTTTAAGAAAATGTCTTTAATTTAAAGGAAAGAAAATAAACCAACTTCTGAAATACATTGATCATTATTATTTGGTACTACTGAATGAGTCCACAAAATCTTACCTTGTGCTTTAACTAAAGCTAAAATACAAAACTGCAGCAGGGAGAATCACAGGCAGGCTTATAATGATAGAAGGTGGCAACCTGCCACTATTCTTTTGTTGTCATTGGCAAGAACACAATCATGTGCCCTTTAATCTTTGTTATTCAGCCTGCTGCTCATATGGATAACACAATCAACCACTTCTTTCAATCAAAGGAATAGGGACAGAATCGGCTGCACTGAGAGCGATGCCAGGACCAGACTAAACTTGTGAAATCCAAATACTCAATAAAAATTTAAAGCAATAAAAGGTGTCTTTGTTTTGCTGTTAATTTACAAGATATCCATAGTGTAGCACAAATTAATTTCCTAGGTAATAATTTTAACTTCTTCATGGGTTCTTTTCCATACATCACCAAATACAGTGTGCACTTATTGCATTATTAGTAGTAATAATATTACTACAAATAGCAATACATTTGAAAAGTTTCATGTATTCACCCTTATGGATTTTTGTTTTGTAGTTTTCCTAGTGCTCAGTCCATATAAGCCTGGTGCCTAATCCTCAAGAAGTAGAAACCCTGGTTAATTCCATGAAATATTTTAAGTTTCCTTGTCTGTTTTTTATCTCATCTGAGATTTTTTAAAAATAGTAACATCTGAGCAATTGATAATTGCCAATGTAATCTCTTGTTTACTTTCAAAAGGCAGTTAGAAATAGTTTCAGGCAATGGACAGGCCTTGCTGATTCTGTGCTTCTACTAGCTCCTTTTAANTATTTATTATATTATATTTATTATGAGAAGGGCATTAGGGTTAGATTCAGGGAAAGGGCTTCAGTGCAGCAGGTCACCCTTGAGTAGAACAGAGCTCAGACCTCGATGCAGAGTGCAGGAGGAACTGCCTGAATTTAGAGCAGTGAACAGCTATCCTAAAAAAAGCTGCATATTTTAAACCCTGCTCTTTTGTGCATGAAATCCCATGCATCCACATGGGATTCACAGTCCAGACCTTTATAGTAAGAGTATACTGTTTCCAACAGTATGTGTCTCTACGTACTAACCTTTTAGATGTAGAAGGCACATGGTTTTTTTCCCTTGTGTGCCTGAGATCAGAGATGCTTTGGCATGATACTGGCCAGCAATTCAGCACCTTGATCAACTGGAATTACTCAGGGTGCCAGAGGTGAGAAGAGTACTGTGCAGTTGATGGGAATAAGTAACTTTCACAGGAGTGAAAAGACAGTCATGTAAAGGCACACATGAAAAAGGTGTCTTCCACACTGCAGATTAGACAGATACGGCCACGAAGGACCTAGAAAATCTGACTCTTCTTACAGAGTAGGCAGCTAATTAGATAGGAAACTTGTCTTTTTCATAAGAACTTCACCACCAGTACAGTTTCCCTTAGATAGGTCTTGGATTAAAAAACTGTACAGGTGCCTCCAGCCCCTGGATTACTGAGTTGACATCTTCTATACCTTTCCCATTTTTGGCCACAATATATCCTGGTTTCAAGAAGAATGGAGGCACCACTCCCCAGACAAACTACGACACTTTGATAGGGGTGAAGGTGTCCTCATGGAAGGACCTATGTGCAAATGAATCACCTCAGGCTAGAGAAGATAGGAGCTCAGGTTTCCCAGTTCTTTTGTATGTGTTATAGTGATGAGCCTTCAGTGAAAAAAAAGGCTCATCACTGGACCTGTTGTGCTCATTGTGTTTTTTGAGAATGAAAACACTGACCTTTGTGCACGCTTCAGTACAATTTGCATGGATTAAGTTTGACTAAAATGCTTGGATGCTTGGTTTCTCTAGGGGGCTTAGGTAGAGTTTAGTGACCTCACAGTCTAGTATCTCAATTAGATAGGGAGCTTAAAGACAGAGATATCATGTAAGTTCTGGGTATCACGTTTTTAAAGAGCTCTTGTATCATTGAATTTCCCTCAGTTCTTGTTAGGAGCTGGGCAAGTCTTGGGACAATACAGTCTCAATTGTCCACGGCACTGATTATTACGTACAAGTATTATTTTTACACACAAAAATGGTTATGCTTATATTTAGAATATATTTAGAATCATTTCCTTGTAAGGAAACAAAACTTATTCTCTCTTCAGATTTTTCACAAAATGTAGTGGCATAGAGTTGATACAGAACAAAACAAACAAAAAAAAAACAAAACAAAAAAAGCAGTCAATGGTCCATCATTTTCTTTACATGTCATATTCTAAAAATCAGAAAAGTCACTGATCTGTCAAATGCTAAGCTTGTGCTTCAGAGACTTCACTAACAAAAGTAGTCTGTAGATAATTTTGCAGTTTTTGCATTTTATTTTACTAGTTTCAAGTTCACAGGCAAGTGTCAACACAAAAAAAAAAAGTAACTATAACAGAAGTTAGGCATAAAAAGAATATCAGAATTGAAACCCTACCATGTTGTGCATATGATCCTAATTATGATGTCATTATTTAAGGAAAGATCTTGCTCATTAAAAAATTTGCCATTGGAGTTTAGCTAAAACATGTTTACAAAGAAAATCAGTGGAACAAAACAGACATCATTCAACAGACAGATGCCATTCAATCCAAGTTACAAATGCATATACTTTATACAATCACAATTCAGTATTGTTCCTTTTCAATTAACTGTGAATATGAAATGTTAATTATTTGGATATACCAATCTTGATAGCTCTTGATAATAGATTTTTTAAAGCCTCAATAAAAGCTAAAACCTCACTGAGTCCTTGTCTAGGCTATACTTTGTTTGAACACCCTCACACTGTCTACTATACCTCCCAGTACTGAGACAGTGAAAACATTTCTGAAGATCGTTCAGCACCATTTCCCAGAGTCTTGTAAGAATATTTACAATCAAGACAAATTATGTAAATACAATCTCTGCTCTAACTAAGAAAATGCTAATACTTCATACTTGCCTTAAAACAATTTAAATAATTTGTGTGCAGTTCACCTTCATCTTTATGTCATTGTATACAGAGCTAATCATGCTCATACTAAATATTTTACACTCCTCAGGCTCTTGTGTGACTCACGGTGGAGGAAACTAATTTTTCTAGGAAGGACTCTTACTAGAACATCAGCACAAGGAGTAAAAATGCTTATGGTAGCAAAGGCCTGACATTTAAATATATGACAGTTTTTATAAGAGCAGACTTTTAATTCCAGAAATAGATAAAAATCTAGCTTAATTCTAGGTCTGTTGGTCTGAGATCATAGGCAGTTTGTCTTCTGTGAAAGCTTATCTATGGTGCAAACCCACTTTCATTCCTCTAATGACACCTGGGTAACTTCACAGCTCCCTCATACCCTCTCACTAGTCTTACATATTTATGTGTTATGGACCTAACACTGAAGCATTCAACACTTTGCTAAAATGCTTTTATTACTACTCTGCCTAGTCTAATTTAAGAATGATCACTATAGTGCAATAGATCTCAAACCCTAGGCATTTTTCCAGATAATCTTCTTAAATTTCATTAATTTGCTTAATTTTACTGAGTCTGTCTCTAGATTTCAATCAGTTCAGATATTTAGAGATAACCAACTCAATTTTAAACACTGAATATGTCAAATATATGAAAATTTAAATAGATATATGTCTAGAAGTTGTACAAACTTAAAGAGTATATGAATAATTACTTAGATATGCAGATATTTGTTTCTTTGTTTGTTTATAAAAATATATTTTTAGGGCCAGGGTCTGAAACTTTATAGAAGGGTAGGCTCCTGACCTCAAGCAACTACCTAATCCTTTCCTATGTCACAAGAAATTACCAGCTAAGCTTAATTCATTCTGCATGTTTGACAAGGGATTGGTCCCACTGTCCTGGAGACATAAAGTAGTAATCTTCACAGCAGTACTTCACAAGTATCACCAGTTAAGTAGCCTGAGGTTCAACCAAATGCAGTAGGCATCAACTAGAAATAAATAGTGCATTGAATTTCTGACACAATCTACCTTTCTTGGTTGTTGAAGAAGGGCCATCCAAGAACAAAAGATTTCGCTTCATTTCACTTCATCTTTTTTGAAGAAATTATAAATGAAGCTTATGATACTATGATACACATCAGAAGACAACAGCAGACGTGGACCATCCACTGCTAAATGATGAAATAGGTGGAAGAGAAGAAGAGAAGAGAAGAGAAGAGAAGAGAAGAGAAGAGAAGAGAAGAGAAGAGAAGAGAAGAGAAGAGAAGAGAAGAGAAGAGAAAAGAGATATATCTGACTAAAGGCCTGGGCATGAGGAGATATTCTCCAGCCATGAATATTATCCATTTAACAGTATTGCCTTAAGAATGAATTAACATATAAAATATTACTTTAAGTTACATTTGGCTTCTAATCAGCAAACCAGTTGTTTCATACAAAAATTAAGGCTAGGACAGCCATCTTCATGTTATATTTCTGCACTTGACTTTTTTCTATCAATGTGTAAAGCCTTTCATTCTTCATTACATAATTCAAACACAACTATTTCAGTCTGACTGACTCCTGTCAGTCAATATCACTGTGAGCTATCCTTAGTGCTCATAGACAAATTTATATTGCTTACAAATGTAGGAAACACCCTCTCTGTCCTTGAGACAAGACATTAGGAGTGGCACTAATTAGTGTCCAGCCTCGGACAGGCTTTTGTGCAGCCCTTCTTGATCCATCCCTACAGTTTGACAGTAAGCCATTGAAACCATTCTCCTGAGCTTTATTTTTGCACCTAGTTGTGCAGCCTTACAGTAGGATTATTTTGATCCCTGGCTCCTGCATGAAACTGTCATGTGAAATGGTGCCTGAAGCCTTTCCATAGTCAAAATAAATCATATCTGCTCCTTCTTTACCCATCAACCCATTACCTTGTCAAAAAGACAAATAATGTGGTTTGACATGATCTGTAATGGACAAATTGATGAGAGCTCTTACTTTACATCTTGCTTTCAATAATTTTGTTATTGTGTTCTTACATGAATTTAAGTTGTTTAGTTGTATATAGTATCTTGGCTTACTTTCCCCTCCATAGTTTTCAAGGATTAATACTATTTTTGCTTTCTTACAGTTTTTTGGGACTCCACCCATTCTGCATGAGTTCTCAGATATAAATGCTAATGGCGTTGAGATGGTCTCATTCAGTTTGCTGAATCTCCTGCTGGGAATTTTACTTGGCTGAACAGATTTGAAAATGACTCATGAGTCTCTTCCCTCTTTTTTTACTTATAGTACAGTGGCTCTTGCCTCTATTTCCATATGTCTTAATTGTGTTAACCAATAAGGTATTTTACTGAAGATTGAAAAACAAAAAAGACATTAAACACTCAGAATTCTCAGGATATTTCACTATTGGATATCCTATTCCTTTGTGTAGAGATCTTTCTTTACTCTTCTAAATACCAGTATGATTACAGACTATTTTTTTGCCTCTTGATAACTGCCTGTCATTTTATACTTTTTTGATTTTGTGTCTACAGTTTCATGTTGTTCTTTTATACTCACCCTTAATAAATTCTGAGAAATCTCTTCTGGTGTGTGAGGTTGCTGAAGAGTTCATATCCCAGTTAAATTCATGGCATAACATAATTTCTAGCCTTTCTTCATTTGTGACCCATAAATGGCTTTTAAGAATCTATCAGACCTTGTGGTCTTTATTCCTGCAATTTCACTTTCCCTAGCTTCTTATCTATCACTTCTCTGAGTTCATGGAAGTCTGCTTTCCTGAAAAAAAAAATTAGTCTCTTTCTCCATCTCAAGAGAAAATAACTTCAAAATTCATATTTTCATATTAACCCTTATCCATCTACTTTCACTTTCTCAGTAAGGTCTTCCCAACTGGCCACAACCGAGTTCAAACAAGTATTACTGTCCATCACCTCACTTTAACCTGTCTGTTCTATCTCTTTGCAAGCGGATGCCTGAAGAGCTGAGAGTTTTTCATTGGCAAAAAAAAAAAAGCAACCTGCCTGGTTTTAGTTGGTAGTTCCCCTTTTAAAAGCACAACATCCAACACTTGCTTATATTCTACCGAAGACCATGTGTTGGGTTAGGTAAGGATAGATTAGTCATTGGCCCCTGAATGTGTTGGGTTGGGTAAGGATAGAGTTTATTTTCTTCACAGAAGTATGGGGCTGTGGTTTGGATTTCTGACGGCAACAGCGCTGCTGACACAGAGATGTTTAAGTCACTGCTGAGCAGTGCTTACACAGGGTCAGGGTCTCTTCTGTTTTTCACCCACACCACCAGCGAGGAGGCTGAAGCTGCACAAGGGCTTGGGAGGGAACACATCTGGGACAGCTGACCAAAGCGATATCCCACAACATATGGCATCATGTTAGTATATAAGGCCAGGGGAAGAAGGAGGAAGAGGGACACGTTCTGTAAATATTCCCAGACCACAGAATATTCTGAGTTGGAAGGGACCCACAAGGATCATCGAGTCCAACTTTTCAGTGAATGGCCCATCCAGGGATCAACCGCCCACCCTTAGTGTTATTAGCACCATGCTCTGACCAGCTCAGCTCCTCTCAGGGTCACATGTTCAGATTGATTATTGATATTTATCTTCCCAAGTCACTGCTATGTGTGATGGGAACCTGCTCTCCCGGGGATGGTGGAACACCTGCCTGCCCATGAGAAGTGGTGAGTGATTTCCTTGTTTTGCTTTGCTTTCATGTGCAGCTTTTGCTTTCCCTGTTAAACTGTCTTTATCCCAACCCACAAGTGTTCTCACTTTATCTTCCAATTCTCTTCAACATCCCACCAGAGGAGAGTGAATGAGTGATCATGTGGGACTTGGCAGCCAGCTGGGATTACACCATGACACCAGTTAGGTTCAACATGTTCTGTGAGCATTTTGAGGGCTTGAATACCTTTACATGTATTTTTTATATTAAAGGCAATATCTTCTTTATTTTCCATTCAAAATCACACTTTATTTTCAATACTATCAATATTCTAAATCTGTGAACTAATTTTCCATAATGAAAATCAAATAATTATTTCATTTGTGTAGTAAGACATCAAGACCATCATTTGCATCTAAATCTATTCTGCTGTGTTAGATGAAGCACCTAAAATGTTTAAAATACAGTTTTATCCTTTCTATCACCATTATGGCACAGTAACTTTCCCCTTTTCTATTTTAAGCCTTTAAGACTGACCTGTAAACTTATGCTGCCATCATTTGCTAATCTAGACTAAAATTTTTTTCTCCCATAGCTTTGAGAATGTACCTTCATCTTTGGTATGACCACAGTGAAAACTCCAGTGGAAGAAATGCACCTCACCTCTGTTCAGTTGTCCCCCTAAGAACATCACCCATGGGCTGTGAAAACAAAGTCATCCTGCCTACAAGTCTGCAGATACACATTTTTATTCAATTTATCTATACCTATGTGGGCTGTTACCAATAGCTATGGGCACTAAAGGGAATTCCAGCTGAGCTCTCATTTTTACTCCAGGAGCAATGTAGCTACTCATCTTCCTAAGATGACTCCTGGCAGCATCCATACAGCCTATGACTTACAAAGCTATCAGTGCCAGGACCTTGGGTGAATGAATTCATCTGCCTTCCCACCACTATTATTCTGTGGCACCAGCACATTTTCTTCTCCCTTGTCCCTTGAAAAAGCACTATTTCCTACTTAATTTGAAAACTGCTACCCACCTAACTGCTCCATCCCACTCTTAACCACATTTATTCTCTTCATTTTATCTGATGCACATATATGTACTCCACATCCCAAGTGGGATCTCACTTCCTTGTTATGTTATGATTGTAACAACTCCAAGCAGATGATTTATTCAAGAACTCTTACCTCAATATTGTACCTCTTTTTTTCCCACTGATCAAAGCTATTCCTTGATTTTTTGTAACTTTTTTTCCTCAGAATTACTGGAGCAACATATGCTTATTCAGATTTTTAGCTCATGTTCATCAGTCTGATCTCTTTAAATTCTCTGTTTTTAGAGTATTATCTCTTTGCCATTTGTGAACTCGAAAAAAGCTCTCAGGATCACCATACTTTGTCCAAAGACTTACATAGTTAGACTTCTGCATTATATACGTCGAAAGGGATATGGCATATGTATATATGGCATTTTCCCATCCAAATGCATTTCTAACAGGCTGTATCCATTCATGTCATGCTAAGAGAAATGAATGAAAAAAACCCCACATTAAAACAAATTATCATTTCTCAATTATTAGTCTGGAAATGTGCTTTTATAGATTCTATTTGGCCAAATCCTTTCATTAGCTTAATCTGTTGGCAATTCAAACTCGACAAATGCCTTTTTCCCTGCTGTATTTTTAGGATAGATCTCTTTTCTCTTGGGCACAATCATCCATGATATTTTCACAAGTTCAAGTCACTCTCAGAAATTATTCTTCTCTATTTCACAATTCTTTTACTTGGGTTTACAGCTCTTACTCTGTCATCTGGGTACATGTTCCCAAAGCTGTTGAGGCCAATATAGGTATCAGTCTCCAACAGCAGGTCAGTGGCCTTATTGCAATATTTTCCTTGTCTCTCTGCAGCTGCAATATACTGTCATCTGCAGCTTTGTTGGGGAAGAGAGCAAAGAGATAAAACAGAAATGGTTCTAGGGAAGGTACAAAAAGAAATCTGGATAGAAAATTAAGAATGAATGTGAGAAAGATAAAAATATTCAGGAGACAGATTTCTTTTCTCACATGCCTCAGCTCATATTGATTATATCCACAATAAGACACCTCCACAGTCACAGCTTCTAAACTGTATATGGATTAAAAATATTGACACCAAGAAGCTGTCAGATAGTTCTTGATAGCTTGTTAAGAAATGTTAAAGAAAGGAAAATTAGGAAAAATATTAGGCAGGGATAGAAGTAAAGGAAGAGAATAATTTCAAATCTGATAACTTCTATATATTTACCTTTTATATAGCTCCCTGGAAAATGACAGTAAACGGTTCCCTGCCTCAAGCCCTTTCAAAGATCATGCAAACTCAAAACTTGCCTATATGAGTTTTTGGGTTAAGGAAAAAGCCTGCCAAGTGGTAACTAATTGAGCATATCTCAATTTGCAAAAATTATTAAGAAAAACAGTTGAAACTGAAGAGTAGCAATGACAATGAATATCATGAAAAAAACCTCCTTGGTAGCAAAACTATCTTGTCCTTTTCATTGTTCTTTCATGTGTAAATAAATTGAGCAATTATGTATGTAAATAAAACAAGGCCCAATGAAAGTTCTACTTCAAAATATTCTCCCAAGGGAGCCAATTATAAGCTACTTCACTTAACACACTAAAATGCTGCGATATAAAAGAATAAGAAAAGTTCTAACAGACTTTAACTATACTAGATGATTCACCATGAAAGGTCCTTTCCATATCTGATTTCTATGAATCAAGGATCTATAAAACCATCAATTTTCAGGGGCTGTCACCCCCATTTCCTCACTAGTAATTTCTGTTATCACTGGAAAACAAAGTTACCAATAAAGACATCAGTGAAAAGTTGCTAGTTATCTGTATTTAAAATGCAGATCTTTTATTCAAATGCTGCTATGACATGTAATATTTCCCAAAAAAACCCCATCTCTCAGCTCAGAAGAGCTGTATTATTATTAGAGGTGCAAAAACACCTAGAACTGGCCCATACCTACTTAGCACACAGAAGCAGTTCAGTCACTGGAATACCAGTGTCTGCCTTCCAGGTCCTAGCCAGATTACTAAGTTCAAAATTGCTCTTTTATTTATTTCTCAGCAGCATAATAAATCTTGAATTATCTTCTGCCAAGTAAATAGTGGAGCCTTGAAAGAAATGCCTTTTGCCACCATCTTCCTCACATCCTGACAGTGAGGTCACCCGTCAGAAATAGGAGCTCTTGGCTTGAATCAGTGAGTCAGTGATCATGAAATCTGAGACAGCAGTAGCAGCCAAGATAGTGAAATCTGATGATGATTCTTTAAGACATACATGCCTAAAAGTTTTGCTCAGAAGTGATAATACTAGCATCTAAATGACTCACCTTCCTTTCTGGTGGGAGATATTTATGTGCATACATATAATTATATAAACATGTATTTGCAATATGACGTCTTTATGCATTTCTTGGGAAAGAGATTTTTTCTTTAAGTAGAAAACGGAAGAAATAAAAATGCAATGTACCATGAACATCAGGTTTTTCTCTTTATGGCAGTGCATTATATGTACTAGAAGGCCTTTGCAGTAAGATTCAAGATCATTTCAGATCTCATCTTTCTTTAATTAAGGTAAATTAATTGCTCATTCTCCACTGAAAATTCATTTTATCTTTCATATCTCAACTAGCTTGTTTTTTAGCTAGTAACAGAGGTTTGTTTTTTTGTTTTTTTTTTTATACTAATTCTTTAGCAGTTCACTTCCATGTCTCTACAGAAGCTTTGTTTTGCTATAAGGTCAATCCTTGTTATCACCTCCAGGTAAGCCAAGAGGTCTTTTTTATGACTGCAGCCATTCAAAGTACACAGCTCCTTCTATTTCAAAACAAGTGAATAATGAACAATCCTTTGACATAATTATTTTTGCCCCTAAATGTTATGCTTGATAATATGCTTTTGCAGCCTCACTGACAACAGGAGGATCATCCCACCTCTTCCCTTCAATGCCGTATGTTTTATATTTTCAAGTACTTTATTTACTTTTCTGTTTTCCCAACAGATATTTTAATCTTGTTCAAGTTCCATCAGCATCCCGAACTGGAATATGACTGCAGATCCAGACAGTTCCCAGAAAAGCCTGTCAGGAATCTGGATCAACACTTGCACTATGAGAACTTGTGTAAATTAAATGCCTTCTGCACTCATCCTTCTTTGATTAGCCTCTCAGATATGACATGTATGCTCAAAACTATGATAAAATAGGATCATAAAATGCAACATCCAAAAAAACCCCAACAAAATAAAGAAAACAACTACAAAAACAAAACAAACAAGCAAGCAAAAACCCAAAAAATACAAACAATAAACCCAAAAACAAACCAATAAAAAACCAAGAATCCCCTTAGCAACTTGTAAGCAAGAACATGAATGGCTGTGGGTTATAGAAACTGTGCAAATGTGACAACAAAACTGGTACTGTGGTATTTGGTTTTCATTTGGTGGCCATCACAGAACCAATATATATATTTTACCACATATAAAAAGACACTAATTAATCTATGAAGATAAATCTATCCAACTCTAATTTTCCTGTTCCAGGTGGCCTTGGATATTATCCCAAATTATGGGTTAAAATATGAAAAAGTAAAATAATTTAGCCTATACATCTATTTAAATAAAATTGCCTTACTTGATTGTTATAATAAAATAGATACCATAGATACCATCCTGAGTTGGAAGGGACCTCCAGGGATTATTGATTCCAGCTCCTGGCCCTGCACAGGAGACATATACACTGTCTTTTACATGGAACTCAAGACTGTGCACTTGTAGCATAAAAAGACATTTCTATGCGGCCTGTAAAGGCACCAGAGCTTCAGAGAAGGGCAGAACTCAGGTACCTTTCTAAATGCTTCTGCTCTGTAGCAGCATGCTCCATGAAGTCAGATACATTGGTTCCTATTCTGAAGCTCCAAATTCCTTCCTTTCTGAGCACATGATTTCCAGGTCAGCAGCCCAAATTTCTTGTACACTGCTCATAGGCACAGATCCCTAAAAGCATCTAAGACCTCTAACTCTAAACAATTAAGATGTTTATTGCCTACAGTCTCTGCCTGTAACAGCATTTCCTTTCAAAGCCTCTAGAGTCTTAACATTGTAAGCTGTTTTTTGAGCTTCTCCTTTTACAGTAATTCTGGTTTTTTTCCATTTTCTCCTTCAGGAAAAATGCCGAAAATTTTAATTTTCTGGGAAAACACTTGTCTAAGGAAATGCATTATTTGATCTATATCTTAAGTTCTATATTTTGTGCTCTAGAATGATCCTGGTTGAGCATGGGAGCTTGGACCAGATGACCTGCTGTCGTCCCTTCCAACCTGACCCATTCTGTGATTCCATGATTTTTAATTTATATCTTATGTGTTAATGCTGATAATTAATAGGCTAAGGCCAGTCTTTTCATACTCACATAGATTATAGAAAGTCCATTAAATCTTGGAAGCTTGCAGAAGTTAGCAGTTCTGTCTCCTCTTACTGTCAGATCTGTTCATCCCAGAAATCAATAAAGGTTTGAAGAATGTATTTACCCCGAACACACACACGTGAAAGTTTATGAATGAGAAGCAGCTGTAATTTAAAACTGTGCCTGCAGACAGACGTCATGAATTATTTTTAGTAGTTACGATAACATCTTGGGCAGAAGCCTAAAAAGCACTTGCAGACCCACTTGTACCTATAAATCCAAATCTGAGATTCTCATAATCTTTCCTCAGTTTCTGCATAACCATTTAAACTCTGCATGTTCCCCACATGTCCTGAATTTAAATGCATGCCTGAAAGAGCAACAGTCTTAAAAATCCAAGTGATTTGGCCCAAGCCTGCCCATGACCAGCAATTAAGCTGTCCTCTGCCTTTGTCCATGACAGGCTCTCCAAGGCAGTGAAAGCTAGGTGCAGGCACAAAATGCAGGTGTGGCAATCCCTCTCTATTGAAATAGGTCGGTGAAAGTGTCAGGCTATCAAATGTTACGTCAGGAAACAGCTAATTGATAAATAAACACCTGCCTAGTGATAAATTATGGGATCGGGTTCCTCACAAAAATGGAATGACATTTCCTGTAAGATAATGTAATGGTTATATGGTTTTCACAGGAGGAAACACAATTAACCTTTTATGGTGCAATAAACTTTGAAGTTCTTGCTGCAATAGCTGGCACCTCTTTGGGAAATGAGATGGAAAGCATCTGCTCTCAAAACAGACCATCCGCTGTTTCGGCTGACTCTCTAGAGATACAGATTTGAATCCTCCAGGGAGATGATGGTATTCAAGCCAACCAGCTGCTTCTTCCCAAATGCTCCAATGTGGAAGGGTAACATCACATAGCACACTCTGACAATACAGTAAGGAGAGGCATCACTAACAACTCTCTGTCTCATTAGGATCCTTCTATCACATTTTGAGAAGGGATTAGTTCTTTTCACATGTGCTAGGCTTGCTCAGTTCAATTGTAATTGATTAGGCCAATGGGGACATTAAACATAAATTTGCCTGATGGACACAGATAGTACTCAGCCTGCTCAAGTCTATTTCTATAATGTAGATGTTCTACATTTAAAAGAAGTTTGAGGACTTCTATTACTTTAACAGAGAGATAATTGGTCCAGCCACTGGACTCGAGAAAGCTGTTGATCTCATCCAGGGGTGTACACCCACACTTCATCATCTGAATACATCTCCAGCTCTGGATAGCTATCAATCATATCTAGCTCTAGATATAATACAATTAGATCTAAACCACCTAATTCACACACAGAAAACACCCCTAAAATTGATAGGTTGTATCCTACCTTAGCTGCATAAAAAATCTAGGATGAAAAAGAGACAGGACTCTTATGCAACTGGACTTGCATGGGAATAAGTTCAACATCATCATCTGAAAAATACCCTCAGGGATAGAAGCCAGGGACTCAATTGTATCTACTGAGCAAACTCACTCGGTATCCTGGAAAAGAGAATATTTAATTTCATAGAAATTAAATCAGAAATGTCAATCAGAAATGTCTTTGTTTTGCCTTACTGGACTTCAGTGCTTTCCACTTAGTCAGTGTGGGATCTATCAGGAATCAAAAATGGAGTATTTGACAACAATGCAATGATGCTCTTCATTTTAAAGTGTAGTGGTATGTAATAGTAGGAACACCATGCCCTGTGTTGGTCAGTGTGTTCTTCTAAAACTTAAATGAACTGGAAAGGGTTCAGAGAAAATCAAAATAATGATAAGAGGGTTAGAAAAGTTTAACTATGAGGAAAGGTTGAAGAGCACAGCTACCACTGTGAGACCACTGTGAGACCAGTGTTGGTTAAATTTGAATGTTCATAGTGATTGAAGGAGGTCCCTGATGACTGGGAAAAAGCATTACATGCTTTTCAAAAAGGGCAGGAAAAATGATAAAGTGAACAACAGGTCACTCAGTCTCCCTTCACTCTCTCAGAGGATTACAGAGAAAGACCTTATGGAAATTGTTTTCAAGCATGTGACAAGAATGTGTTTGGGAACAGACAGCATGGATTTACCAAGGCCAAAGTACACTTGACTGATTGCCTTCTTAGACACTAGTGACTCTTTGTACGGGCTGGAGGGAGTGGTGTGCGTCATTTGCCTTGGAACAAGCAAGGCCTTTGACAATAGTCTCCCATAACAAACGTGTAGCCTAGAAGAGGAGATGCAGACTGGATGGAACACAAACTGGATAGAAAACTGTCTGAAACAGGCTTTAGGGTAGTGGTCAACAAATTGAACTCTAACTGGCAGTGATATTCCTCAGTACTGTGATTTAACCCCAGCTGGCAACTCAGTGCCACGCAGCTGCTCGCTCACTCCCCCTGTGCTGGGATTCTGGAGAGAACTGGAAGGGTAAAAGTGAGAAAACTCATGGATTGAGATAAAGGCGAAGGAAAAAACTGCACATGCAACCAAAGCACAACAAGGAATGCATTCACCATCTCCCGTGGGCAGGCAGGCATTCAGCCATCCCCAGGAAAGCAGGGCCCCAATATGCATTATGATGACTTGGGAAGACAAACATAATTATTGCAAGAATTCCCCCATTCCTTCTCCTTCCCCCAGATTTATATGCTAAGCATGACACCATATGGTGTGGGGTATCCCATTGGTCAGCTAGGGTCAGCTGTCCCAGCTGTGTCCTCTCCCAACTTCTTTTGCACCCCCAGCCTCCTCACTGGTGGTGTGGGGTGAGGAGCAGAAAAAACCTCGACACTCTGTAAGCACTGCTCAGCAATTACTGAAACATCCCTGTGTGATCAACACTGTTTCCATCAGAAATCCAAAACATAAGCCCAAATCACCTACAACAAAGAAGATCACCCCAGACAAAACCAGCACAATCTGGGGCCAGTATTGGGATGATTCTACTTAATACTTTACAATACTTTCATGAGATAAACATCATGGAGTTTAGCAAAAAGCAAATGCAACGTCCTGCATCTGAGACAGAAGAAATACATGCAGCAATACATGCTGCTGAGGCAGCAGTACTACAAAAAGGACCATGGGGTGTTGGTGGCCAAAAAACTGAACGTCAATCACCAGATTAGAGTGTAGGTAGCAGGTCAAAGCTGTTAAAGAAAGCATTTATTCCCCTTTACCTGGCATTTTGAAGGCTACATCTGGTGTATTGTGTTCAGCTTTGCACGCCCCAGTGCTGAACTTAGTCCAGCAAAGTGTCATTAAGAGGATTGAGTGACTGGAGCACATATTGTATGAGATGGAGTGAACTGGATTTGCTTGATCTGGAGAAGAGAAAGTTAAAAGGGGGTTAAATTTCTGTCTTCAGTAACCCAAAAGTCTCTCGTAAAGCCCGACTCTTGTAGGAGGTGAATGGCAAAAAGACAAGAGGTATTTAATTGCCACAGGTTGCAATAAAGAAAATTGTAACTGAATATGAGGAACAAAATTTCAGGGTGAAAATTGTTAGACACTTGAATAGATTGCCAAGAAATGTAATTACATTTCCATCCTTGGAAGTTCCCCTGAACAACCCTATATACTCTTCCATTCTGTTCACTCTGTTGTTAATGCTTCTAGAAAGAGAAATTGGTCAATATGTTTTTGGTTAAAAAAATAAAATCTGATCTTCTCTATGAGCACAAGAAAGATCTTTGAGGTCCTTTCCAGAACTTCACTTCTATGAATCATTTAAAGCTAGCCCTACAAAACAGAAATGGTGTTTTGCAGCAGCTAGATGTTGAGTTCCTTGGTAAATATTAAAATTTATGCCTGCAAATAAGACATAAGGAATAAAGCTTTGTCTGAAGCTCTGGAGTATTCAGGCACCTAAGAACTGGAGTCACAAAAACCAGTGTGTGGACTCACACTGTGAAATGTAAATAAACATAAACATATACATGACAGATAAATCCCTTTTAAAGTTTAAGGATTTAATCAGCCGTGTCTGAACTTATGATATGGTCAGTTTCTGCCCATAGTAGGAACCTATTGCAGAGTTGTGTGCTTATGAAAATATTACAGAGCACAGGTAGAAACTAGACATTGAGGTGTTCTCTCTTGGCCTTTTTTGCTGTTGTTGTTGTTTGTTTTGTTTTGTTGTTTTTTTTTCTTTTTTTCTTTTTTTCTTTTTTTTTTAATCAGCTGTTCAATTGTTAGCATACTCAGCAAGGTTAGACAAGACACTGTGAGAATTAATGCCAAGTCAGCATTTCTTAAGTGCTTTGAAGATAAAAGACAATATAAAGCACTAATTATCAGTACTAATTAGCATCCCACCAAACATGACTCACTGACTGGTTTTTCAAGTCTTTAAAGGGTTGTCAGCAATCTTCTGGAAAACTTGAAAACCTTTTTCTCACAGAGAGAAAGTGAGAGCTGGAAAGCATTGATGTAAAACCAGTGAATGGCTCTGGGCTTGTCTGACTCCAATGAGAGTAAATTCAGTGCCAGGTGAATCAGAGGCTGACCTTTCATTTGGGACCACTCTCCAAGCCATGTAGGTAATCATTAAACAAACGTATGGGGTCAGGCTCATAACTCATACAAAATTAAATGAGTAATATTAGACTCATTATATATGTCTGCCTTACCATAAAATGTGGAAATATTCTATTTCTTCCCCAAACTAGGTCACAAAAGTATTTTAGTAGCTGTTTCAGTTAGTTTTGCATCTAATGTTAAATGCTTATTCTGAACTCCAGAGTGTCTACATTTATTAAATACGAATTTTAAATGTTCAATGCAAAACAAAAAAAAAGGAAGGAAGGAATTTATAATCCTCACTCTGCAGTGAGTGCATCTGACTGCTTCAGGTGTTCATTTCACCATCTAATTAAAACATCATTTCAATTTCTCGCAGAAACATACTATCAGTTACAAGATACCTGGAAATAATTTGACTTGATGTTTATACAAGACAACTAAATAAGCAGACTGTCACAATCTGCAGGAAGGGAACATGAAATATTACCTGATCCAGCCTTTCATAGGAAAGGGAGCCTAGAATTTGTGGGAGGCAGACCAGCAGGGATGGACAGTGACTTGGCCTTGACTGAGTACACAGGAGGCATCAATCTGAGACCACAGGAAACAGGATGCTAAGTTACGGAGAGATGCATGGAATCATGGGGAAGGTTATGTTGATACATTCATGCCAAATAAGGTGATGTTCTGCGTTCTTGTTAGTGATTGGTTAGTTATGTTCTCCACATAAGGTAATGTTTGTAGTTCTTGTTGTTCATTGGTTCCCTGCCCTCAGCCAGTACCGTATATATTGTCATGTTTTCCCCATTTTGAAGTCTTCAGAGTAACCATATATTGTATGCAGCCTATCCCTTTATTTGTACATTATTAAAATTTTGCTTTCCAGGTTTACTTTGTCGTTCCTGCTTCTTCATCGCCGACATTAGTTGATGTCCCCGCAGGTAGGTACATCATGAGACCTTGTCACCAAGCATCCATTGCCGCTCCTGGGGTGGACCGGGCAGCGACAGATATTGTCTAGAATCCTGTCACATTGCATCTTGGAAAAAACCTCCGGTGATAAGGACTCTACTGCATCCCTGCAGAGATTGTTCCAGTGACTGACTGGCCTCATTGGAAACATTTCTTCCTTTTGTCAAGATGAAACCTCTCCTGGTGTTACTTGTACCCATTGCCCCTGGTCTTCTCCATGTGGCTCCTAGTGAAAA
This sequence comes from Ploceus nigricollis, assembly GCA_013399945.1. NCBI lineage: Eukaryota > Metazoa > Chordata > Aves > Passeriformes > Ploceidae > Ploceus > Ploceus nigricollis. Next base: position 417,511 of record VXBC01003479.1, on the reverse strand, counting down.
GAGAGACTCTGTCCTCTTTGCAGCCACTCTTTAGGTATTGGAATGACACGATGAGGTCCCTCCTATGTCTTCTCCAGTGTGAAAAAACCTAATTCCTTCATCTTTCCCAACATGACAGGTTCTCCAGCCTTTTGATCATCTTCCTGGCCCTTCCTTGGACCCTCTCCAGCCTGTCTACACCTTTCCTGAATGGTGGGTACCAGGCCTGGACACAGTACTCCAAGTGTTCCCTAAGACATGCTGAATACAGTGGTGACCACATCTTTATCTCTGCTAGTAAAGCCCTCATGGATGCAGCCCAGGACTTGATTTGCCTTTGTTGCTGCAGCTTAACTCATATTCATATTGTTGTCCACCAGGACCCCCAGATCTCTCAAAGAAAGGTTGCTCCTAGCCACACAGATCCCAGCCTGCACTGAGTTATTTGGTTATGTCATCCCAGGTGCAGGACCTTGCACTTGACTTCGTTAGACTTCATACAGTTCTTGCCGGCTCACTCTTCCTGCTTGTGTCTGTCTCCGACAAAGGGCTCTCCCTTCTGACAAGTCCACCTCACCATCCAGTTTGGCATCATCAGCAAACTTGGTGAGCATGTTTTCAATCCCTTCATCCAGATAATTTATGAAGATGTTTACCAGCCTGGAGCCCAATATTGATCCCTAAGGGACCCTGCTGGTAACAGACTGCCAGCCTGGGTAAAAAGCATTGATCACCACCCTCTGAGTGCAGCCTGTCAGCCACTTTGCCTCACATCTCACAGATCACACATCCAGTCTGTATCTTGCCAGTTTGCCTAGGAGAAAACTGTGGGAAGCAGTGTCAAATGCTTTGTTGGAGTCCAGGCAAACAACATTCAATGCACTTCCCATGTCGACAGAAGATGTTATGTTGTTGTAGAAGGTGTTCAGGTTAATCTGGCGTGATTCACCTTTAGTAAATCTGTGCTGATTTTTCCCAGTCACCTGCTTCATTTGGAGGGTAGTAGTTTCTGGGAGGACTAATCCCATTATTTTTCCAAAAACTGAAGTAAGACTAATGAGTGTGTAGTTTCCTAGGTCTTCACTTTGGCCCTTCTTATAGATGGGTTTAATAATGCATTTTAAAATGCTTACACTAAAATGGAACTTATACCAATAAATAAAAAAGGTTGATTTCTCTTACATTTGCTAATATTATTGATTCTTCCATGATTATGCTACTGCTAAGTAGTTTTTCATTGAATTCTTCTCTGCCTCAAATATTAAATTTGGGTAATTAGGTTTTGACTGTGTTTAGAAATTGTTTCATGAGTATTTATGAAGAAATATCAGTGCTTTGATAGTTATTAGAAAGTATAATCAACACTGTATTTTAATGAGGTCATGTAAAATTGAGATATTAATACTTTCATGTTTACTTCTAAATAATTAATTTCTAAATCTACTATCAGATGCAAACCAAAATGATATTCAAATTGATCTTCATTTTCAATAAAATTATCTTTAGAATTTTCTTTATTTAAGATGTAGAAACAAACTCTACAATGGTTTATTCCTCCAACCTTCTACTCTTATACAGTTTCAAAGGAAAACACAGAAAAAACAGTCAGAATCATATTTTACATTATAATGAAATAGACTGATATAAAATCATCACTTTTTATCTGTTCTCCTTTTTGCGGGTGAGAGAAACTTGATATAGAGCTACCATCTGAAGGATTTTCTGCATTTTTGAAATATCCTGGATCCATGTTCTCCATAATCATATAAAAGCCCATCTAGAATTTTCAAAATGGTCTAAATAGTTAGAATACTCTGAAAAATGTCAAACTTTAATTCTAAACAGTCTTTCCAAGTATACACCATCATATTTTATCTGTCTCTGTTCAAACATCAAGAAGACCACTAGTATCATTTTACTAGAAATTAGCAGGAGCAAGGAATATTTCTTTCCTCTCATTATTCAACAAATAGCAAATTGGGAAATCGTTTTGCTTAAGACTGGAAAGTACAGGTAGATCAGTTTCTGAGGCAATTTTAAAATATTAATATAATTAAATTTTCAAAAACTTCTTTTCTTTTCTTTTCTTTTCTTTTCTTTTCTTTTCTTTTCTTTTCTTTTCTTTTCTTTTCTTTTCTTTTCTTTTCTTTTCTTTTCTTTTCTTTTCTTTTCTTTTCCTCCTTTTTTTCTTTCTTGTTTTTCACAGGGTGTTCTCCCCCCTTTATATTAACTAATTTTCAGCCATAGGTTTACAGTGGGAAGATTCAGGAGCAGAAACACCAACCTCGATAGCCACTGAGCTAACAATTTGCACATCTCCTTTCCTGTACAGCACAGAAGTGTCTCTCTGACTTTGGCAAAGATGAGAAATGATAAAAAAGCCCAGAAACTATTGCTACACAGCTGCCAAGAACATATTTGTGGCTAACACACATATCCTAGTCCTCTCTTTGTCACAGTGGTTTTTCATTACTTTGATATGAGATGGAAACAGGCCTGATGAGGATGGTGGAGAGCAGCTGAGTTCCCATTTACACAATGGATGCCTCTTCCCTGCTACATTCGTCTTTTTTAAAGTATTTTTCTCCTGAGATCAAAATGAATTATCTGTATCATAAACCGATTTATTCTCTTTTCCTGTTTTTTTTTTTATTTCGGAACAATGACTCACAGTGGAACCTGAAAATTTAAGTGATATTTTCTACTGCTTCATTATTCACAGCTACTCTTGGCCTCAATATCTAAAATTGTTAGTAATATTGTTTTCTTCGCTTGTGATCCAACTTTTTTTGGGTTGAAAACAAAAATATAACTATGGCTGTTTCTGGAAGCCTTTCCTGGCAGGGACTGAATGCACCAGTCTCAGGTAAGCAGTAAAAAAAAAAAAGCATCTTTTTCAGACATAGGAGGGATTCCATTTCTTTGCTCTGTGAGAAAAAGTCAATACGTTATCACCATAGCAATGCTTGCTCTGAGCTGAACAGTTTCTGTGAGGAAAGGAAATGCAGGCAGTGGTTTTTTGCACACAGAAAATTATTTCAAATGGGTGCCCTAAGAAATATAGCACCAATGCTTCATCCCTATTCTTCATTATATTAACAAGGGAACAGCAGATTGTTGAAACTTTCCAGGGTGCTAAAATTCACTGAAACCTTGTGCATTATTGAAATACCTAAATATTATCAACGATACCTTTCTCCTTCATATATTTTGTTTCTTCTTTAACACAGATGGAGAGAAAAATATCTCCCAATTAATTCACTGAAGAACGTATTCTTTAGGAATTTTTGTGTTCTTTTGTACTGAATGGGAAAGACACAATTATTTTAGCAAAGACATCCATTTTCTTGATTCCACTACTATCCTCCAAAAGGGCAAAGACCTGCCATTTTACCTATGAACAAGTTTGCATTTTGTACTCTTGAAACTATGGAAAGGAAAAGGCCTTCTCAAAAGCAGCATTCCTTCATGAAATTTTCTCCAAAACACTCACTAGAATCTTTAGATGTTCTGTTTAATTAAAACTCACTAAAGTCTAGGGCATATTGTGCATGCAAATAGAAGTGGAACATTCCATTCCCATTGCTCATAATTATTTGGATTATGAAAACACTCTGAAAACATGTTCTTGTTAACTGCTAATATTGCAGTATCATCAGTGTTGTCTTTTCTAGTTACCAGACAATTTTCTTTGTAACTGTTGACAAGTAGTATAGGATACATACTACTCACCCAGTCTCCTATCTATTTTGAACCCTATTTACAGAGTTATGGACACAGTCTACAGCTTCACAATTAAAACAAAGGCTGAAAAGGCTGTGATATTCTTTGACATTATGTAACTCTTCACTATGCAGTGAATTTTATGTGAGGAAGGCCAGAGCTTTTGGAGCTCTGAGAATGGGAGTTGAATTCCCAAAGCAACTGAAATCCACCAAAGTTCTCCTCAGTTACTACCCAAGACATGAGACAAAGAGGAAGAAGTCAAGAACTATCACAGCAAGGGAAATGATACATCATGGGATTTTGAGGCTTAAGCCGTATATGCAAAACTCAAGGAATAAATTTTTAGTTAACTAAACTGTTTCAGTAGTTTCATATATTCCGGGAAAATTTTGAAAAAAACCCAACAAAATAGTATTTCTATTTCAAGACATGCAGTTTCAGTGAAATTCATTAAAGAAAATACAGAAAATATCTTATGACTTGAACTGTGGTATTCTGCCATACCAGAGGGTGCCTTACACCTTAGGCTTCAAAATTAAATATCCTTCAGCTATTTTCACGTGGCTCTTGAGAAAAAGGAAGCTAGAGGAAAAAAGATAGCTTTGAAGACTATCCAAATATCCAGTCTTTTGGTATATTCTCCCAGGAAGTTTTGGTTTACAGCTCTTTCAGCTAGAGGACGTACTGGGATATGGGTCTCTCATTTCCTTGGCAATTGTGCTAATCATTAGGTTATTCTGTGAAAGAAAAACATGAGTCCAGCAGAGTTCTCTACAGAAAAGACTGCTGGTGCCTACTTTCAAGTAAAAGCTTTCTCAGGTACTCTCTGCTGCTCTGTAAGCTTTCAGTCTGCTAAATACATTTTACTGCAAGTTGGTAAGATGATAAAGGAAACCATAAAAGCAGCCACAAAATATTTATGATGTATTTGGCCTGGTCACTAACAGAAGAGTATTTAACACTTCTGTTAACAGCATTTAAATAAATCTATTTAAATGACAACTTGGCCCATACTTTTCACCTACCTACAGGGGTGGGAAACCAAGGGCAAATGGCACTAACCACCTCGAATCTGCACTGCTTAGTGCTGGCCCCTTGATGAACAGCTATGTCTGATGTGGAGGCAGTACCACACAGAGACAGTGACTGAGCTAACATTTAAGTACCATGCTCAAAATTATTGCAGTCCTCTTTCGTTTCATCACGGATGTACAAGAACACACATAAGTTACTGTTTATGTTTTCTCAAAGTTTTCAAAACCTTACAAAAGCTCAAAAAGTATTTAGTGAAGAGTTAATGTTAGAAATTTTTTAGATTTTATTTTAATCCCTATCTTTTATCTTTCTTTTTTTTTTTTTTTTTTAATTCTATTTTAAAACCAGCAGTCCTACCTGGAACAAACTCAGAGCCCTCTGGTTCATAAAAGTGCTTTGCAGTCAAAGGATGACCTTGTGACTGAATACAGCTACTCCAAAGACAGGATCAGTTCAAATGTTCCCACAATGGTGAGCTAATGTACTAGAGATGTCATTTTCAACCTTTTCTACTTTTGGAAGCTTAGCCATTTTCCAGTAGTATATAGAACAGTGTAGGCTCATTGGGAAATAATGATCCTGCATTTCTTAATTACCTTGGGGTTTTTATTATTTAGAAGGAATTTACAGTCCCTAGAAGTCTGTGTGTCATGGGTTAAAACCCATTATGCTGGACTAACATGTCTCTATCTCATTCTGCAGTCATGTCTCATGCAAAATTTTCATTTACCTTTCTTTTATATTTAAGTGAGAGGTCTTGATGTGATTTTTGGAATCGGTTGACCTCCTGTTTCCTAATTACTATTTTTTTTGTGGAGAAGGTGCTTTCTCACAGCTTGTTTCCAGATGGTGGCTGAATGTCTCTTCTTTCCAAGGCAAATACTTCCCTAAACTCTGTAACAGGACAGGCAACTGGCAGATGTGTGTACAAACACAGCAAATTAAAATTACACTGAAATCTATATTCACCTAGGCTCATTTCACCTCGAAAACATTCTGGTTTGCATTTGATTTAGTCTCAAGGTAACATAAAAATTAATTACATTTATTCTGAAAAGCAACTGAATAATGAGCCAGTGTGAACTACATTGAACGATCTCATGAAATTTATACCATCATATTCACTAGTTTTAAATCTAATGCAATTTTTAGCATAACAATCTCTTCCCAGTCATCTTTTAAGAGCAAAAACTGAGATTTTTCTATGGCTAAGGGATGTCACTTTTGCAAGGAAAAAAATGTAGTAGGCATAATAGAACATGAAATCTACCTGACAGCTCTCTCAGGAAACAAAGCTGTAGAGAAATGTAAAAGATATGACCTGTTCTTAAAAAAAAAAGTGACAAGAGTTGTTTATTTGTCTTTCTTGGAGGTACTACTCAGGAATCCAGTCATGAGGAAGATACACTCAGCAGCAGTGAATTAATGAATCCCAAAGGGAAATGGGAAAAGCACAAACTCCAAAGAACCTACCACCCTGAAAACTTGTCCTAAATAAGTTTATCTCCTAATGAAAAAAGGAAACTTGTAGGACATTTCCAATGTCCTTTTTATTATAGGACAGACTTTAAAAAAAATATTACAATCTATTAACTTATAAAGATATTGAAATGTTATTTGGTTTCTGGAGTTTAGACCAAATCAGAAGTACAGAGTCAACATCTGACTCCTCACTAGAGAAAGAAAAGCTACCTACCATGCTTCTACCCACAATCTTCATATACCCTCTAAATTAATACCTGAGTTTAGGTTCAGGTTCTGAACAGAGCTGAGGCTGAACTAAACCACAGTGACTGGACTCAGAAGGTGTTACTTCCACAGACATTGACATCAGCCTCCCTGTTGTTTCCCATTTACGTTCTGGTGAAGAAATAGCAATTTGCTCCCAGCTGTCTTCCAGATATCTGGTGTTACTTCTGCCTTCCAAGTGGGGCACAAAGAATAAGCACATTGCAAAACAACACTATTTTTAGTAGTCTTCTGTAGTCTCTTTGCTCTTAACATTACATGTAGCACTCCTTTCCCTCCTGTTTGAAATGCCTATATAGTCTGTCAGCTCTCTCTAACTGAATGTGCAGTGGTACACACAATACTTGCTATGCTTGCAGGAGCCTTCCTAATACTGCCTATTAATCTGGTTATTAATGTCCTAATTGTACTTGTTAATTTCAGGAAAGGGAGCGGTTATTTTGGACAAGAGTTTACATCTTCCGTAAAAATATTTTACCAATTTTTTTTGCACTTAATATCTAAACACTCCTTCAGCAAGTATTCTCCCATGGGAACAGCCTCTGATTCACAAATAGACCAGGTGCCCTTCTCCATTAACCTTCTGGGATAACGTGCTGTTCCTATCTCTGCAGGGAGAGCCTGTAAGAGAAACTCCTTTGGAAAGCTCTATGTAACTGTGGACAGAAAAGCTTTTCAAAGGTTTCTAAAACTCCAACACAGTCTTCCTTCTTTATTTCTTTCCTGAAACCATCAAGGTCAGTCAAAGAAGCAACAAGTGTGTAGGCAATACTAATTCTTTAAATAAGAGGTTAGTTCTGTACTTTTCAAGTCTTTCAGCAGGATGTCCCTTAAGATATGGATAGATTTAAAAATTCCAGAGAGATAGTTTGAACTTTATCCCCAAGCTGAGCTCCACACTGTTTGTCTGGGTTAAAGAGCAATGCAGATAATTGCCAAGCCAGGAAGAAGTTGGCTTGCAGCAGTTGTAAGATGCATGGCTTGCACTGAGCTTCCTGACTCAGCAGGGAACGTAGACATAGCACACACATCCACATGGCCAGATTCAAACTTAAGCTCTGTGGGTATATGGAGTGAGAAGTCAGTGGTTCCCTCTTCTTTGCATTTCTGGACAATTGTTGCATAATTTGGGCTATGGTAAAAGAGCCAGACGGACATTTTATCAGATTGACATTTTCAGCCCACTAAATGGAAAAAAGATCTTGAGTAAACTGCTTTTGGACTACTAAGTCCCATCCTGAGCAATGCTGACGTGACTAGTTCCACACAGACCCAGCAGTCTCAGAAACTCTATGTTAAACTTGCCTGGGACTAGACAAAGAGATTCCCCACAAAGGACTACCATGAGATCATTAGTATACAATTAGTCTAACTTTTCAGTTTTTAGCTGACCCAAATCCATTAAAGCAGTCTGATCTCTATCTTCATTGGCAAATTGCAGAGTTCTCCCAACTATGGAGCAACCTGCACAGAATAAGGTTCATAGATCCACTCACAATATTAAATCCTCTTATCTCACAGTCTTCCATCATCTTTCAGATAAGAGTTGCAGCAAGAATCACCTGAAGCGTGGTTCTCTCAAAGCCAACAACTCAGCCATACTTCAGCTTCCCTATCTCTGATGTATGCTGAGTGATCTGTTGGCTCCAGAAAGAGTTTCCAGATACTGCTGATGACAGAATTCTGCCATGTCGTGTCCACTGACTTGAGATCTATCTGGAACATGTTCACTTCAGTGATCAACAAGGGTCTGATTCAGCTGTACAAAGGCACCAAAGGTGCAGGTCTCTTATAGGACTTATGTCATACCTGCAAGTCCTCTGTACTGGGTATCAAAGACATCCTGAATTCTCTAGGACATCTCAAGTGATGCTCATCAGTTATGTTGGGCAACAACTCTGGCCGTCTGCCATGAGACCATTCATTCCTAGCAAAGGCTGTCAGTTCTTTCAGTACTTTTGCAACAGAAGGGATTGTGTCCAGTCAGATCTTGAGTCAGTAGCACCTCAGGTTTTCACTTAAAACATTTAAATTAATATTAAAACTTAAAACATAACAAAATCATGGAGAATATGTTATGAACAGAATACAGGAGAGTATGTGGAGCCAAAAACATTCATGGTTTTATGATTTTGCTGTTTCCTCTCATGCATTTTACGGGGGGGCACGGTTAGACGAGTTCATCCTCTCCCCTCCAAATGGAGCAATAGTCACAAAAAATGGTGCTGAGGAGAATCTGGTCCTTACATCTCTATATGGGACTACAGAGTCCAGACCACAAGCCTTTTAGTGACATAGATGAATAATTTTATATAAAATCATATATATACAAAAGTGTATATATAGATACAGATATAAGGTATGAGAAGCTGGATACAGTTGCAAGAAGTGCAACTTCTTGTGTGTTTAAGTTAGAATTCCCCATGTATATCACGGGTTTTGAAGAACAGATTCATCATGCAGATTTCCTCATCAACTCAAACTCTGATTGGAAAGAGAATCAGTCTTCTTTCATGGGAAATATTCAAGCAAGATGACTTTTGTTGTGATACAAATTGAAAGGCCTCTCTTATCAGACAAAGATTTTATCTTGCTAGTGTTGAAACCAAGCTAAGGTCCTGTAGCTTGAATGACACCATAAAAGTCTATGAATTTTTTGTATCTATTACCAGGCTTGCAATTTATGCCATCATGGCTTCTGTTTAAAGACATGGAAGAAGAAAGAAGACTCAAGTACAATCCATAGCACCTCCAGATGGCAAAGGCTAGCCCTCCTTGCAGCTGAGTCAGCCAGTGAAAGCTAAGAGTCAAGGCAATTACATTCCCAATACTGGATCTTTGCTCATTTGCCTAAAATTATTTTGGAAAATTTGGACTCTAAAATGTTTCAACACACTGGCTGGTCAAACTACTGCTGACTCTCACAGGATGAACTGCAATCTGCAGAGCAGAAAGCAGAGTTGGGAAAAGCAGAAATACCCCTATTTCTAATATAAACCAAATAGTCAGATGAAGCACAGTTTCAAGTTCGGCAGTCCTCCTAAGAGTTTTCCATTCTTGTTATCACCATCAATCTTAAAAGGCATACTTTAATTAGGATGTCAAGTTTGGGGTTTTTTTAAACATAATTGCTTTCAGTTTTGCCCAAAGAAGATGAGTTAATCATGTTTGCAACTATATTTCTGTGGTTAATTTTATGAGACTGACTGGCTGCTCTCCCTTTAATTTGCTGGTATTCTTAACATTTTACTGATCCATTTCTCTGTCTGTTCTTAATCGTTATTTCTTATGGTGTGCCCTTGGTTCTTGTTACTGCCTGATAAATAGCAAGGCATGTTTTCATAGTTTCTAAAAAAATTCCTGCATGTCAGAATTTTTGAGCACTCTCTGTGTGGTTGATACACAAATAAGTCACCTCCTGTTCCCTATGCTTTTGTAAACAAGAAGAGGAGAGGGATGAAGGTTTGCTCTCTACCTGATATGGAAGTGGGAATGCTGCTGGAGTTTGTAGCTGGACCCAGACATTGGGACATGCCCCCATGTTCCAGAGTTTCAATTGCTCTATGTGCTATTAGTAGAGCATAAAGGAAGTCAAGAACATAAAGAGTAGAATTTTTTCTCATAAGGCTACCTTCCCAGAGTGTAGTGATGGCTGATCACTTCTTTCCAGGACCAATGTTTAAAGCTCTAAAATTTTGGCTGTCAGTTCAGACATTGACTATTCATTGACTCAGTCAACGCTTGTTTCTTTGCTGCATTCAGTTTGGACTACTCACTTCAGGATTCTTAGAGGATGTTATAGGTTTCATTCAGTAGAAATCAAAAAGCAATCTTAAATTTATTTAACTACTAGAATCAAAGTTCCACCTTGATTGCTTGTTTACCTCTAAAATGCCCTAGCAGAAAGCATACCTTCATGTTAATAAGCAAATTATGGAGAAACAGATTTCTTAAGAGAACTATGTTTCTCTCCTCTTCATACCTTTTAGACTTCCTAAACTACCAAACACACTAACTTTTATGGCATATCTAAAACATTAGATTATCAGCTATTAGCTACACTCATTTAAACTGAATTTGTATTAGTTTTTATTACCAAGTCCCCATAGATAAGTTTTTAATATAACTTAACTTCGAACTTGGCTGCTTTCAAACACAAAGCACTAAGAATCTAAGACATTCCAATTTCATAAAGATATAGCTTTCATTTTCTTATTAGACATTGAGCAAGATTTTAAAATAACAACTAGTGCCCTTTTGCTAGAAAATTTGTATTTATCAGCATACCCATAATTCAGTTAATTTTATTCAAATAAAGCCAATTTCTTATACTTAAATTTTCACTTATTTCACTTCTGCAAAGCCAGATAGCCTTGGCAGCTTAATCATAAATTTCATACAGAAATGTAGCTAATTAAAAAAATTAATTCATTATGCCTTATATTTTTAAGAGATACTCCTACATTGTTCTTTAATATTAGGGAAAAATTGACTCCATGAGAGGGCTTACCTATCTATGCATATATCTAAAAATTGCATCGGATTAGATGGCCAACAGCCTCCTATAAACATGAAAACCGAGGTCTCGATTTAGACAACAATAAATTAAATACCAGCTTTTCTATTTTTCTCAGAACATAGCAGAAGTAAAACTCTGGAAATTCATGAGGTGAAAAAGATCTAGTGGAAACAAAACTATAAATTTTAAAAGCAAAGAAAACTCATTGCAGAACTTCCTAAAATTGAGATCAGCTGACACAGCACTTTAAAGCACCAGTCAAAAGCAGTTCCTATTAAAAAAACCAAAAAAAAACCAAAAAAAAAACCAACCATAAAAACCAAGAACCACAAACCAAAACAGCAACAACAACAACAAAAAAACCAAACCAAAACCGAAACCATACCTTGTTTAAGTGCAATGGAAAAATTAACCAGATGAGCTGCAGCCAGAAGCATTCCAACAACTAAGGTCTAAGGACTACAGTGGGATATAGCTTTAGCTAAAGGCGACTTGGTGTAGAAAATAAAATGATAGTAGCTGATTGGCAAAACTCTTGGACTCTGAAAAACAATTTTTTCCATTGCCAAGGTCAAGGAATGAGATTAGTAAGGCTTGCTGAAAGACTTTTGGTAAAAATAATAAGAGTTTAGGGGCTAAAGAGGATGAATATATTTTGAATTTACTTGCTCTTACAACAGAACACAGCTATAGTCAAAGGTAAACTGCATTCAGTGCTCACCTGTAATCAAAGTAAACAGCCTTCTAACACGTTTTAGAAAGATTTGCACCACAAGGCACATCTGCTTTCTTATTTTGCTGTTTTGTATTGCATTAAGATGAGTAAAGGAATGGGAAAACACATCAATAACTGCCTGATTTAAGGTTTTATGTGCTATTTATCTGTTTCAAGCTCTAATTAAAATATGGTGGGCACATCTGAAGGGCAATTCTTTCCACCATAAAAACAAGCAGGGTGAAGTGCTATTTGGAGATACTCATGTCTTTTCATTTACAATGGAAAGAGCTTGTCTAGTGTAGACAACACACCTAACACACACATAGGTGGTTAAAATTAGGGAATCTTGCCTGAAGGATATTGATTATTAGCTCCTTGTGATAGACTGAGATATGTACTTTGTTAGATTTTAAACCAGATTGTTGTGAGATGCCTAACCTTTAGATGACTCTTATTAAGTAAAGTAAGTTTTCCCTTTTTATGGCAAGAATGACTATTCTAAAGAAGGGGTTATCATAATGAAGAAGGTCATAATTCCAAGTTGTGACTGTTTTGAACAGAAAATAATTGAAACTGTCATCACAATGTAACTAACTAAATCTATATTACAATTCATTGCTTTAAAATCGTTATTCCAATTGCTGTTTTGAATGGAGTGAGGTGTTAAGAAGGTTGTCAGGTTGTCCTAAATTCAACAGTTACACATGGTGCTTCCAGATTATGTCTGAGCACTACACTGGAAGCAGTCCTAGTCTCACAACACCTGTAAATTGGCTCTGGAAGAAAGAGGTGGAAATAGTACACCCGCATGCGACTACTTATTTTGTATGTTGCTCCAAATGCCCGTACCTATATGGACTTACACAAATATAGGATTCACAAAGCTGATAATTAGTTTCTGGGTAAAGCATCACTGAATATTATTCTGGTATTTCTGTTCCTTGGGTGTTTTTATTTTTTTAGTTAGTAAATATGTTATATCAGTTTTAAAAAAGGAGAACATTCAAAATTCAAAATTAAATAAATCAGCTAAGAATCCACCTGCTCTGTAAGCAGCCAGTAGTCAGTCAATCATAAAATAAGTTCTAATATTCATTCTAGTTTTTTGCTCTGTAGACTATAAAAATGTAAGATGTGTAAACAGATACAGACGTAATCCAAAGAGATAAGTACTAAAAAAGCACAGCAGCTCCTTTCCTGATGTCTAATGATTTCTACAAGACAGAATATTAGCTTGGCATTAAATTTATATAACAAGAATGCAATTTGGTGGACGCTCTTTCCACAAAATATTTTATTCCTATGGCACCATCACAACAAGTGTTATAATGTAGTCTACACTGTTGCTACTTTGAAAGTTGCTATTTTTAAAACCTTAAACTTTGTGACCTCATAGATGCCCGTGTCAATGCTTGCTGATGAGTCAGTTGTTTCTAAATACTACTTTAATGTCTTCATGAAACATACAGAGTACATATATGAATAGTGGTTTTGGTATACTGCAAAAAAACAATATTATAAGAACCTGCATTTCTTCACTGGCTCTTGGGGCATGGGCTGTGGATAGGGTCAGGTGTAATCTTTGTTCCAGCTACGAATTTTTGTATTGCAACCTGAAGGGTGTTTCTATCCAAGCTTTTTTATGGCAATTTAAACTCATTTAGGAGTACTTCTACTCAGTGCAATGGCAGGAGGAATAGGTGGTGAGCAGATGAAGGAAAGAAAGGTGAGAGGTGGTGTGTGAACTGAAGGCTAGCAGGAGGATTTTGTCTGCTTGGCAACCGCATGAACTGAACAGCACTTTTTTGAGTTTGTAAAATAAAGCCTGTCTGTTTAATAGCAGCAGTAGTACAGAACTGGAAGCTGTCACAGATATGCTACTTTTGTGGTCTTGTTTCTCTTAAAAAAAGAAAAAAAGAAAAAAGAAAAAAAGAAAAAAAGAAAAAAGTGTAACAGAGGTAATTACTGTTTTCTTAATGTTGATATTAAAAATGTATGCTACCTATGAATATTAAGTAACTTGATTGTAAAAATTAAAACATTATGTAGATTTGTGTCATGGTTTTTTGTGGGTTTTTTAATACTAGTTTTTCCTTGTACAAAATTAATCTTTCTACACTGTAGTGTAGAAGGAATTGGAAACTGGTCAGTTGCAGAAGAAGAAATTCAGTTAATACGGACAAAGCACATATACTAATACAGCTCAAAAGTACTTGTTCATCATCTAATCAATAATCTATTTATTTTATGTTCTGTATGGTGTTGATGTTTGGGTTGGAATATTGTGTAGTACTAAACTAGAAACTTATACCTGTATTTCTGTCAAAGAGAGAAGGAAGATTTAGATGATGAGACCTACTTTTGTGTAAGAGCATAACTAAAGCTATTTCATCTTTGAATGTCTAGCACTGCAGTCCTTTCTGTTACCTAAGGAGTAACATTAAAATAATTACAGAGTAATTATTGTTGTCATTCTGTTGGTACCTCATAAAAGCACAGATTTAGTATTCTAGTTCTTTTAAAAGATCTCTCAGTACCAGGATGGTTCCAGAGGCTAAAAAAAAAGAAAAAAGAAAACAAAAAACAAACAAACAAAAATCCCTCCCAAAAAAACCCCAAACTAACCAAACAATCAAACAAAAAACAACCAAACAAACAAACAAAACACAAAAAAAGAAACAAAAACACCAAAACTGAAACAAACAAACAAAAACCAACAAAACAAAAATAAAACAAAAAACCAGCTCTTTGAATCTGGAGTCAGAGATTTTAGACTTCTTGATGTGGCTTACCTCTGTGATCAGTTAGTTTTAAAATACTTAGTCCTGTGGATTTTCCTAACTCTGTCTTAAGTGTTAATGGAATCAAAAGTGCCTGGCTGCTTCAAGGTAATGCAAATACTTGAAGAAAATAACTTCCTGTAAGTGGGTCAGTGGCATTTGAATAATAAGTGAGAAATGTTGATGGATGAAGACATTTTTCTGAGTGTATGTACATGTCATGGCTTAACCCCCACTGGCAACTACGTACTACATAGCCACTCACTCGCTTCCCTGCCCTGCCCTGCTAGGGAGAAGAAACAGGAAAAAACAGTAAAACTCATGCATTGAGATAACTGTTTAATAATTGAAACAATTTAGAACATAATAATAATAATAATAATAATAGTAATAGTAACAGCAACAATAATAATAGTAATGAAAAGGAGACAGAGAGGAATAAATCCCAAGAGAAACAAGTGATGTGCAATACAATTGCTCACCATCTGCTGACCGATGCCCAGCCCATCCTTGAGCAGTGACCAGCAGCTCCTGGCCAGCTCCCCCAGTTCAAATACTGAGCATGCTGTTCTGAGTATGGAATATCCCCTTGGACAGTTTGGGTCAGCTGTCCTGACTATGCTCCTCCCAGCTTCTTGTGCACCTGTTCATNCCAGTTCAAATACTGAGCATGCTGTTCTGAGTATGGAATATCCCCTTGGACAGTTTGGGTCAGCTGTCCTGACTATGCTCCTCCCAGCTTCTTGTGCACCTGCTCATTGGCAAAACATGAGACACTGAAAGGTCCTTGACTTTGGGTAAACATCACTCAGGAACTCAAACACAAGTGTGCTATCAACATTATTCTCATACTGAATTTAAAACTGTACCAGCTACCAAGAAGACAATTAACTCTATCCCAGCTGAAACCAGGATGTTGTGCCACTACTCTGGTGTGGCTTACTTTTTCTTGTTTGTCATAACTCTGGTTACTGTAGTACCATTTATTCCTTGGGATTTTTATCCATTTTCAGGAATTTTAGGTTTTCCTTTGATATGTTACCCCTCTTTTGGTAAATTTCTTGCTTTTTCTATCTTTAGGTGGAAATGAGAGCAGAAGGGAGAGAAACAAGTGAGGAAGCCATTAGAGTGAGATCCATTCCTAGTCTTATCAGGTCAGTCACAAGTGTCCAGGACAAAGACCCAATTCTCAATGTACTAAAGCATGCTACTAAACTGTATGATAAACTTCTGTATATCAAAATCCATATCTTCAGATGCAGAGTCCAGCACAGGAAAGATGAGATGTAGAGATGTAGACTCTCCCACAAATAATGGCCAAATATGCTTTGCCCAAGTGCTTCGAAAATCTAAAAACCTTAAAATGTAAGTAGAATAATAAACTGTGTGTTGGGTGCTTGCCGCTTGGTCTAACTGTTTAATATATCCTCCTAGAACACTGGGAACAGTGTTTGTTCTCAGGACCAGTTGAAATGGAAAGTTCTTTTTGGCTGCCTTACTGATACAAATTTGTAAGAAAATTACCTGTTAAGTGACTAATGTAGTAGTCCTTAGTAATTATGAGATTACAGGAAAAAGAAATCCCACAGGGAATAATGTGGCTAGTGCAGCAACAGGTATATGCACATACCTCAGAGTTCAGTAAATTCAATGTGATGATTCATGTGTAGAAAGTTTCTGGGTGTTTTACCTTAAGAGCTGAGAAAGTTTACTGAGCTATTAATTTAACTGAATCCCTGGACTCTGCATTTAGTAAACAACACAAAGCCTGAAAGGTATTAATGTAATTTATAGTTGCTCAAGAAAACTATTTTAAGTGACTTACAGTTACTACAAATATGTCCATGGACTGTGTGAAGTTTTAAGCAGTTGCATCCTAGACTGTTTTGCTTTTTGTTTTTTTTTCCTGTGATCACAGCACCATCCCTTCAGTTTCTTAGCTAGACTTCCAAAGCTTTCACTGACAACGTGATTGTTCTAAATATATCCCCGGCATTCTGCTCTGAGTCTGGAATTTGAATTTAAAATTGACCTGCTTTATCCATTTGAGAAGACTCAATAAAATTATTTTGGTCTTGTGTGGAAACAAGGAAATGGGAAAAAAATGGAAATATAATCTGATTCCATTTTTTGTTTGGGGATACCCAAGATAATTACTTGCAGATTAACATGTTGAAACTGCTAGGGGATTTTTCCCCCTGACAAGCTAATTTAGTTTTCAATAGAGATCAGGTGTTCCCTGTCTTGTAAAGGATGCAGGATTTATTGTTTCTCATGTACATTGCATCATTTCAGGTAGAAGACTCATCTTGATGATCCAAGTAGATTTTTCCAGTCCTGTGTTTCTATGGTAGAACTTTTCAATGGCTTTACATTATAGTCTTTGTTTCTTCATCCTATGTGACAATCCAGTAAACATTATTCCATATGATATATTCAAGAGGACTTGAAATTTCCAAGTTTCAGACCAGTTGCAGCCCAGGGTCCAGTTTCAAAGCTTTCTGAAATACACAGATTTTAACGTCAAGCCATACTAGCTCTTTCTTTTAACCTACATAATATTTTCAAAGCAATAATACATTATAAAACATTACTAGTATGTATTTTTGTGGGTTTCTAACACTTTTGTTTGTTTGTTTTGACTTTTTACCACTTCATTCACAAACTTCAGTGCTGATGGCTAACAAGTTTTGCATAAATTTTCTTGTTCTGAAAAGATAAATTTTCTTGCTCTGGGTGATTGAAAATAATATCCTGGTAATATTTCTTCAACTGTGTTTGTCTTCATATAGTGCTTAGCTGGTTCAGACATTTGTGTATATATATATTTTCTGGAATTCTGTATAAGGGGAAATCGGGTGGAATACTGTTAAATAATAATTACTGAAATTTTGAAAGGAAAAAGTTATTCATTAATACTTTTACTTCAATGTGTACCTATTTTTATTTAGACTAATGACAATTATATTACCATAGCAGCTGTAAGTTGTTGGGTTTTCTTTGTTGGTCTCCCCACCTAAAAGAAGTAATTATCTTAACTGAAGAGCTTATATTTGTCAGCATTAAACTCCAAGCTTTTACTTTGCACTGTTTTTTTGTGCATACTAAATAAATTTTAAAGGAAGCATTTAAAGGAAAAGACAGGGTTTTTCTAAGGTGGAAATAAAGTCTAAATATTGGCACAATAAGTAATATAAAGATAAAAGTGGGTTCAAGGGTGCGTAGAAGTACCTTTTGACTGTCCAACTCTGGTATTTGTGACAGCTGGCATAAAAAATAAAGTGGCATTTGTTTGCTTGATTGCTTTTCTTTAGCATGTCTCTACAATTTAGAATGGAAAAACCTGACTTGAAAAAAAACCATGACAATGCAAATAAATTTTAATTTATTTTTATTTTTTAAATATGTGCATTTTGTTTTCCTTCATCTGTTCTGCATACCAAAAGTAAACTTGGGTAAGCATAAGTTAGTGGCACTATTTGACCAGGAAAACAAATGTATAGGGAGGAATAAGCACCTCCATTGTAGCATGGAGAAGAAAGCCTTGTCTCCAATAAGGAGGCAGTATAGTGCCTGTCCTGCGCTTTCCATCAGTAAAGAGCTCTTTAAAATAGGAAAGCACAGGACAAGAACTGTGCTGTGAAATTTTGTGGTTTTGGTGCTTGTGTGTGTGTATGTCCCCAAAAATAATGAAGTCTCAAAATAAATCCTGGCAACTAAAATAATGATAGGTTTCCATTACAGAATAATAACACTAAAAGAGGTGCCAGCTTGGTGGAAGTATGTGGTGAAAAATGGTCCTTTTAACTAATCATGTTAAATAAATAACAGCCTCACATCTCCTCACATCTTGACAGTGACATAAGCTTAATGACCAAAAGTTTTTTGGTTTTGTTTTTGTTTTGGTTTTTTTGGGGTTTTTTTGGTTTTTTTTTTTTTTTGGGTTGTTTTTGTTTGTTTGTTTGTCTCCGTTTTTTTTGTTTTGTTTTTTGTTATTACTGATTTAAGTCCTATTTCTGGAGCAAATGTGTTGGTAAGAGCTAGTTGCTTCAGGCAAACAATGAATTCTAACATCACCTGACTGCAGTAAATTACAAGTTTTACTGCAGAAGTACTAAATTCTATGGTTCATAACTTCCTGGCTTCAATGTGATATGGAAACTGTCTAGTTTACAAATTTTAAAGTTGTCTTACTCTAGATTCACTGCTTGCTTGTGAAAAAATTACTGCGTTGGTTTGCATAGTATTTTGAAAGCTTAAAAAAAAAAAGGCCTGGAAATATAATCAAATAGTATAAGGGTTAGGTTATGAAATCATGGAACTTTCTACTTTACGCTCTGTCATGCAGGATACAGGAATTACCTGGTGGAAATTCTAGTTCTGCTGCATTGAAACTCACATTTGTACAATGCTGATCCATGTGAGCCATGACAGTGAATAAGATAGACTGTCAGACTCTGATTCTTGATGACATGCAAACAATTTGTTCTGCTAAAACTTATTTATAAAGATGCCAAGTGAATGAACACAATTGCTGTAAGCCCCACCTAAAAGTAAAAGGGAGAGGCCGATGGACAAAGCACTTCTTTCTGTGTCAGCAGGAAGATGTTTGCAAACAGGAAAAGAGCTGAGTGCTGTCAGAAGTAAGACATATTCTGCACAAAGTAGCTTTGCTCAGTTGACTGAGTTTGTTCTGATGGTATAATAAATCCATCTTTGAAACATGTACTGCTAGACCTCTGCAGCCACAGAAAGCAAAGGGCTAATCTGATGCAAACAGTCTCCAAAATGACACTATCCCTAAAAAAAAAAAAAAAAAAAACAAACCAAAAAAAACTAAAAAACCAGAAAACACCACTAACTAACAAGCAAGAAAATAGATTTGAACTGGTAATGATTTTATCCCAGAACTGCAGAATACACTTTATGCTAACTACAAGAGTATAGTCAATAGCAGATCTAGCATAAGGTTGGACCAAATGAAATGTGTACTCCTGAATGTTCTTATATGGCACAGTTGTGATATTATTGCTCAGAATCGGTGTCAGAATATGAAACAAGAGTCCACAGTCCAAACAAATAAATAAATAAAGGAAAAAGAAAAAGTGGCTTCCTTGGAGGACAAAGCAAGAAGTGAAAATATGGCTGTGAACGAGGACTGAACACCCAGCTCCCACTTTGTGCCATTAAGAGTCTCACAAGTTGGACATTTGTTTGTATTTTGAGTGAAGAGAGGTTAGAGGTGGACTAGAAGAAGCTACAGTGTTGTCCTGGCCTGGCAAATCCTGGTTACCTTGTCAAACTCCATTGCTCATCATAGACTGAAGCTTATGGAAGGTGGACTCTGCACTCCAGGCACCTTGCAAGATTCACCCAAACTGAAAAACATTTGAGATAAAAACAGATGTGGAGTAGAAGTTGCAGTTTGCAAATAATGCTCACCCCACTGTGAGTGGCTCTGTAAACACAAGCCCAGACAAATTCTAGAGTTTGCAGCAATACGTAAGAATTACAATAAATTGCATCACTTTCATAAAAGTTTGCCAGCACTTACTGCCCATGCAGTAAGATGGCTACAGTGGCAGCAGTGCAGAATAATTTTGAGAATGAGACAGACAATGTTATACCAGAACACAACCCTTTTGTCAGGCAGTGAGTGTTTGATGAAGGAAAAAAACACTATTTGGATATAAAGTAACAGCTTACAATAAAACAAAAATATGAGATAAAACGGGGTGGATTTGCTAGTTTTGCTTTTTCCATGTTTGTTTTTTCTGTGTGTTTACTTGCTTATTTGGGGTTTATTTGTTATTTGTTTTTTTGTTTTTATGGATCTTGCCTGTAGGAATGATTCTAGGTAATTCTTAGAAGAGGAGCTAGAAAGACTTATCACTGATTCTAATAGGAATGCTTAACACCATAAGACATGGTACTTGTTTCTCATGGCTCCTTTTAATCACTGCTGGAGTATTATTTTCCTTTTCTTTTTTTTCTTTTCTTCCCACCCACTACAGTATAAGAATTATAATTAAAAGCTTTTTATGTAGTTAATGCTTTAAGTATTTCTGGAATGGTCTCTAGTTGTGTCTAAATGCATCAGAAAGTAGCTTTTTCTTCAGTAGCAGCACTACTCTGGCTGAGTACCTGAACAGTTACCTTTGTCAAAAACTGCATGAATTTACTGGTTTCAACATCTCTAGTTCTCTGTTAAAAAAAAGTACCTGAAATTTAGCTTGAAGATTAAGCATTGGTGGGCAACACACAAGCTTAAGAAAGATGGCAATTGCATAGTTCTCTTATATTTGCTATTATTTGATCTCAGGCACATGTTATGCTTCTGGTTGTCCTGAGCAGGTCAAGAGGCTTGATGATCCTTGTGGGTCACATCTGTTCCAGGTATTCTGTGACTCTGTGTTTATGCAGAAATTGTTTGCAAAAATATTTATCTGTAGTTACAAGCAGGGGAATTCCAGGCTTTGTTTAGGGCCTTTTTTGGAATGTAGAATTAAAAATAATAAAATATGTCAGCACATACCTTCTTTAGATGACAGCATTCTGAAGACTGTGATCCAAACCACATTTGGCATGAAGGCTTTTCTTAATTATTTATTACATATTACATATTCTGGCCTATACACTTTAAGTTTGCAGCTGTATAAAGTGGTAGAAAGTGTGGCAAAACTACAGGGCTACAACTCCAACAGATAAAAAGCTATAATGTAAGTGACCTGAAGATAAGAAAGAGCCTGCTGCCATGCCTCCCTTATCCTCTAAAAGCTGCTAAGTTGTCCTGGAGATAGTGAAGGCAACTTAAGGAAAATTTTGCCTGATGTGGCAACTCAGTTTAGTGGACTCTGCCTCAAGTCAGGGAGGATACTGCTCCTGGGAAAAGATCCTTCCTACATAGCACAGAAGCAAGGTGTGAGGCATTGGACACCTCAATAAAATATGATGGACAAACACTTTACAAATATCTGAAAGGAGGTTGAAGTCAAGTGGCGTTCAGCCTCTTTTCCTGGGCACTAGGGTCAGAACAACAGCCTTAAGTCTTAAACTGCACCAGGGGAGGTTTAGGTTGGATATTAGGGGAATTTGTTCACAGAAAGGGAGAGCAGACATTGGAATGGACTGCACGGGGAGGTGGTGGAGTCACCGTCGCTGGAGGTGTGTAGGGAAAGACTGGGCATGGCAATTAATGCCATGGTGTAATTGACAAGGCGATGGTTCGGTCACAGGTTGGACTCGACGATGTCTGAGGTCTTTTCCAACCCAACTGCTCCTGTGATACGCACTCCCAACAGGGCGCAGAAGAAGCTCCGTGCGAATGCCTGCTTCCCGGGCCCGCGCAGCCCGACCTCGCTGGGGCGTGACGGCGGCGGTGGGAGGCTGTCCCTTCGGGCCCACTCGGCGCTGCAGCCCCGCGGTGCTCCCGCCGCGCGCAGCAGGTGCTCCCTCCCTCCCGCCTATCCCGGATTTCC
>VXBC01003479.1:384320-395353 GCA_013399945.1 Ploceus nigricollis | reverse complement strand
GCCGCCGCTGGGCTGCCGGAGCCGCTACCAGCTGCTGCTCTCTGGGAAGGCCCTGGCCGACAGATACCGGAGGATTTACACGGCGGCGCTGAGCGACCGTGAGCTGGGGACCCACCCGGGCAGGTAACGCGCGCCGCGCTGGGCCAGACGCGCAGCCCCCGCCACCCCTCCCATCGCCGGCTGGGAGCGGCCCGACGCGTGCACCTTCCTCCCTCCCGGCAGCCGCCCTCCTCATCCTCCTCCCGCCCCCGTGCCGGGCAGCGCGGGTGTCCCCGCTGCCATGTGGCCGCGCCGCCGCGCCTCGGGGGACGGACGGAGGGAAAAGGCGGTGATGTAACCCGGTGGCTGCCCAGGTGCCGCCCGGGCCCCGCCGCTCGCTTGGCCGGCGATACCGCGCAGATGGCGCTGCCGCCCCCTCTCCCGGGGCCCTCCGGGGCAGAGTTACCTGTGCCCGCCCCAGTGTGCGGCCCAGCTCCCCCAGGGGATGGAGAATGCCAATGCTGGGACCGCGGGCAGACCTCGCTCCGGCCAGGCTTGCCGGAACAGGCTGAATCCCGTGGTCTCTCCCGAGACAGGCTGCGCAGGGCATCCGCGGCTCCCGCTGGCCGTGTTACCGACCGTGACGCTTTTTTCTATGTACAGGGGCTGCCTTTAGCTACCCTGCCTTATTTTTCCTCCTCCTGTTTAGGTCATGTTTCGCCTTTGCCACCGCCGTGTAGGCGGCCTCGGTGTCTGGACGGAGGCAGCGCCTTGAGGGGGGGAGCCGGAGGGTTGTGGGGTGCGGTGTGGTCCCACCTGATTCCCGAGCACCCCTCCCCCGGCGGATGATGCCCCTCAGGGCTCCCATTCCCGGTCCTGCCAGCCGGCCCTGGGGCCGCAGCAGGGTGCCTGTTGCTCCTCCGGCCGGGAATGCCGCCCTGCCCCGCTCCCGGGCGGGGAGGGGGCTGCGGGCTGTAGTGGTGCGGAGCCGCGGGGGACGAGAGTGGAGGCCGCCCTTACCCCGCAGCCCCCGGCCCTGCCCGGGCGGACCCTCCCGGCCCTGCAGGCCGTGGCGAGGTGCACGGTCTCGCTGTGTGAAGGGCTCTCCCGTGGTCCCCGGGCGCTCCCCATTGTTTCTCTCCGGAGGTCCTGAGGATGTGGATGACATGAAATCGGCACCTTCCTGTGTTCTCACCCTGGGCTGCTCCTCAGGCTGTGATGTGGGTGGCCGGGTCGTATGGAGAGCTTTGAGTCACCGTTGTTTCAAGTTTGCAAACGGTTGTAAAGCACGAGGAGGTTGCTTGCTTGGCTTCTTCAGGTTTTTGTTAGTCGGACTTGACAGCAGGGCTTACCCCCCACCCCCCTCGACCCAGAAAGCTGTGTCTAGGAGTGGAATTAACATAAGACACATACCTTTCCCAATTTGCTTATGGTAAATGCTGGAAACGTGGACTGATAACATGGGTACTTGACATCTTTGCAACTACCGACTTCTTTTCAGGGTGTATGATAGGGAAACTATAGTTCTTCTTTCCCCACTGAAGGCCAGAAGTGTTTTTTACTCCATATATTCCTTAGTCCAGTGCTTATACTTTTTCCATTAAACCGCTTCCTGCTTTTGAGCTTTGTATCATTTAATCCCGGGATTGCAAGTGCTAAGTGTAAGGATACTACTAAATGCAAGGAAATCAGCTGTGCAATTGCTTCTCAGTGCTCAAATACCTGTCTGAATTTTGCCTAAAGGGGTCTGTGTTTTTTAAAGCTGTAGTTTTGTATTAGTCGTGTCCTCCATGTCTTTGGTTTCAGGATGATTCAACCGCTATCCCTTATACTTAAAATTGTAGAAAATACTCGCTTTAGGTGAGTGTAAATGTTAATGCTTCTTTTAATTGATGTTTCTGAGGTCAAGTCGAAGAAGACAGACTCCTTGTACAGAGTAAACAGGTTATATTAAGCTTTGGCAAGTAAATGACAGGTAGTTAATACTGGTGAATACAGCCAATGTGTATTGGAGTTTTGAGAGGAGGAGTATTTAATAATTATCTAGTTTCCTGCTATCACTACCCCCAGTATCTTCTGTGGCAGACTGATGGCAGCCAAGATACTGCTTGTGGTCTCCACCTTTTCTCCATATTGGTGTCAAAATACTGCAAAATACTTCAGCCACCTGGTAGACTTAAACAGAAATGGTCAAAAATATGCCTTTTTACAAAACTAATGCAAATTCCAAATATTTTCTAAAGAGAGCTTTAAATTTAACTGTGGCTGCATCTAGTTGCTGTGGTAGAAAACAGTGTCAGATAAATTAAATGGAGTTTAAGATAATATAGGTTATGACAAAAGTCCTAACTTGATTTTTATATATATGGAAAATCTGAAGCCCCTTAATCAGTAAGATTGTCAGTAAGAGTGTTTGTGACTAGAAAAATGACTTGAAGTAGCTGAAAAAAAGTTAAACAAATTGGCTTATCAACAGTAATAAAATTCTTCATGTGTTCCAAGAAGACTAATGTGAAGAAAGATAGTGCATCCTATTTGCAATAAGTTGATGTGGAATTTTTGCTTCAAGTCTGCAAAATTATACTCTGCGCTTCATGGGCCGTGACCAATGCCTGTCTCAGTAAGTGCTTCTATTCCAAACCTAACTTTAATGTTTATGAAGAGCTGGCAAGCAGTATGAAAATGTTTTTGTGTAGACAAGGAAATCAAACATTGTGGAGATTATCTGAAAGTCACAAGATTAGTATCACATTTGCAAGGTGTTTGTGCTGGCTGTCATCGGAAGGGATGAATATCACGTGTTGAGTAGGATGCAGTAATTGGCTTTGAAACAGAACTAGCAGTGCTTTGCATTTCCTCATGTGATACGGGCTGCAGTGTCATGAACACTGGTCTCCACAGGAGATGGGTTGGTTGGTGTGCTTGCTCCCCCTGCCATGCTGACATAATACTTCTGTAGTGTCTTGCAGTAACAGATTAGAGACTCACTCTGGGTTAAAATTAACTTGGCAAAACTGGTTTGTTGTAATCCAGTCTAATTCCCTGATCTGGCTCACCTTGTGATTGCACTTGTGACAGTGTGAGGTGAAGGGTTGAACAAAGGTTTTTGTGTACAGAGAGGCGGGAGCAAAGAAACTTATTTTTGTCACTCGTGTCAGCCTAATAATTTTATGAAAGGAAACAGAAAAAAGTATCTAATTCTGCAGTTCAACATGCCATTATCTTTGTGCAGATAACAATGTTAAGGATCTGCTGCAGTACTACCAGCAGTGGGAAATTTAGTTGTCAATTCAAGATTGGTTTGGAAGAAAAATCTGCTCTGAGCATGCCTCAGTTTATAGTCTCTGCTTTGTGGCCACTGAAATGTTTGAAAATAATGGCATAATGTCTAGTGTTAATGGTTATTGAAGTGTGTAAAACACTAGTAGGAAGCATTGGCCTCTTCAGAGAGCAACTAAAAATCCATGTTAAACTGTTGTCTTGTATGCTGGGTTCTGGGTGGACAGAACTGCAAGTGGGTACTGGTTTTAGTGCTGTACCAAAGCTTTGTATTTGCAAAGTAAGCTATTTCTGATTTTCGCATTTTTGCTGTCTTCAAATGCATTTTTTCTGTAGTATAACTTAATCCTAACAAACATCCCTGTCCATCTGAATTGCTATTATTGCTTGTGCATCTTGGGGGGTTTCTCTGAGTTGTTAGTCCCTTTACTGTCCTTTCACCTATTTATGTACAACCAGAATTACCAGTTAGGCTCAGCATGTTCTTTGAGACTTCTTCTCAAATATGGATAGCTATATAAATTCATAGTAGCTCTAGTGTGACCTGTTTTGTAGTGGAAGTGTTCACTACATAATTTGGACTAACTTGAAATTGTTATATTACAATGGCAATGTACTCCAAAATGACAGTAAGTTCATACTCATGCCAAAATGACCATTACTTTGTTGCTAAAGTTGTCTCTCAACTTAGATCCTTCAAAGAAAGAAAGCCTCTGTTTGTGTTGTGAACTCTAGTGTTGTGGTCTCACTGAGGCCAGGAAAATTTCAGTGATGATGGGAATGTAAGATTTCTTATATTAACCAGAAATTAGATGGCTGTTTTTACTAGCTATTTTGGCTGAAGAAGAGCCAGCCAACTTTATTTCATGTTGATTGTTTCAGCTGGATGATTACAGCAAATTTTGAAAGTAGGCCACTCATTCACACTTGCAAGTGTAAATTATACATCCTCTGGACATTAGGTTAGTCTTTAGGCTTTTAAAAATTGACAGTCTTCTTTTATACCCTTACTTATACTCAGTAAAGCAGTGCTTATTTGAGATGTTTCAAGTATATATATACTTGAAAATTTGGTGCAGAAATATTACTGAAACTTCAGCTTCGCCTTGCGAGGATTTAAAAGTTTTGTGAAAACTTTTTTAAAGTAAATTTTGGTATATGAGATTTGTGTTAGTTTGATTGTTGGTACACAAGGAAGCCTTAATTTCTTCAGATCTAAAGCCTTTACAAAAGCTCTTAGCTTTTTTGGTTTGGAACTTGTTGCTCTTTTAATATGGAATAATAATTGCAAAGAGTTAGGAAGCATTTTTTTTTTTTTTTAAAATTAAGGGTATGTATACAAAGACTAGAAAATGGTAGTGGTGTTGCATTACCTGCTACATTTTCCTGCTTATTGCTGTGCAAAGGTTTGCTCCATAGGTCCTTTGCAACTGAAATATTCTAGTCTAGTTAGTTATCTGTTTTTCACTTCTTATGTTTTGTAGATGTTCAAGTCTTGTGTAAACTAAAACTATTTAATTGGGAAATTGATGTGCTGTTGAGTCTTAGATTAAGCTGTGAATTAGAAGAGCTGATGAGAGTTGTTATCTGCTCTATGCTTTTTAGCTGCAGTGTAGTAATGTTTTAATACTGTATTGCCCTATTGGTTAATGGGGATTAGCAAATTACTAAAATAGTGTATTTTTACTTATTTACCTTATATTCTGTTAAGGAAAACAGTTTTATGTAGTAGGTTTTTTAAAAACCTCTAGTCATCTCTTAGTCTAAAGTGGTTGTATTTGTTCAGTGTTGGTGTAGGAAACATAATAGAAGCTGGAAAAACCCCAATAACATTACATTGAGAGGCTTAGGATGGGCATTTTATTTGTGTATATTTATAAAAAATATCATAATTTTGTATAAGTAATGGCGAAAAGTAAAACACGAATCCATGATTTCTGGTGGGTTTTTTGGATCTTGTATTTTTTAGTTTAAACTGAGAGGACATGTTAGTTAAAGTTTCAGTTTGTTACACAATCTGCTCTGGTGCACTGATGGTTTGTTGGGTAGCAAGTTGAGGCAGTTAAGGTCGGGCTGGAGCAATTTAATAAGTTACCATTCCTCGCTGCTAGCCATGTTAAATGCAGTAAATGTGTTTCCTGCATACTTAAAAACTTGATGTTGAATTTGTTTTTCTGCTATGTTAACTATCAGCTATCAGGGTTTAGTTTTGGTTTTCCTCCCATATTATGATCTTCCTTCTGGCCGAAATGTTTTGAAGTTTTTTTTTTTTTTTAGTAAATGTCCTCCGGACATGTGACTATGTATGTTTTGCCAAACCCATGATTTAAAGATAAAGACTATTTATGTCTTTATAGAAAGCACATGGGATGTTTGAATAACACATTTTTTGGTACTTCATGCAAACTGTTTTCCTAATCCTTCGTTTACTTTGAAAACTTGATCCCTTGCAGCATTACTTGAACTCATGGATACATTTTTGTCTTTCTCACCTTGTTTGCCATGAACACTGCTTTGTTCTCAGGTGCTAAGTGAAATAGTACTCCTATAATTAACTTTGTTGTAAATACATTTTGAAGCTAATCTATTCCTTTGGTCTTTCCCAGCCAGTTCCTACCATTGTGCCCCTTCAAAGGATGAGTACTAGAAATTAACACAGGAGAATAGGCTCCTTATGCTGTAAGTGACAGCATTAAGGCAGATGGTTTCTTTACTTTTAGATTGTGTTTCATATGTTTCAAAGCATATTTATATGCTTTTTATTATTTCTTTCTTAGTGTATCATAGTATATAGCATGTTATAGCTCATTCCCTTCAGACTGATGTGTTGATGAATTTAATTAGATGAACTTAAGCTGAATGATAGTTATTTCTTTGCATCTAGTATATCTATGACTACTTGGCCTGAGAAATTTTTTTGTTGTTATTAGTGTAATAAATCTAAATTTATGCCTGTTGTACACATTATAAAAAAATCAAAAACTGAGTTTCCTTGTCCCCACATGAAACTGGAGATGTGTGGTTAGATTGCTGCTGTTCCTTGTTTTCATTTTCTTCCCTTAACTGTTTTAAGCTTGTGTTCCAAGCATTATTGTCATATGTAATGGGTAAACTCTTGGAAAGTGCTTTATAGTTGCTATGAAAGGGTGTATGTGGTGTAACCTCTGTGGGCAGCTGAGCACTGCATGACTCCTTGGTTATTTCCCCCTGCAGAGTGGGGGACAGCTAGAAGGATAAAAGTGTGAAAACTCAGGGGCTGAGGTGAAGACTGTTAAATAGGTAAAGCAAAAGCTGTGTGTACAAGCAAAGCAAAACAAGGAATTAATTCATTCCTTCCTTACCATCGGCAGGCTGATGTTCAGCCATCTCCAGGAAAGCAGGGCTTCATCATTCCCAGTGACTTGGGAAGACAAACGCCATAACTCTGAAGTATTGTCCCCCCACTTCTTTTTTCCTCCCTGTTTTATATACTGAGCATGATGTCATATGGTAGGGAATATCCTTTTGGTCAGTTGGATTCAGCTGTCCCAGTTATCCCCTCCCAACTTCTTGTGCACCCCCAGCTTACTTGCTGGCAGGGCAGTGTGAGAAACTGGAAAGGCCTTGACACTGCCTAAGTGTTAGTCAGCAACAGATAAAGCACAGGTGTGCTGCCAACACTGTTCCCATCACAAATCCAAAACATAGAAGCATAACACAAGCTGCTTGGAAGAAAATTTTTATTGTAGCCAAAGCCAGATAAGATCAAAAAGTAGAAGTCTGTTGCTTGTAGTTTAAATTCACAGGTGCCATGGTGTTTAGATTATTTTGGCCATGATCTCTGTCAGTCTAGAAGAGTTTGTAGCTAAGAGTTTTAACCTCAATGGGATTAAAACAGAAGTCTTCCTCTTACTTCTCTACTGTGCTCCTTGTTGCACTTGGTAACATCGCTCATCTTTTCTGTTGCTGTGTCTATACAGATCTGCAGCCAGTCATTTACATTACACTGAGATGAGCTTGTTGTTAAATAAATACCTTATTCTATTATTTCAGCCTCTTCTTTATTTTGTTTCACCATGTTACATGTAGTCACTTGTGACTTTCCTATCTGATGTGGCCTTGCTTTTCTCTCCCATTAGCCAATGCATAATTCTTTCAAACAGATGTGCTCATATGTCTTCATTATGCTTGTATGTTTTCAGAGTAGTCATGTCTCTATTCCTTTTCTCTTCAAACCAATTGATTTTCTACTTTTATTTCTAGAATATACTGCTATACAGGGTAGACCATTGACAGCTATGAAACTGCTGAATTTTCAGTTGTTTGCACTTGGCTGTTGTCTTCTACTATTTGTTGCAGACTAAGTTAGAATTTCTTTGGTTTGCTTTTGATAGTAATCACTTTAAAGATGTTACACCATCATTAACCACTAGTAATGGGCTTGTTCTTAGTAAGTACAGACTTTCTTTGACTTCATGGAGCATATTTGCTAAATTAAAATTCTGCTGATATGATTCTGTGTAAGATAGCTTTGTATATACACTTTAATTTTGGTGGTTGTATTTGGATAGGAGAGTGGCCAAAGGTGCAGATCTTGTCATCTTTGCTGTGGTTGAATGACTTTCCAAATGTAAAAAAAAAGTCATAGAAATGTTTAAGGATAAATAGTTTTGTCTGCATTGACAAACTTGAGGAATAAGAATTTCCTTGCATGCATTCTTGCAGATCTAATTTCATAGATAGCATTGAAGTGAATAATGAAAAATCAGATAATTACAGAAAAGAAACTCCAGTTGTCAGTGGTTGTACTGAGAAACATTCTCTTTGTGTGGAGAACACTTTGGAGAGATGCTTTCTTTTAAGTTACTTTTCTTTATCTGAGACAGATTTCGTTTGTTTTGGAAACCTTTTCAGTTACAAAAGGGATCAGATACTGTTTTGCACTTTTGTCATGGTGAAATGAAAATCAGTTCCATTTTACTTGTGCAGTTGGGTTTTAGTTTCATTTTTAGAACCTGTAGTATTTGTTTCTGTCATTATTGGAGAAGCCTTAGGATATTCCAGCAGCTGGAAAAGCAGCTCCTTTCTTAAGCCTCCAGAGTTTTGGCTTTCAGAAAAATGGTAGTTGTTCAGAAAGTTATTGTCATAGTGAAATAGTCCTCAGTTATGAAATTAAAGTAATGATTAAAAAGATGGGCGATTTCAGCTCACCAACAATAGCACTTAAAAATCCCAACTGGAAAATCAATGAGTAGGGTGGCCTTCTTTTTATGTTCTGAGTTTTTTTTAACCTTTTCCTTTCAGATGCCTTAGAAGCCCAGAGTAAACCTGTCCTACTAGTCTGCCTGTTTTCCTCTAAGCCTGAGGTAATTGGATTGCAGCTGATGTTCCTTACCCTGATTTACGGATTTAGGGGACAGGATTTTGATGATTTTTCCATTTGTAGATATACTGCTTAAGCCCTGACTTTCCTTTTATTATTGGCATGGATGAAAATTCACGTCAGAATGCTTGATTAATTATTTAAAGAAGATAGTGGGTAAGCTGGTAATGGCTCGGGGAGCATACACATGGCTCTTTGAATGACAGTTGACTTACTGCCCATTTCACTAAAAATGTTAAATTTTAGTCTTACTAAATAAAAATACCAATAATTTAAAATATTTGAGGTAATCTAATATTGTCAGCAATCAAAAAATACTAAGCTTTTATTATTTAGGGAAAATATTGGTTGTGCTCTCAGTGCTGTTTTGAGGTCCACCTATCAAGCTGAACAGTTTCCCACTCTAATGATTCTCACAGCTGAATTCCTTAAAAATCTGTAGGCCTTAGTGAAAAATAACTGTAGGCAGTCTACAGATAGCTTGCAGGCAGGGAGAGCAGTGGATGTGCTGTACCTCAACTTGAGTAAGGCTTTTGACACTGCCTCCCACAGCATGCACAGGCTGACAATGGGATGGGTTACATAAGCGGACAGTGAAGTAGATTGAGAACTGGCTGAGTGATTGGGCCTAGAGGTTTGTGATCTGTGACACAAAGTCCATCCGGAGGCAAGTTGTCAGGCATGTACCCGAAGCTGATACTGGGGCAAATGCTGTCTAGCATCTTCATTAATGGCCTGAATGCTGGGACAGTGTACCCCCAGCAAGTTCACAGATGGTCCAAAACAGATATACCACATGGTGGTATATACCACATGGTTGTGCTTGCATTCAGAGGGATGTGGCCAGGCTGGAGATTTGGGCTGAGTGGAATTTTAAAGTGCAACAAGGGGAATTGCAGAATCCTGCATCAGGGATGAAATAGCACTGGGGGGCTGACCAGCTGGGAGACAGCTCTGCAGAGAAGTAACTTGATGTTCTGGTTGGCAACCATCTGTGTGCCAGTAATGCACTGCCATGGCAAAGGTGGCAGACAGCCTCCTGGGCTATGTTAGGAAGAGTGTTGGCAGCTGGTTGAAGGAGGTGCTCTCTGCTCTCTCCTCTCTAATGAGGCTGCATCTGGAGTGTCCAGTTCTGGGCTTCCCAGTAGAGGAGAGAGATATTGCAAAGAGAAGTGCAGTGTCATGTTGGTGATTAAGGATCTGGAGCTTTTCTTCAGTAAGGAAAGGCTGAGAGGGCTGAGACTATTAGCCTGGAGAAGAGGTGGTTCAGGAGTGATTTTGTAATGCAGTGAGGGAATGAAGAAGGGAGAGCCAGATGCTTCTCAGTATTGTCCCGCACTCTGACATGGCACCGATACGGCACAAATTAAAATTCATGAGATTGCAGTGCATTCCAAGAAATCAATTCTTCACTATGAGAAAGGTCAAGCATCGACAGGTGTTGTCCAGAGAGGTTTTCATCTCCTTGTTAGTACTGAAAGTGCAACTGCACATCATAGTGGGCACCTTACTGTCTATGACACTGCTTGAGCAGGAAGTTTGACAGAATCAGACACAGAATCACAAAACGGTTGAGATTGGAAGTGACCTCTGAAGTTCATCTGGTCCACCCTCCTGCTTAAACAGGGCCATCTGGAGCCAGTTGCCAGATGGCTTTGAATATGGATGGAGACTCCACAGCCTTGCTTGCAACCTGTGCCAGCGCTCAGTCACCCTCACAGTAAAAAAAAAAAAAAAATTACCTTAACAGGTCCCTTCTAACCTGAGTGATGTGATTGTATAATCCTTAAGAAAATAGACCAGAAGGAGATGGCATCAATATGAAGTTTATTTGTCCTCTGAGAAGATGTGTCACAGGGAGCAAACATGGTGCTGAACAATCACATCTTCCAGCAGAGCTGTGTTTTAAGATGGTGTGTAGCAGTGTGTTATGGGAGCCCCTCTCCTCTCCTCTCTTTCCCTCTCCCCCCAGCCCCAGTCCCAGGAGCCCTGGCTGTGAGACAGGGCGTCGAATGATTGGTAGATTTGAAAGATACCCCCTGCCCCCTGTGGGCAATTGGTAGACTCAGGTGTCTTTCTCCCCCTGGGACCCCTCCCCTCTCACCTGGTTGGTGGCTACCTGTCCCTGCCCCTCCCCCTGCCCCTGGGATAAAGGGACGATCGGGCCATGTGTGCTTCAGTTCTGTCGGAGCCGTGCCACGTTCAGGAGCCTTGTAACTGGAATAAAACCTGGATGAAACCCTCCATCAGAACTCCTCCTTTCTCCACCTTCGCCTGAAGTCTCTCCACTGAGGAATACAGCTGGCAGTCTCTGAGTAACCGAAGGGTGTCACTGGGGAGAAAGCATCCCAGCTGCCGCCATTGGGCTCAGCAGCAAGGCAAGCCCGGGCAGGTCTCCGTCGGAATATTGGTC
>VXBC01003479.1:372663-384178 GCA_013399945.1 Ploceus nigricollis | reverse complement strand
CACCCCAATAATGGTGGTTGTTGTGGTACTAGAAAGAGCACCATTAAATAGTCTAGGTTGGAAAAGACCTTTAATATCAAAGAGTTCCACTTCTAACCCATCACTGCCAAGTCCACCACTAAACTTTGTCCCTGAGTACCACATGTACACACCTATTAAATACTTCTGGTGGTAGTGATTCTACCACTTCCAGGGTAGTGTGTTCCAGTTCTTGAAAACCCTTGTGCTGAATAATTTTCCCCCAATACCCAGTCTAAACCTTCCCTGGTCCAGCTTGAGACCATTTCTTCTTGTGCTGTTGCTTGAGGAAAGAGACTGACCCCCACCTGGCTACGACCTTTTTTCAGAGAGTTGTGTAGAGGGATAAGGTCTCCCCGAGCCTCTGTTTCTCCAGGCTGAACAACCTGGGCTGTCTCAGCCCTTCCTCATAAGACTTGTTCTCCAGCCACATAAACAGCTTTTCTGCCTTTCTCTGGGCGCACTCCAGCACTTTCTGGAGTGAGGAGTCCAAAACTGAACACAGGATTAAGGTGTGACCTTGACAGTGCATATGACAGGGTGTGATCACTGCCCCGGCCTGCTGGCCACACTATTTCTCATACAGGCCAAGATGTCATTTGCTTTCTTGGCCACCTGGGCACTCTGCTGGCTCATGTTCAGTAGCTGTCAAGCAGCACCCCCAGGCCCTTTTCTGATGGGCAGCTTTCCAGCCCTTCCCCCAGCCTATAGTGCTGCAAGTGGTTGTCAAGACCCAAGTGCAGGATCCAGCACTTGGCCTTGTTGAACTTCACACATCTGGCCTCAGCCCAGNCCACATCGGGCCTCAGCCCAGAAAAGAGTCCCCAAACAAGCCATGAGCCACCAGTTTCTCCAAAAAATGTTGCGAGAAACGGTGTCTGAAGGCTTTATAAAGGCTAGGTAGACAACATCCACAGCCTTTCCCACATCCACTAAGGGGGACACCTGGTCATAGAAGGAGATCTGGTTGGTCAAGCGGGACCTACTTTTCATAAACCCATGTTGGCAGCCCTGGTCACCTGGTTGTCCTGTATGTGCCATGTGATGGTACTCAGTATGATCTGCTCCGTGACCTGCCTCAGCACTGAGGTCAGGCTCACAAGGCTGTAGTTCCCTGAATTCTCCTTCCAGAATTTCTTGTAACTGGGTGGCACATTCACTGACTTTCAGTCAAGTGGAACGTCCCTGGTTAGGCAGAGCTGCTGGTAAACGATGATGGAAAGTGGTTCAGTGAGCACTGCTGCCAGCTCCTGCAGTACTCTTTGGTGGATCCCACTAAGCCCCGTAGACTTGTGTGTCTAAGTGGTGTAGCGGGTTGCTGATCATTTCCCTTTGGATGATGTGTACTGAATACCCTGAGAACACAACTGGACTGAGACCGAGAAGGGATTAAGTACCTCCACATTTTCCATGTCCATTACAGGATGGAGATTGTCCTCGCCCTTCCTTTTGTTGTAAACATATTTTTAGAAACATATATCAGATCTTCATGCTATAGCTTGATGTGAGTAAAGGGAATATGAGAAGAACTGAAAAGGTTCACTTGCAGTTTCAGATAAGACAAAGCATATTTGTCCAACCATTCTTGTAGGAAGAACTGCATGGTAACAAAATCCAAATGTAAGTAATTTATTATTTAGAGTATTTTTGAATTTAAGGTGCTTTTTGTGTTGAAGTCTTGCTGGGTGTTGTCTAGTGGCAGTTAGTCACCAGTTTGGAAATATTACTACAAAAATCTTAGCTTTTCTCTCTGCAGGCTTTCACTTTTTTTTTCTTTTGGGAGCAAATGTCATATTCAAACTGTAACAACAGGCAAAAATGTGGCTTGTGAGCCAACTGTCTTGCAACTGAGCTACTTTGGCTGTGATTTTGGCAGAAGCAGTATCTTGTTTTCGTATCCTGCCTGCAACTGTTCAAGGAGGAAGGGAAGGTCAAGCAACTGTTTCATGGAGGTATTTTTCATGAAGTATTTTACAAAACAATAGTCCTCTTTTCAAAGATACTCTGAAATCCAGGGATACTAACCAGTTTTTGCAAAAAGCATATTTTTTCTCAAGTGTTCTGTAGATTTTGTTGCCAAATTGAAGTTAAAAGATTTAGTGTATTCTTCAGAAATCAATATTCTTGGGTTTTTCTATTTGTGATTTGTAAAATGTTGGCTCAGTTTGTGATATAAGTATATGGTATAGTATATACTTGGTGCATGTTTATTTTATAATGCTTGCCAATACTTAGTTTGGCATTACACTGAGAGTTTATATATTTGTATGATAGGTATTTTGTGTGCCAGGTTTCAGTTTATATGTACGTATTTTGTTCCCTGTCAACTGTTTTATGGCCAGTTCTTTTGGAAACTTGATAGGTATTACTGTAGGTGATACGAAAAATGAAGCATTAAAAAGCTCTTGTAGCTATTGTTTGTAAGCAGACACTTTGTTTATCAAGACAAGAGCATATTGGAGGTTTTGAGTGATGTTTATTTTCCTTCTTTGTTCTTGCAACCTACTGACACTGTCCCTCCCCATGGCTGAAAGTGTCCTGGATGTTCCAGCAGTAGATTGAAGGATAACCATGTTGGCTACTTAGTTATCAATGGAAGGTATCTGCAAGGAAGGAAAGTTAACCATGGAAAGCGTTAGGAAAGTTCAGTTGCAGGATGCTTCAACAACTTCTAAATGTCATGGAACGTTTGCTGGGTCCTCTTGACTTGTGCCATTTTGACACTAATTGGTGGATTTGTGTTGGTGTGAGTTAGATGGAGAAACACAAAAGTGAGGACAGAATCAGATGTTTGGTATAGGCTGGACCTGATGTTAGAGCCATTTTCTGAACATCTCCTGTTTTACATTTAAAGATGCAATGCTAAAGCACATACCTTAAAGTGATGCATTTTGTATGCCAGCTTTGTAGAAGGTGTATAGCATTTTGTTTAGGTGAGTTATTTACTTTGGGTTACTTTATGGGGCTTTTTGTAAGGCTGTTTCTCATTACAGATGGTAGAATTCTTGGCAGCTTAAATAACAGTGCTGAGATTACATTGAGGAAGAAATCAAAGTATTTTGTTTGCAAGGACACAGTACATGCCTAAATATGGGAGATGTTGTGTGTAGAGGCTTTTAAAAGAAGTAGTTGCTTTCAAAAAAAAGTTACTGTCCAGTTCATAGAAATAAGACTGCCGAACACTGAAGCTTGGGTACATGTGGAGTGGTACCAAAGTAGGGAGTATGCAAGCAGTAACTCCAATATGTTTTACAGCAAGGTTTGTTGGTTGCATTTTGTCACATGGTACCTCATCATCTCCTTGCCAACGTGCAGCCTCTATGTAGTTTTATTGATATTCAGTTCTCTGGTCATAAAACCTCTTCTCTATCTATAGATTAAGCCATTGAAGCTCTGCCCACTTCCTTTGTTCTGTTTCTTATCATTGTCAACTCCTTCATGTGAGCAGTTGCTTGTATGTTCCAAACTTCTCTTGAACAACTTCTTTTCTTTATTTCCCTTTGGCTGTTTGCCAGATGCTTCTCAGTTGTTGGCAGCAAGTCGGGATGGCCTTTAAAGTAAGATAGTCCCACAATTTTGAGATCTCCTCAGATCTTCTGAGCAGCCTTGATAACCATTTTTTCGATAACCATTTTTTTTTTAGTATTCCCTTTCCTTTATTTTGA
This sequence comes from Ploceus nigricollis, assembly GCA_013399945.1. Taxonomy (NCBI): domain Eukaryota; kingdom Metazoa; phylum Chordata; class Aves; order Passeriformes; family Ploceidae; genus Ploceus; species Ploceus nigricollis. The sequence goes on along the minus strand of VXBC01003479.1, from coordinate 380,495 downwards.
AGCTCTTATAGTTGAACTTATATGGCAATGAGATAAGTGTATAGTAAGTTTTTTGCTGACAAGTGAACTGATATTTTATTAGCTGTAGTTCTCTGTGTTTGATATTAAATTGCCTTGAAGCTGGATTACAAATTTAAGAACTGTTTTGGAGCAGTTCAGAGGATGGAGTAAATGGCTTGGGAAATAACAAAGTCCAGCAGAAGCTGCAGTTGCTTTTAAGTTGCTTTTCATAGCAGTATTGTTCTTTGTGTTATCAAGTGTCAGATGGATTACTTGTTTACACAAGAGAAGGAAAAAAACCTTAAAAATGCACATTGTTGTATTTCATCAGAAGAATACCTTCTGGTTTTCTGTACAACAAGAAAGTCTGATGCAGATCTGATGTATCTTACTGTAGCAGATCAATGAGTATATCAGAGCTGTCACTCCAGCCTTGGGCCTGCACCTGGAAGCGTGCAGCTAAGAAGTGGGCCCATGGGAATCTGATAAGGTTTATCAAGGCCAAGTGCAAGGTGCTTCACCTGGGTTGGGGCAGCACTCGCTATTAACACAGGCTGGGGGATGAACAGATGGAGTAGCCCCCCAAAAAGAAGGATTTGGGGGTGCTGGTGGGTGAGAGGCTGGACATGATCCAGGTAAGTCCCTGTTACAGGAAGGACATGGACTTGATGGAATCCAAGGGAGGGCCCCCAAGATGTTTAGAGGGATGGAGCCTATAACCATCTCCTCTAAACACCTCTCCTATGAGGAAAGGCTGAGAGAATTGTTCAGCCTGCAAAAGGGAAGGCTTTTGGGTGACTTAATTGGGGCCTGTCAGGCATTTTATGATTCTGTGATTTTCAAGCGGGTGCAAGTAAGAAGAGCAACATCTGTTACTCCTGTTGTATCATTGTCTAGAGTGTATCCTTCCTTAACTAGAATTTTTAGGTGTGTTGCCTTCAGCCTGATGATTTGGCTGCCTCTGTTCTAGCTAGAACAACTGTAAAGTAGGTTTAAAACTACACAGTAGCCCATCTTGGAGAGATGCTGTGGAATAGCTGTCGAGGGGGAAGCCTGTGAGAACAGGTAGTAACTATTGCTCTGCATCTGGATCTGTCCTAGGTCCTGAACTGTATAGTCTCTCTCTGACAATTTCAGAGTTGGAATTGAGATTGTAGATGAAAAAGTTAACAGAGGATGCAAAACTGTAGAAGATTAGATATACTTAAGATTGAAATGTTTAGCTTCAGAAAATCCCACTACCAAACCAGTAAGCAAAAATGTAAAACCAGCAATGAACGAAAGGTACCTCATAAGAGATTCTATGCATTCTATAAAATTATGAAGTGATTGTGATTCAGAAGTAGCCATGCTACTGCTATAGTGTTGCAGAATTTTATTTTAAATTGTGAGAGATTATTTTGTGTAGGAAACCTAAAGTAATTCTTGACTTTTTCTTTGTATTTCAGGATTGTGAGACTTCTTTTTTTTTTCCACTTTGTTTTTTTTTCCGCACTGTTTTCTGAAAAAGGACTGGTTACTATGAGAGAATAGTGAAATTAGGTAGTAGTGATGTAAATGAGCTATGACTTGGGCTGAGATGAGACTGCTTAATTGTCAGAAGACTAATTTTTTCATCAGGCGTGAAAAAAAATCAAGCAGATTGCAGAAAAAGAGAAAAATAAAGATATGAAAAATAGTATTTAATTGCCGTAAAGACAATTTAGAAAAGACCTCAAAAAGAACTCAAAGAGAACTCAAAAAGAGTTCTCTAGTAGGATTTCATAGGACATAGTGGGAATGTGATCATTGGCATATTTTTCCAGGGAAAAGATGTTTGGAATGCAGTGAAATTTTACTAGAATCATAGAATATGGTGCGCTGGAAGGGGCCCACAAGAATCAATGTCCACCTCCTGGCTTTGCACAGGACCACCCCCCAGAGTCACACCATGTGCCTGAGAGCATTGTCCAAACTCTCCTTGAACTGTCAGGCTTGGTGCGGTGACCACTTCCCTGGGGAGCCTGTTCCAGTGCTCAACCACCCTTTTGGATGAGCCATGTTTTCCTGATATCCAGCCTAAACTTCCCCTGACTCAGCTTCATGCCATTTCCTCAAGTCCTGTCCTGGTCACCAGAGTGAAGAGATGTGTACCTGCCCCTCCTCTTCCCCTCATGAGGAAGTTGTAACTGCAGTGAGGTCTCCCCTCAGTCTCCTCCAGGCTGAACAGTGACCTCAGCTGCTCCTCATGAGGCTTTACCTCCAGACCCTTCACCATCCTTGTGGACCTCGTTTGGATGCTAACAGCTTAATGTCTTTCTTACATTGTGGCACCCAAAACTGCACACAGCACTCACGGTGAGGCCTCCCCAGTGCACGGCAGAGCGGGACAATCCCCTCCCTTGCCCAGCTGGTGATGCTGTGCCTGATGCACCCCAGGACACAGTTGTCCCTCCTGACTGCCAGGGAACTGCTGACTCACAATCAGCCTGTCATTGACCAGGACCCTCAGTTCTATGATAGACCAGGAAATGGAAATGCTGACCTTTTGGGGTTCTTTCCAGACACTCTTTTTACTGATTCTAGAGTACCTTCCATTTGACAAGTTATGTTTTAGTTTTCCAGGTGACATGCTGTGTGCACAAGCTTTCTGTTAAAAAGTCTTGTTAAAGGTCCTGTACAGTGCCTGTGTTGGTTCATCTGCACAGAGAAGCTCTTGATTGTTGCATGTGAGCATGTTCTCTGTCATGCCCTTCTTAGTGTACCTGTGTGTGTTGGTTATAGCCAAGAAAGTGTGGATCAGTTCAAGTGACTGGATTGTCTTAATGCAAGCATATATTTTAAGTGTGATAAAGTAGTTTTCATCCTTCATTCTCTCGTTAGCTTTGTGTACTATTGTAGGTTTGATTATGCTGACTAATTCCCATAGAAATTGCTCCTATGCCTGATTTTGATGTCTGTTTGCTGATCCAGATGGTGAACAGATGAAAAGCTCAGTATGTCTCTACTTGGAAGCGTAATCAGAAACATGGCATGACACCAGGAAAAATGCAAAACTCAGAATAAGAAAAAATACACTCTTTCCACAGCGCAGAAGCATGTTTATTGTACAGTAAAATTTTACTTTGTTTTAGAAGCAAATGGTGAAGATCACAGAATAGTTGAAATTAGAAGGGGCTTCTGGAGACTATTGAGCGTTTAAAGTAGGGTCAACCAGAGCAGGTTGCTCTGAACATTGTCCAATTGTATTTTCAGTATCTTCAAGGAAGGAGAATGTGTAGCCTCTCAGGGCAACCTGTTCCAGTCTTTGACCATTTTTAGAGTTCTTAGGTGTAATTGGAACTTCCTGTAGTATTTTTTTTCTCCATTGTCTCTTGGCCTGTCACTGGATATTGCTTAGAAGAGCATGTTTCCATTATCTTTGCTCTCTCCTATCAGATGGAGGTGGACATATTCACATGGAGGCTATTCCACCCCCACCCTCCCAGGTTTTCTCCTTCCACAGCTAAAAAATCTCTGCTTGCATGGTTTCTCCTTCCACAGCTAAAAAATCTCTGCTTGCATGGTTTCTCCTTATATGACAGAGCCTGCAGTTCTTTAAGCATCTTAGTGGCCTTTCTCAGGACTCACTCCAGTAAACAAGTGTTTTTTGTTCTGGGGCACCCAGAGCTGGTGGTGATATTCTAGATACAGTGTTGCAAGTTGTGTGTAGAGCATGGGTCAATTCCCCCAAGCTGCTGGTGTTGGAGAGCCCTTCTGCACCCTGTTCTCTCCAGGGAACTGTATCCTGTGGATTCTTCGAAGAAGACTCATGGACAACAGGCTGTTCTTGACTGATGAAGTCTGTTCTTAGGAAGTCTAGGGTTGTGATCCTGTCTTTGTCTTGCTCCCTTCTTTCAGGTTCCTGAACTTCACCTGCACTGCCACTGCAGCTTCATCCAGTAAAATGATGCTGTGATGAAACACCCTCAAACTTGATGATGAGTAGTAGTGCTGAGAGATAATAGCTTGCTCTTGTGGTCTCCTTGACAATCTGAGCTTGGGATTTCACTTTGGGATGTTCAGAAACAAATGCTTCCTGCATCTTGTCTAACCAAGCTGATCACCAGCAGCAGTAGTTCACCTAATGGAGGAAACAAAAGAATTGTTTGATACCACAAACCTGACTGTTTCATTTTCAGTATTTACTGGGTGGGTGCTGCCTAGTAAGCAAATTTCCACAAGCCCTTGAATCCTTAAGCTAACTGTGTTGAGTAAGCACTTACGGAAACAGAGTAACAGAATATATTTGTCATTTGTCTGAACACAGCAACTCTTGGCTAGACCTGTCCTGTCAACAGTATACTTCTTCCCAAAGATGGGTAGCCCTTGAACCAGAGCAAGCAAGTTTAGACAAATGCACTGAGTTAAAGTCACTTGGAAGTCTTAAAAAATTGCGCATGTGTTAGCACGTGGTTTACTAAATTCACAAATTTTTCAAAAGTGTACTCAAAGATTCAACAGCAGAACAACTGTGTCCAATACTGTACTAGCTACCATAGTCTTTGGTACCATGTTTCAGAAGCAAAGGTTTTAGATCAGACAGCACTTAAATAAGGCTTTTGTTGTTCCTTTTCTGCCTCAGCAGCAGAGATGGAATAATATATTTTCCGTTCATTATACACGTATGTTATACTTCGTATAACATATAGTCTAGAAGATCTTAGGCAGGTGTAACACTAACATAATGTTAGTCCATGTTGAGTAATTCAGTAACAGCATTGAGGGGAGGAGCACACACTCAACATGTAAAGCTTCCCTCTCCAATTTAAGCTTATCAATTACAGTTCAAGAGTGTCGCACCTTGAGGGAAGATGCTCTGTTTGCATTTCTTAATCTCTTTTAAACAGAGTAAGAGCAATGGTGTTGAGACAATTGAACAATGTTCTCCTAATAATGCATCAAATAGTCCAAGTACTAGCTATTGCTACTTCTGGTTTAGAACAAATAAACTAAAGCATGCTTTTATTCCTCCTCCTGCAGGTGCTACAAGTCTGATTAGAAATTGCAATCATGTCATTTAAACAGCTATTTTAAATTATCAGGCAACTGGTTATTGCCCACCTTCCCTTTCCCCTCCTTTTTTATTTCTGCCTTTGATTTGAGGCAATTATTTCATATTCCAGGGTTGAAGATTTTTGCTATTTATTTTATTCTCAACAGGTTTTTCTGTAAAGGCTGTAATAGCACCTTTCACTCTTTCTTTGTGTCCATTTGCCACAAGTATTTTTTTGTCAAGATGTCTTTATGTTCCCTGCTCATTTGACTTGCACTTGCTTTGTGGTCCAGTTCAAAACTTGGTCTCCAGTGTTATAATGTTTTGAAGCAGTTTGCAGAAAGCCTGCCTGAGATTTGCTGAAAATGAGTGTTTGTTTTCTGTGAGCTAAATGTTATCAACTGAGTTAGAAGTTGAAGGCTAAAGACCTTTTGCCAGTGGAAGCTGATTGTCAGTGCAGAGTACCAAGACCTTTACAGATGACAGCTAGCAGCAGCTTACAATTGTTAACCAGCAATATAATTAATAATTTAGCTAAAAAATCCAGCTGAGCCATATCAGATCTTGTTAATCTTCACGTAGTAGAGGAGTTGTGGTTGTAATTAACACATGTGGTTTCCAACAGGAAATTACTCATAATCTGCTTAACATTGTTTTCCATGAATATATTTTGCCCATGTTTTTCTGAATATTAAAACATCTTAATGTTTTGGTATATGGTTTTAGTGTCTTTTTTTTCTGAATATTAAAACATCTTAGTGTTATGGTATCTAACAGTAGAACTGTGAACAATCATATGTATCTTTGTTACGTGCAGATACATTGTGAAATACATTAGTGTTATGCGTAGTTATTTTAGGTTGCTCAGAACTATTTATAAAGTTAGTGTCATGAGGTATTTTTTATTAATTAATTGCTTGCTTGTTCTGAAGGTTTGTTTGGATATGGAAGAAAGTATACTTCCCAACTCCTTGAGGTTTTATTTTTAGAAAATATAGGGACATAATTGTGGATTCTTACTATAGCATTTCTACCCCAAACTGTTTCCATGTAAAATTATTCAAGCCCAAAACTTGCTGAAGATAAGGACTGTCACAGTGGAGCAGTCAGACTGTGCTGCTGTTTGCAGCATGTTTAATGGTTGTTGTATGAATGAGGGAGATCTTAGCACCATCAGTAAACCCATTGCTGATCTTTCCTGTTTGGTAATTGGAAAAAGCATTGTGTAGGTGTCATGACAAATGAAGGTAATCTGCCAAATGGCAGAGGTTTTGTTACTATGGAAATAAGCCCAATCTTGGGGGGAGGGAAAAGGTTTAATTTGGGGGTTTTTCAGATGTATGCATAAACACGAAGAAACTCTTGCAAAAATTACAGGGACTGGTCCAGTGAAATATTTACAAGATGAAAAAGTGTTTTTGATGTTTGCAGACTGTAACAAATTTGGAGAGTTTTCAAGGATTTTGGCAGGAAGGATTAAATTTGAAATGTCTTGGCAACTTGAATTAGTATCTTTTAAAACAAAAAGGAAAAAGCTATGCTTATCAAGTTGTCTGTGGTAAGTGCAAATCATATTGTGTTTAAAAGGCATAATAATTAGCACAGATAGAAAAAGAGTACTGGAAGCTCAATTTCAAGGTTCACAGGGAAATGTTTTCATGCTAGTCTGGGTTAAATAGGTCTGCTATGCCATATTGCTGTGGAGCTGCCAGATAATACCTGGAATGCAGTTAAAATGTGACCTTGGAGGCATATGAGACATTTCTTCTTCTTCCTAACAGCAAACAACAAGTACTGTTTTCAGCTTTGGTCAACATGGTTTACATGTGGTATGGTCTGAGAGAGCCCAGAAGATACTTTCTTCAGGACTTTTAAACTGAAAGTTAGGGTGCAAGTTTCATAAAAGGTCATTAGGTCCAGAGCAGAAGATTGAGTGGCTACAGAATGGAAGGGGCTACACTGTTCTTCATGTTTGACAGCAGAATAAGAATTAACTGCATTAAATGCTAATAAGAAAACATGTTTAATTAAAGAAAAACTAAATAGTGAATTAGAGTATGGAGTTTGATTGTTGAAATTTGATCAGTAAAGGTTATATGAAGTTTTTTTTTTCCTTGCTTCTTAAATAGCTTATATACTGTTACCTATTAAAACTTTACTGTTGGGGGAACCTTGAGCAGTCATCTCCATTCTCTTTGTAAGCTTTAAGTTTCTGGGGATGGTGAGGGAATTCCTGCTCACTGCTCACTGAATCAGTTCTTTTAACTCCAGGATAATGGTGTTTGTTCCTTATAAGCAATGTGGTGAGCTGGTTTGTTTCTGCAGGAAGTGTCTTGAGGAACATACCTTCCTCTTAATATAGGTCAAGAGGGGAAAAGTAGTGAAAATTCTAGGAGGCAGCTTTCTTGGCATACTCTGCAGGAATTCTTTGTTTGAGCTTGTATTCTTGCTGCTGGTTGTTGGTCAGACTTCAGTTTTTCCAGTTTTTACTGGACCATGAGGCTTCTGTATTCTTGCAGTTGGAATGCTGTACAGGACAGTAACCACTATGCTTTTAGAACCTCAGCATTTTTATTTAGAGCAAAGTTGTTTGAATAAAATATTAAGATTCTTCTGATTCTTCGTCTGTTACTGCAAATGTAACTTCTCACTGCCTGTGATTTTCAGATGTAATAGTTTCATTTTTCAATTAATCTGACCTGTAAGCTATTTGAGTAAAGTTTGTGGTACAGAGGAATGTTAGTAGCTTTTGCTTGAAATCCTGTAGAAGGTAAGCTGTATGCTGCACAGGTAACATATGACTTTTTTTTTTTTCTCT
>VXBC01003479.1:213146-372643 GCA_013399945.1 Ploceus nigricollis | reverse complement strand
CTTATAACCTGAAAAACCAGTAGGTTAAAAAACATGCATTTCAGAGTCATCTCAGTGATGGTGAGAGAACAAGCGTGTGTGCATATGGTGTCTTTCTTGTATGATGTCTTTTTTTTTTTTTCCCCTGGGTAATAAAATGGAGGAGAAAGAGTGTGATAGGAATGAGGTGTGGGTAGGAGAGGATTAAATGAGCTTAGAGAAGTGTGTGTTAGCTAGATCTCTGATGTAAAGGGATGGACATTAAGTCCACATTAAGGTGGAAAAAGTCCAAACAAGAGGTAAAGAAACTGCAGTTTCTTCCATCAGCTGAATCTTCTGCTAAATTATATTAAAGCTTACTTTTTGTCTTGGAAGGCTTGAATCTTTGTGTGAGAAAGACTTCACAAATCAATGTTCTGTACTAACAGGTTGTTTTACCAAGAATTGTCAATAATTCTAGCTTCTAGCAGTGCTGTGGCACTAACAAACCTGTAATAGAAACAATAGGGCAAGCCAATAGAAAGCTCAGGGACTTGTTTCTCTCCTAGCATATATTCTGCTTAAATTTATGAGAGTAAAGACCCATAATTCAGTGGAACATTAGTAAAGCATAATTTTAAGTGCTTTGTATTCTGATTTATACTCTGAAATTCTACCTGTGATTATTCCCTTTGCCTATGAGAAAAAAAAGTTCAGGGCACTTCTGACATTTTTTCCCTCTGTACTTTTTACCATGGGGTACGGAAGGGAGTTTATTTATTTTGTTCTCATTGCTTTTTTTCCTCTTTTTCAGAAGTAAGAAACTTTTTAGCAAGAAAAAGTTGAAAAGAAAACAGAAGACTAAATTGAAAGTCAAAACACGCAACAAGGTAAGCCTTTAACTAACCTGACAAAGTTCTGGCTCAAAAATGACAGTAACTTCAGTTGAGAGAAATGCAAGAACACCTAAGTGTGACTAGCAATGTGTTTCTTTAGAGGAGTTAATAGTAGACCAGTATTGTCTGTTTACTGTATCCTCTGTGACTGTGATACCAATGTTAACCTTATTCAACTGCTTTTGGTACTGTTGTTCAACAGGAAATAGTATGAGCAGTGGTTTTAGTTCTCCAGTTCCTAAACCCTAAGTGTAGCTAAACATATTGGTCTTAGAGGTAAATTTTGAGATCTGTGTCTAGCAAACAGTTAGAGTGCTGCAGAGATTTGGCCATATTGGCTAAAGGGGAAAGGGAGCATTCTAAGGACTCCAAAGTTACCTCTGAAAATTCCTCCATAATGGAAAATGTAATAAATGATACCTAAGTGTTTCTATTAATGTTTTCTCCCAATGTAACCCCTGCCTTCAATCACTTTAAATGCATGGGAACCATACAGTGAACTTAATAAAAATGTTTACATCTTTACTCTTTAGAGAGAATAAATTTGTGCAGAAGCAGTGCTATTTTAAAATACTGTTGTGCTGCATTCTTTGTCTATTAGAGAGCTATTATTTCTCTGTTTAAGCTACAGTCTTGGAGGAATTTTCATGAAGGCTTACTGTAGGCATGAAGGCTTGTAGTCAGTAAAGAGAGAGCTCATTTTTGGAATGGTTCTGAAGGACAGAACCACTGAAATATCCAGTGAAAACACTTTCTAGTCAGCTGAATGTCCTTGTAATACAAATGCACTGTAGAACCACTTGGCCATCTTATCCCTATTTGCCAAACCTCATGTAGTTACTGTATCTCAAGACAGATGGCTTTGGGAGGGTGAACCAAACCCTCTATCTGTTCATTTGGTATTGACTTTTTGGAGACTTACCAGATTATTCTGCTTATCTCAAGTAGTGCAGCTTCAGACTATGGTATAGAAAGAGCTTATCTTCATTTCTGTTCTCAGCACTGTACAGTAAAATATTTGTGGTCCAAACTGAATTTCTCAGTCTTTTCTTCAGTTGCTATAAGAAGTTTTAGCTCTGTCCTCTCCATGACTTTATCAACCCAGCAAAGACAACTAAGTTAGAGATTCAAAGAAATATCACAGAATGTAGTTAGTTTGTGTGTTCTGTCTGGTGAGAGAAACGTGAGCTTTTAAAATAAGATAACTCTTCGGCTTTGATCATTGTTACACTATAAAGGGACCCTTGTCTATCTGGTTGGTGGGGCCCTAGTATTACTGCCAAGTAGAAAGCTAAATACAGAATGATTGTTCACAAGCTTAGCAGTCGAATGTATTTCTTAAATTTAGTTGCATTGGATAAATGGAGTGGCAGGATCCTTGGCCAAGACAACGTGAACATACTAAAGGCTTAGTTCTTCTGAGTAGTTATGGATATGGCACTAACTGATACTCTCCTCACCTCATCCCTATGGAAGGTTGTTCTCAAGATTTTCCTTGGGTTTAAGTCAGTTTCTATTTAAGCACTGAGATTTGTATCTTTGAAAGTCATAATGGTTTTTCTTATGTCTTTTACTGATGCCATTATTCTGGGCAGTGTCTGAGGCAGACCAGGGCTGACCGTTAGAACATTGGTCTTCATTCTGAGTGACTCCGGTATAGAAATGCACTCCAGCTTATTTCAGCATGATAGCAAAAAATTGTGTATTTACTGAAAAATGTAGCAGAGAAGGGAAAGTAAAACCAGCTTCATATCTTGAGATTATGAAACTGACAAAGCGGGGTGGTTTTGTTTATTGGTTTTTTTGTAGTTGTTGTTTTGTGGGAGTTTTTTGGTTTTGTTTTTTAATATACTTTTCAATGCATCCCAATGCTGCCATGGCAGAATCAGCACAGAGATTATTTTTGCACTGGAATGTCTGAAAATGGATGTGTCTATTGTCAGGAAAATGTGAGCTTCCATTTGGAAGCTTTAAAATAGAGCAGATTGAAAAGTCTTTCACTACTGGACATTCTGAGCAGTAGCATTTGTGTGCATCAGTTTATTTTTTGAAGAAACAGGGTCTTTTAGTCTGAACAGAGATGGAAGCTTTCTCTTAATATACTTAGTAGAGGCAGAGAGGGCCTTAAATCAAGAATAAGATGAAGGAACCCAAAAATTTGTTATTTATATCCTGTGCTTACTAAAAATGATTAAGTAATGGAAGAGGAGATAACTTTAGAAGAGAAGTAATTGTTGAGCAACTGGAAGAAAATTATTTCCACCATTTAAGCATTAAATGTTAGAACAGTTTAGGTATAAAACTAATTGATGTTTAAACAGCTCAGTAGATTGAGCCTTACTTTGTTTCTAAGCTGGGCTGTGCTATGATATGGTCTTTGAACTATCACTAATTTTTGGGTTTGTGGTTTAGTATCTATTTTTTAAATGGAGGTATAAAGTTTTTCCATGTGGTGCAGTCTGCTTTGGTTTTAGAAATTCACTGTTGACATAAGTGACTTTTACATAGAAAACAAGTATCTGACTGTTAGACATGGGTGTAGCACCTTGGATTCCAGTCCCTACCTGCCTCCTCCCCTTTTTTTTTCTTTTGGCAAAGAATATCTCCAGAAAATTGTGAGGCCATGTAACTTTTCCCAACGCTATGAATATTGCTGCTAACCCCCCCTCCCTCCTTCAGACACTCTGGATATTTTCCCCCTTTGCTGTTAATTCACAGAAGTGCTGCTTAGGACACTTGGATTGAGAGGGACTTAAACAGAAAACCACAGCTCACCATCTTCTGTTTTCATAATGTTATTTGAAGAATACCAAAAAATTGGAGTCCACCAAACACAGCTTGTACTGGAAATGATTGGCATCTACCAGCTTAGTTTATGCAGAAGTTTTAAGCTATGACTTTTTAGCTTTTTACAAATGGGAGGAATAAAACTTAAAGGGGGAGGTTCATGTAGCAGACAAATTCATTGTAAGCTAATGAATAGATGTATAAAACAGATGGACTGGGATGAATATTGTCTCATTAGAAACACATGTAGGTTCTCAAATAATTTGGCATTGTTTTCAATAGCTTTTATATTATTTACTCTTTCAACCTCAAGAGGGCATCCCTTTCTAAGAGATCTTTTGACTGTCTAAAGAAGAATGGGGTGAGCTTCTCTTCTCAGTGTTACACATGGATTAGATCAGATGGTTATTATAACCTGACCCATCTTTAACAGCAGATTAACTTTCCTCTCCTAGATTATAGTCTATTTCCATCATATTTAAGAATAAACCATTACCACAGTCATCTGATTCAAGAAGAACAAATAGGTCAGAAAATAAGCTATGTATGGGTTTCATGTTTAGGGTAAACAGTTTATGTGTGAGATGTGTAAAGGAGACCAGAGGGTTTTGGTTTTTCCCACTCCTTTCCTTGAGTGTAATGGAACATTACAAAGGCTAACTGAGAAGAGCAATTAGGAGTAGGTTGCTCTTATCTTTTGAACCAAGCGCATGCTGTTTACCTCTCCTACATAATTCATTCTTCCAGTTAGCAGGGCCTATATGTTTACAAGGACAAGCCAGGCATCAGGGTGTGGGCATCTGCATTTAGATCTCTATCTCATAAGAGTCTTACCTTTCAGAAAATAAAAAGTAACACACAAGAAATAAAATCTTCACATGTTAAAACTGTGTTCACCAATGGTGGATATTTAAGTTTCACAACGTGTGTTTCATCATGTATCTTCATTTAATAAGGTACACATTTAATTTTTGGTGACACCAAGTGAAACAGCAAAGATGAAGGTTCAGAACATCCCACTGTTGCTCATGTGAAAACTACTGAATCAAACAGCATAATTCTATTTTCTAGTCTGTAAGCCCTACTTATTGACACTGGTAGCAATTTCATTTTCCAAGAAACCAGATGCTTTGGAAGGAAAGCTAGTATAGAAGTTATCATCTCATCTTCTGCTTAGGCACACTGGGAGCTGAGTTTGTAGTCAAATTTAATGAGTGCTTTGGATTGCAACGTTCCAGCAGCCATTAAGAATTGGACATTCAGTGGCAGAGAAAGTGATTGCTGCTCTTCACCTTATTCACAAGTGTCATATGAATCTTGGTACTCTTAATACTCTGAAAACAAGCTGTAAGGTGTTGTTTCTTTCTGAAATAATTTATCCTATAGCTCAAGAGCAGTCTGTTTGGATTACTAATAATTCTAGATCTGTGCAAAATTAGTAAATTGCTTTAGTGAGTTCTTAGAAGTTCATTAACATTTTGGGTTAATGTTCTGCTGTTTTTCTTGGCAATGTAGATGTGTTTTGTGCCAACATGAAATGCATTATCATTAAGAGAATTGTAAGTTAAAGTAGACTTTATTAGTTTGATAAAAGAATTACTAACTGAGGTTCTGTAGGTACAGATATTGGTTGGCTTTTCTTACTGATCTATTCTACCTCAAAATCTATGAGTCCACAGCAAGATTGTACAGGTGCTATCATGAGTCTCATAATATTGGGGAAGTTTTTATGACTGTGTAGAATTAGCTGCAGAAAAGTAAACTTTCAGGTGATGATGGGATGAACTTAAATCCCAGTTTTCTGACTTGTTCAGTGTATCTGACCTTAGTGAAGTTAGGAATCTGTTATCTGGAAAGGAAGAACACTTGTTCCATATGGAAAAAACTTCTGATGTCTGTTTTGGATACTTTCCTCTACCACTGTACCATACCACTGTTGAAGACAAGAAAAAACAACAAAAAAAGCTGCTCACTGGATGAGCATTTGCATTAGAGGGGCAGAAAGTTTTACTGTTTTTTTTTTGTTTTTGTCAGCTCAGTTCTTGCCTTATGTAAAGGAAATCTAAGAATGTGATGTTTGTACAACCTGCTTATTATATACATCCACTTTTGAACTGATGTTTGTTTTGAAGACCTAGCAACTATAAGTATTATAGTTAAACCCCTTAGACTTGAGCAAATCCATCACAAATCACATCAGTGATTTTTACCTTATGGTGAAGTTTCTGGAGGATGTTGTGCTTTACTGAAGTCTTGGTAGGAGATGAGTGTATGCAAGTATTGTTCATGCACTGTTGTAGAAAACAAAACACTGAGCACAGAGATAGAACAGTTAAAGTTCTTACTGGTTAATAGTTGTAAAGTATTGGGAATAAGGAGTTTATTTCTGAAAATTAGTCAGCTTGTTATTAATAGGCAACAAAACATACATTGATTTTATCTAGCACTGTAATGTCTAAAATTATCTGTGCTGGTTTAACAGTTTGGCCGATCTGTTTCAAATGACATTGTATGAGCTACAGAACTTAGGCTCTTCTGGATCAAAGACTTAGCTGAGCTGACAAGAAAGAATTGCAATGGAAACTCTTCACAGAAGTTACAATTACAATATGTGATATTAACTAGATAAGTGAACTTTCAGATAAATATCTGGAGCCTCTGAAATATCTTTCTCTTCCTGTAACTGTCAGTAAAAAACTTCAGTAAACTAAGTTTACTCAGGATTTTAACCTGTGCCATTCAACTGAGCTAGCTTTAAAGCTGAAAGCTTGTGCTATGCATTTGCCATAACAGGAGCTGCAAAAACTTTTGGGGTAATGTGTGTGGATACTTGATGAACAGAAGAGTTGCATCTTATAACCATTCAGTTTTCTGGTGTCAAACTTCAAAATATGTAGGAGCTCCTTATCAATGGGGTCAAACCAAATTTATCTTGATACAATTTGATACTGGAATAACATATGAGGGTTATACCTTGCCTTCTTGCACTGATTAATATTGTGGGGTATTTAACCGGGGCTTTACTGTTTCAAAGATACTAATATTGAACAAGGACTAAACTTTGCTGTCTTTCAATCCTTAATGGCAGAAGTTCTGTTGAGCTAAAAAAAACCTGCCTGCATACCTGAGTATGCACGTAGGGAACTTTTTCCAGCTTTTTCTTTTTCTACCTTCATTATCTTGATATTTTTGTGCTTATTGCTACCACTGATGCAGGTGAGAAAAATTAACACACAAATTTGTTTGATAAAATAGGTTGCATAGTAAAGCATTGTTTCTTAATGTTCTAGTTTGCAGTAACTTTAGTAATAATGGAAAGGAAGGGTAGGCAAATATATACCAGTACAGTCAGAATAATATTATAGTAAAAAATGGGGAATATGTGAATGATGAAATATTTTAAAGTAATTTTGAATGTTTTTGTTATGTTTTGTAACATATGGTGTTAAAAGGTCTAACTTAGAGTCTTGTGTTATTTCTGGTATTAATAAAAATGTATGTGCAGATAAAAGTGTTTTTGATGTAGAAAATTGTGGCAACCATATTGTAGAAAAATAAATCACCCCATTAAAATATTACCCACTTCACTGGTTCTCAAATTTCTTTTACCTCTCCTCTGCTAGTTTAATGTTCTCTTTCCCATCACTGCTCTCAGTGATGTGTTTCATATCTCTCTAGTATAATTCACTGCGTAATTTCATGCCAGATGAATGTGGCAATGCACAGTATTAATACCCTATAAATAAAACAAAAAAAAAGACAAAAAGCCTCCATTCTCACTGTGCCCTTCCTCCCCCTATCCCTCAAGAATACAAGAAAGAAACCAAAAATGACCTTGTGAAGTTAGTCATGACCCTGAGTCTCTCTGGCCTAATAATCCCCTGCATTTTGCCTTGCATGGTCAAGCAGATTTGTCCTGCACTCTTAACCTGGGCCTTCTCTCCTTACATGGTCTTTGTGCCCTCTGTCTACAGCAAGCTGTTACAGAGAATTGTTTCCTCCCATATGCCTGAAATCCAGTTTTCAAAGCCTGTGCTGATACCAGCCTGGTCTTTGCTAGTGCACAACCAAATAGGAAGTGTAATCCTGCCTGGGAATTAATTGTTGTGGAGATTTGTTTTTTCAAGTAATCATACCTCCTCTCCCATCTTACCGTTTCAGACTGGGAAAATACAGGGCAGATTTTTAAAAATTTTTTTTAAAAAATGTTTTCTGCTATTATTTTTCCAAGTCCAGTGACAGCCTCATGAAGGCTCCTTTGTGTCTTGGCCAAGGCTGACAGTAATACACCAGTAGTAGGTACCAAGGTGGGCCAGGGTAGTGGCAGTTTCTCAGAACAATTTCCCAGCTCATACTTCATGGCTCAGGGCTTCTGAAAATAGAATGGTGTCCTGTTAAGTCATAGGCCTTGATTTCTTTATTTATTAATTAGTCCATTAGATTATTATTCTCAAAACTATTATCTGCAGCATCCTGACAGGAGTTTTTAAACTTGTCATCAGTTTTCATCTAATGACAAAACAAGTGAGTTTTCTTAGTTTCTAGTATAGGTTTAACAAACGTCTTAAATTTTTAGTATTTACCAGCAGGTTAAAACTAACAACTGCAATAACAAGGCATGCATTTAAAAATTCATGCCTTGTTATTGTAGTATTATAGCATTTAAAAATTCAGTTATAATTAAAACCTCCAAAACAGACTGCTGTTGAGGAGATAAAGCTTGATTCTGCTATTCTTACTACTGTGGCACAGGTTTGGACCATTCTGTAGCCTAAGCTGCTGTCATTTTTAGTCCCAGTGTTCTCATCAAGTTATAAGAGGTAGATGCGAAAGCTAGACAGAATCTATTGAAATGTCTTCCTCTTCTTCCTTTCTTCCCTGCCTAAAATAGACCTGATACTTCGGCAGGAAAGTTGTCTCCAGTTTGGAAATAATTTGGTCTGTCAAAATTGAGACTGTTGAGATTATTTATATTTAGCAAAGCTTGAAACTTCACTAAACTAATAAACTAAAATTAAAACCAATCTTGTTTTTCAGACTGAAAACCTAGAGAGTACAATAACCATACCAGATATCAGATTACATAGCAATCCTTCAGCTTTTAATGTTTACTGCAATGTCCGCCATTGTGTGTTGGAGTGGCAGAAAAAGGAAGCATCTGTGTCTTTGGCCTCAAAGAACAGTGTCCAGAGTGGGGATTCGGACAGTGATGAAGAAGAGGAGCCCAAAGAGCCGCCTATTAAACTTCCAAAGGCAAGTAACTGATACCACTTAAAGTGTGCCATGTATGTCATCTAGGGCTGGTATGTTCTTTTTGGGGATTAAAGAGCAACAGTATAAGCCAGCTGCTTAAAACACTGCTGTAGTTTTATTTGTTGTCCATCTAGTTCAGAATCATTTGATGAATTAGGATGATCTATGTACCTGCCCAAATTAAAGTCAATTAAATGTCAGGTAAACACTCAAGTTGCGCTTCTTTAAAAGTGTTGGTACTTGAACACCTATGGCCTCAAAGTCTACACAGAAATGATGGAAATAAGGAAGCTCTTAGATCTCTGTGAGGCTACCAGCTCATAATGGTAAAGGGTGTTTTTTTTTTTGCTTCACCCTCTAAAAAGAATAAGTCTTTGTAATAATGGAAATAATTTGGTGGAATAGTTCCTAAGATGTTTTGCCAGGTATGTGTGTAATTGCAGTAACTGTCAATTATTCTTTTCCTTTTTTGGATTTAGTGCCCTTAGTGGTTCTGACAGCTCCAGATTCTAATGCATGTTAAGATTTTGATGCTATAGTTGAACAGCTAGAGTGGTTTTTTTACTATTGATTGCTTCTGTGCTTGTAGTAGGATTAATGGTAGAAAGTCAGAAATAAAGGACTTACTGATTTTTTCTTCTTTTTTTCAATTTGTTGGTTCACTTGTTTTTTACTATGTATTACAAAACTATGCATTTAGTTTTGTTCATTGCTACCTTATCAATGTAATGAATCGTGCTTTGTTTTGTTGTTCTTCTGAATCTAAAAGGCATATTCAGGTTAACTTCCCTTGTTTGTATTTGGTCTGAAACCAATACAAATGTTGAATTAAAAAAAGGTGGTTGCAGCTGTGGTTATGTAGAATGTTTGAGTGGCTTAGAAACGTAGGATTTTATAGATGATTGCATTTAGATGTTGTTAATCTGAGGGGCAAAGTTGGCACTCCAGAAAACAGTGGTGGCAAATTGCAGAGAAGCATAACCAAGTCAGCCAACTGAAATTTCACAACTGATGATTGCAGAATATGTGGTCACTAGAAATAAAGTCTGCATTGTTTATGAACTGCATCTGAGTACTTGTGGATTGTATCAAATGAATCAGTAAGTGCTTGTAGATGCTTAATTTTAAGTAAAAGGCAATGTAGCTATTAGCATTTATGGAGAATGGAATGATGTTTTAAAAAGATGTTGAAATTAAAAGAGGTTCCAAGAAGGATGAGATATATCAGTGATATGGACAGAAGACTTGCATGTGGAAACCAAAACATTGATATTGTGTTGGATAGTTTATTACAAAGATGGTAGCTTAGAAAAAATTATAGGGAAACTGTAGGGAACAAACTTCTTTCAAAATAGAAAAATACTGAGATTTTTGTTACATTCAGTACAGCAAATATAAAATAGGTGAAAATCAGTATGTTTTCACACTGTTAATTTTTAGTAAAGAATCTACAAAATATCAAATTTGAGAATATTTGGTTCAAAAATCTGTTTAGATATTTTTAGATAGAACAGTATTTTTCATAACTATCTAGGTAATATAGGGCTGTTTATGTCACTTGGAGGTACACAATTGGACTTGTATTCATGCTTTTGAAAAAAGCATCTGCTTGGAACTGTCTCACGTGTAGTAAAACTTCTAGGGACTGACTGTGTAAATGTCTTGGTATCCTGGATACAGGTGTCTGTCTCATGATAATGACCAATATTGTGTAGGGCTTAGTTTGTTAACTGTAAAGAAGAAATAAAATTACTATCAGAAATTCGCAATTGTTTATTAAAAAGGATACTGAGGTATTTTGAGTTTGACAGTGAGGTGAAAGATTAAAAAAAAGTATGGCTAGGGTTTGTGCTTTTAAAGATTCTCCAGAGAATAGTCCTTGGTGTGTTGGTGGTTTTTTGCCTATTGAAAGTAAGTTGAAAACATTATGTGGTTTTGTAGCTTAAGGTGACTTCAAGTGTTCTATTGAAATATTTTTCTTTCAGATCTTAAACTTGTGGAAATCAGGTTTGTTAGAGCCTTTAAGTAGAATGTATTTTGGAATCAGAAGTTGTCCTATGCAATTTCTATAATAAGATTGAGAACAGTTGTTTTTAACATTAAGAGACAGACTTATGCTGCTCTTCAGATACTAGCACAACAAAAAATGTGTGTTTTGGTTGTATTCAGATAGTTTAGTGACTTGCTTTGATAGCTCTATATTTTTGGTTTCTCAGGAAATACTTGCCTTTGTCTGCCATACTTATTTGCTACCTTATTTATTTAGTATCTTAGCTAATGATAAGGAATTATCTCTACCTAAAATGGAGTAGGTTCAGTTCTGTTGATAAGACTTGTAATTTGCAGAGTAAAGAAGATGTATTTCCCACACTTTTCACCCTCAGACACATCCCCCCCACCCCCCAAATTTTGAACTTAAGGCTGAGTAATGAATGATCCACAAAAGCCCTGTACTAAAAGGGACAAATACTGGATTAAAGTGATTAAGGTGGAATTAACTGACTTAAATATTCTTTATTCCTGCACTGGCATACATTTTGTTAATAAGCTTAAGCAAAAATTAAAATTTTTAAGTTGTAACAAAAAATAAAAGATAAATAATTACTTTCTTTAGAGACTGACTTTAAGTCTTTTAAAATTCATTAGGCGAATGTTACCTTGGTAAATGTTCTGTTTTTGGTGATTGTATATAACATAAATTAATTCAGAGTAGTGTGTAATTTTGATTATAGAAATGTGAGCATTGGGGATAATGCTCACAATGAGAGGAAAGATAAAGGAAATAAAACAAGAGCGCAGATAAGACTTCAAGATTAAATAGGAGGGGCTTTAGGAATTAGTAAGGAGTCACAATGTCTGCATCCAGGCTAGAATTTTGAGTACCTTTTGTTAAGCAGTCTTCAACTTTTGATCTGAAGTCTCAAAGGTGTTGCAAAGGGAATGGGAGAATGGTTGCACAGAGAGTATCAGTAAGAGCAGTCAGGCTGTGACACAGAAGCTGAGGCGGAGCAGTGCTTGTTTTGGCTCAAAAACCCTTCAGAGAGCAAGCTCTCACCCTTCAGTGAGAACAAGCTTAAGGTGTCTTGAAAAGAACTAGTTGTTTATTCTGTCCTTCAGAGCACGGTTTGGAGGAGGGAGGTAGAGAGATACACATACATACATATATGTGTGTATATACATACATGGACATATAAATATACATACACACACATATATATATGTAAGATATACATATGCGTGGTAATATGGTGGATAGATCTATTTTATGCAACCTACCCAGTCTCTTGAGCTCAGATATTTAAAAACCAACCCAAAACCTATGCAGAATTGACAACATCCCAGCAGAACTCTCTCTTACTGATTCCTACTGTAGTGGAAGTTCACCAAACATTTTCCACTGTTGTGTTCTCCACTTTCTCTAGCTGCCTCTGTCAGCTCATAGACGAGGTCTTCTGTGTGAAGATTGTGAGGAATAAACTTAGCTTCTCTCAAAGACACTATAACTGAATAGGAAGGGCATTTCTAAATATGTACTTACAATGTATTTTATTTTTTAGCCGTTAGGATGATGGTGAGTTTTGGATCCTGGAAAAAACATCATGCCATTATTATGTTGACAGTTTTTTTCACTGTAGATTCCATGCATGTGTTTTCCCCTTAGTCCATTGCAGATGTGAAATATAAGGTATAATTAGTAGGAAAATTGCTGTTGTGCTTTGGAGACTTGACTTGGTTATGTTTTTATCTTTCCTCCAAGAATAAAATAGATGGTAAAATAATTTCTGAAGGATGGGAATTAAAGGTCAGCAAAGACAGTTACAAGGCATCCAGTAGAACTTAGAGCTGGCTGCCAGAATATATATGTTTTAAGCATGGGTGGCAGGTGCATTAACAATGTTATTTATTTTCACATGTCTGTCTTTTTCCTTAGATTTTACTCAGGGATGAGTCTCTGTTAAACACTCTATGGTGGCTCTGCTCCTGACCAAAACACAGTGAAATTTTTAAGATGCAGTTGCTTATTTGTAATGTGCTAACCCTCCTCTCTTTTCTTTCAGCTTCATCATTATTAAATACAGAGTTTGAGAAGGAAGTGCAAGGGAACAGTCAGTGGAGAGAAGCATGACTTTAATCTCAGAGTAGTCAGGAACTCAAAAAGGAAGTTAGAGATTGCTATAACAGGGCTTTTAAACATGTTCTATTAGTTGGCTTAATGCATGTCTGTGATGAGTACATATGGAGTTTTAGTGACAAGCAATTAATCTTTGTTTTTGTCACAATATAAAAAATAATCTCAGAGGCTTTGGAGGGGAAAGTTCTAGAGCTGCCAGTATCAGCTGTCAAACATATTGTTATTCAGGATGTGAAGCCAGGTTGCAAGACCATTCTAGTTTGCTGGCTCACGTTAATGAGCAAGGAAAAAGAAGACTGTCAAAGTGTGAACTGGATAGAAATTAGAAAGGCTCAAAGGTACAGTTTGCCTTTTATTGTGCAAAAAATTTTAAGCTTCATTATTCTTTCAAGAAACTTAGTCTGCTTAGATATGCTTTTTTATGTAGTGGCTGACTTATGTATAATATTTCCTGGTATAGTTGTATAGGTGGATTCTTGATTTCGATTCTGGTTTAACGCTGTATTTTATATTACAGCTTTTTATTTGAGTAATTGTCTTGTTCAGTGAACCCTGGGATAGACTTTTTTGATGAAGATCTAAAAATATTATATTGACATCTGTTCTGAAAAATCTGTACTTCTTTAGATCATTGAAGTTGGATTGTGTGAAGTCTTTGAATTGATAAAGGAGACGAGATTTTCTCATCCATCCTTGTGTCTCAGGAGCTTACAAGCCCTACTTAATGTGCTCCAAGGTCAGCAACCAGAAGGCCTGCAATCAGAGCCTCCTGAAGTCCTAGGTAATATCTCATCTCTTGCTGTATTTTTATTAACATAAATCTGTTATTGTGTTGGACAGAAGAAAATGGTTCTTGGCAAGTATTTGTGAGATAGTAACATACTTATTCTCAACTGACTATTTTGGCATGTTAACTCCTTATGGTGCATGTATGCAGTACTTCCTCACTGAAACAAAGTAATAAACATCTCAGCCTAACAAATTGGGTGTCACTTTCTTACTGAAACATAAAATACTTGGTTTTATTGGAAATAATACAGTTTTAGGGTGAATTTCTCTTGTAATCTGCTGTTGTAGTCTATAGCTTCGATGTTTAATTTTGTAATTTACGTGGAGCTGCTAAGCAGTGTCACAGTTCTTGTTTTTATTTTCTCTGGCCATGCCAAAGCTTCCCTGAAAATTAATTTTCTTTTTAATGATATTGAAAGTAAGAGTTGAACTTCTGATGCCTTTGAGAGCATGATTGACTATATCCTTTAAGTTAAAATCCCATTATCTTTTGTTGGTTTATAGAACTGCAGAGAAGTCTAGGCTGTAGCCTGAGTTCTTTAAAGACAGTTTTTAAAAAGTCTTTAGACTTCATGTATTTTTTCATGTTTTATGACTTAACAGTATTGCATTTCCAAAGGTTGTAATTTGCTACAGAAAATGTATTTTGTATTGATATATGGAGTATTAAAAAGCTACAAAGAAGACTTTTTGATTACTGCCATAGTGATTAATTGTATCAGCTCTCAAGAAAAATTAGGTGGATTTCTGTTCACACCTGGATTGTTACAGAAGTTCAGCCACCAAACAGTGTTTGGAAAGAGGCATATAATCAAAATAATTTTCAAGCCTCAATTTGAAATGCTTGTTTCTGTGAAGTGGGTTGTGCTTCAACATGGGTAATGGTCATAAAGAGTAGACAAGTGATCTACACATCATCTCAGTGGTGGGGTAGACTGAATTGTGTCTACTACAATAACACTTTCTGGCCTATTTCTTGTTCATGTGTTCCACTGTGACAGAAGGACTTGTAGTTTTTCTTCTTCAGCCATGGTGATTATCTAGACTTGATGTTTTCTGTCTGAATAGAAGAAAAGTTAAGGATAATTCAGGTTAATTTAAGATCCTTTTCTGTCTGAAATTAGCTCTGAACATAATAGCTGAGGAAAGATATAATGTATTTTCCTATTTTAATTTCCCATTGACAGATAAATTCTTTTGTATAATTTTGTGACTTACCTGTGTAATGGCTGTGTTTTATCTGCAGAATCCCTGTTCCAGCTGCTTTTGGAAATAACTGTCCGTAGCACGGGAATGAATGACAGTACAGGACAGTCCTTGACAGCACTTTCCTGCGCTTGCCTCTTCAGTTTGGTAGCTGCCTGGGGAGAGACAGGAAGGACGTTGCAAGCAATCTCTGCAATCCTCACCAATAATGGCAGCCATGCTTGTCAGACTATTCAGGTCTTGCATTAAAATTTCTCTGGATCTGGGAATTTATGTAAATGAGTACTTCTCATGAGTTCTGAGAAGATGTGTTGTTTAATTACCTTCCCCCCCCATCACTATTTTTGAGATGAGTTCGTATTTCTTTGTCTCTCTTGAGTTGGAGTTAGAACAGAAAATACAACATTTTGAAAAATTGTGATCTTTTTCACTCACTATTTCTTTTACTGTTTAGGTGCCAACCATTTTAAACTCTCTTCAGCGGAGTGTACAGGCAGTTCTGGTGGGCAAAATCCAAATCCAGGACTGGTTCAGTAATGGGATAAAGAAGGCAGCCTTGATGCACAAATGGCCATTGAAAGAAATATCTGTAGATGAAGATGACCAATGCCTACTTCAGAGTGATGGTTTTTTCCTCTATCTCTTATGTAAAGATGGACTTTACAAAATTGGCTCTGGATATAGCGGGACAGTGAGGGTAATGTGGCTGCTTCTTGTCTGATGAGTGATACTTAGTATTTTAATTTAACTTCTATGATGTCCTATTTCTATGGACAATCTTATATAGCTTACTAATCCTCAGTTCTTATTACAGTTTGTGTAATTTTTTCTGATGATTTCTTTGACAATTTGACAACATTGTCTTAGAATTTTCACTTCGCAATATGGTTGAACGTATTACTTCGATGGTAAATGATTGTGTTGAGTTTTCACTCTGATATTTGTTAAATGATGGAACTTTTTTGCTTTTCAGGGCCATATATACAATTCTACATCCCGCATCAAAAACAGAAAAGAAAAAAAGTCTTGGTTAGGTTATGCTCAGGTAGGTGAATACTTAAAATATAAAATGTGTGGCCCTCCTCATCCCTCATGAGTAGTTTAAGTAGACCCTGGCTTAGAGTAAGCTTGCATGGATATTTTATCATTCCTTTGGCTTTTTGTATAAAAAACAAAATTTTTGGTACTGGCTTCTAAATTGTGGAGGATGATGGACATGTGGTTGTACTGGCTTGTGGAAAGGAATAGTGGAGTGTCTTTGCTTTGTTTTGTCACTGTAAAGACTTTTGCAAAATATGATGGTTTAGCACATCAGTTTATGAACTGTACAGTCAATTGATGTGTGTTTCTAAGTGCATGTCAGTGGATGTAAAAAAGTGCTGTTACAAGAAACATGTAAAAATATTTGAAATACCTGTTTATGAAAAGAAATTGACATTAAGCCTCTGTATTAAAATAAGGAAATGCTCTTTTTGTTGGGAAGGATTGAGCATATATAAACAATACATAGAGATAATTATTGACATTGTCATTGCGGAATTAACTATATTTGTATGGTTTATGTTTTTTAGAGTTAGTTTCTGGAATATCAACCACCTTTTCTTACACCTTTATTATTCATTATAAAAAACCCTCAAAACATAAAAAAAAAAAAATTCAGAGAACAATTAATTTACTGGATTTATTGTATATTTACTCTTAACTGAGTGATCTCATTGTCCCAGTGTGATTTTTAGTATACTCCTTACCATGCTTTTGAAGTGAAATTGTTCGTTACAAATACATGTCCTTTCATTGCAGTTATTGTGTTTGTGTAAACGCAAACACATGAAATCTGGTTTTATTTAATGTAAAAGCAGATCACCAAAAGGTACACTGGCACAAAACAAATGGATGTGGATGCATTCATTCTGGAGCCTGTTTTATCAGTTCGGAAAGGAGCAGAATTCACGTGGTTTCATTATGTAGTTTTACATGTTTGGACATTCTGTACATAATTATAAATATGTGATGCTTTTTGAGTGCTTGTACAGGTGTGTGCACTCACACAGTGACTGTAGCCAAAGGCACTACAGTTTGGACAAGTGTCATTCTGTGGCTATATTTATAGAAAGGTGTGTAACTTGCACTTAGTGCTAGTTATGTATCCATAAGAGATAAAACGTGTCCTTAGTGTCAGTTCCCTTTAGGCACATGGTTAACATAAATTCAGGTGATTTTTCTTACTTCATCATATTAGTTACTTTTAGATTAAAGTTTTTCTATCTACTTTATTGCTCTTTGCTTAATTTATGTGGGCTTGTTTTCCTCATTTTGCCGAGATTTTTTTATCCAGTAGTTTGAATGGAAGAAACTGTTATAGTGTGGGAGTCAAAGTAGTTAATCAATATTTTTTTTATTCTAGGTTTTAATGCATGTGTTAATATACATTAATGATTGCTCTTCTATATAGGACAACATTATCTATTGCCTTCCTGGTATTCCTGTGACTATTCTGTTGATTTGATAAGTGGATACAGAAACATTGGTTTTTACTGTGACTGTGGCTTTTAAGTCTAATTGTATACAGATATAAATAACAGATTTAGTATGTGGGGCTTCAAAAGTTGTATACAAGCTTCAGCATGCTAATCTGTGGCATTTAGAAAGTGGAGGAAGGGAGTCAAATTTCCATTTTTTAATGTGGAATTTAGTTAAAATTTGGGATAGTAGAAAAAAATGTTGATCATCATTTGATGTAAAAGGCTTCCACTATTTTAAAACAATATCTAAAATAATCATTGCATTTTTCCCTTTTAACATCTGTTAATCTATTTAAGAGTATTTTCATGCGTCCACATATTTTTTTTTTGTTCTTGCCAGGGCTATTTATTATATAGAGATGCAAATAATCACAGTATGACAGCCATAAGAATAAACCCTGAAACTTTGGAACAAGACGGTACAGTTGCTTTGCCAGGTGAGAACCTCCAGATAAAAGAAATTTGGTATAGTTTGCTGTTTGTGTTACGTATTTTCAGGCAAGCAGAAGAGAAACTGAGAGATTTTGAGGTCACAAATAGATTGCTTTATGACTTCACTTCAGACCAGCTTCAGTATTTCACTTAAAGGCCTTGGATCTTATTCCAGTTGCTGGAAGAATATTGCAACATTTTAGAATATGTGATCATCTTAATTTAAAGACTACAAGAGCTTAAATTCCTTCCTAAAAATTTTCTTTTCTTTCTCATTTGAACTTTGAGTGTTTGGCTCATGTATGACTTAGTTTCCAGGATTTCTTATATGTAGGCAATTATAAACTATGAACAAAACCATTTTGTTTTTTAATAGGGTAAAAATATATCGAAAAAGCAAAGGCGGCTAATGAACACTGATGGACCATGATTCTGATGTTTATATTGGTGGTGGATTTTGGTTTATTTGTTTGGGGAATTTTTTTTCGGTTTTGGGGGGTTTTAGGTGGGGTTTGTTTGTTTTGTGGGGGGTTGTTTGTTTTCATTTTGTTGTCCTTTTTCAGAGGAGCCTCCTAACTTCAGTCTGTTTAGGGAATAAGGATGTTCCTGGAACATGCTTTAATGGCCTTCTAGTGAAATACATCTGTTCTTAGCTACACAGATAAATAGCAGAAGGACACAAGAATATTTTTTAATCAAACAATGGCAGGCTTATTTTGTAGATCAGAAGAAAGATTTTGTTTCATCCTGACATAAATAAGAAACCACTGACTGAAACCTCAGAAAAGTTCTCTAGGATTTTTGTCTTTAAAATGCAAACAGCAATTTTTTAAACAAGTTCTGAATGTTGAATCTAGTCCATGCAACCTTCTGCACATCCTTAAAGTATGGATGTCTTTTTAAGCTGCTCTTGTTCTTTGTGGGGGCTGTATGAGGTATTTCAGTGAGAGCACATTCAAGGACCTGAAAAACTACCTTTCAGAGTGGTTTTTCAGCTTTGTTCACCTCAGGGCAGCTTCTTACACAGTAGGGTTCGTTGATGTCCTTAATTATGTTACCATTTGTAAACAAATCAGTGTTCTTCATGCAAGTCTTGAGAGAGATTTGAGCGCATTTAAAGTCTACCCTTTGGAGCTGTTAGCTTGTTGTTGAAAATCTCACTGACAGGTGTCGTTCTGCAAGACTGCCTTGTATTTATACTGTAGAAAGGCACAAATTAAATGTGTGTGCCTTCTCAACAAATTGCAAAAGCAAATCTGAATGGGAATACCCATTCAGAAATTTCTCAAACTATCTGCACGATTGCATTTTGTATGGTTTGTGGTGATGTTAAAGTAGATGTTAGATGTTCTTTGTAACTCCAGTCCTTGAACTTTGCTGTTTTGCTTTTTGCACTTCTACACATTTATCTCAGTGTGTTATTGTGAGAAGATATGACCTTGTTCTTTTTGAAGTCCTATGACCTAGGACAAATTCCAGGAGGTCCACTTCTGGTTATTTTTCTTTCCCATTAGAAAAAGTGAAATGAAGGTAGGGGGAAGATGTCTGACCTGAGGAAAACTGAGTAGGTACTTAACTCTGAATAGTAATGGCTGCCTCACTGCAACCTTATGGTGATGTGCAAGTTGTTTTAGTTCTGAAAAGCCATGCTGGTTAGAACTAGAGGCCAGTGACCTTGCTAACAGCTGAACACAGCAAATATTTGCTCCTAGTTGGGATGATATTCAGACATGGCTCTATCTGGAATTAATCTCTTTCAAATGCCTGGGCTGGTGATAGTGCATTAAAAAAAGGTATTAGAACTTATTCATACAAGGGTTGCATAGGCGGTTAGGAGATGTGATTAGAAGCTGATCCTAGGTAGAAGTCACATGACCTTAGAAAAGTCAGAGAACTATGGAACACTATTTTCTCCTTTCTCAGACAATGAGACAAACACAAGCCATATGATATCAATCTCTTTGCCAGTAGCTCCATCAACAGTCCAAAAACCCCCTAGATTTTCAGTTAATAGTTTGGTGAAATTTATAAATTGTGAAAAAATGAGATAAATAATGGGAACCGTGATTAATTTACTTCTGTAGGTTTTATATACTGGACTGAGGAAATGTTTCTTTGAAGATAATGGTCCTTATATAAAAAAAGTCTTTGGGAAAGGAGAAAGATTTGATAGACCTGGAAAATTTGAATTTGTGTTGCAATAGTTTGGAATATGCTTCACAGGTGACTACCTGTGAAAGGTGAATGCTTTTTTTTTTTACAGTTCAATTTTGGGATGTAACAACTCATATTTCATACAGTGGAAAGTGCTGTAATAACTCTTACAGGAACTAAGGAGAATTACATGCTTTTGGTGAGATGAGACAGGACATCTTAGTGTAAAATAACACATTTTCAGAATGGTATGATCTCACTTGAAACAAAATAGAACTCTTGATGATCTGACTGGAGTGAGAATGAATTAGAGAAGCAGAGATTAGTGTGTGTATGCACGCTAATATAAACTGATGCAGTGCACTTCATTTTTCTCTCACAGATTGTCATACTGAAGGGCAGAATATCCTTTTCACAGATGGAGAATATATTAATCAAATAGCAGCATCTAGAGACGTAAGTTTTACAAATGATGGGTAAACTATTTTTCTCTCAACTGGGTTTTATTTTACAATATTCGTAGCTTCCTTTTTGCTTTGTGTTTGGCTTTTTCTTCACTAACACAACTAAGGAAGAAATCTATGTAACTAGAAATAATGAGAAACTTCCATGTTAGGGCATAAAAATGCAGTATTTTGGTATTAATTCACAAAACTTTGATTTGTGATTGATTTTTTATTTTTCAGGTAAGTTTTAAGAAAAACTCCATTGCTCTTTCAGGAAAAAAATGTTATGTGTTGAATAATGTCTTTTTAACATGTTCTACAGTTTCTTTGTGGAATAAGCTTTGTAGAGCTTAAGGATAAATTTTTTCTAGATTTAATTTCCTGTAATTACTTTGGAACTTACTGGAGCATTTCAGACAGTTTTATTAGAAGAGATAGGAAATATACTACATGCCAGTTGATTTTTGTGTGAAAATTGCCTGTTGGCCAAAGCTGTAGAAGCTCAAAGAAGTGCTCCTAGTAGGGACAAAACTGTAGTGGTGTTGTATTTTTTTTCAGCAGACAGTTACTATGTTTTTAGTTCTGGTGTGGTTTTTGGTAGTGAGAAATCTGTAAAATAGGGATGGGGTGAAACTGGGTTATCAACAGATGCTAAACATCAACTGTAGAAAAGCCAGGATGAATCCATTCCCCTCCTAACAAAATCAGCTGTTAGGTTTTTTTTTAACATGGAGAGATGAAGATACTCTGCACTTTTAAACCTAGCTACTCTTTACAGCAGTCACTCTGCATGCAGAATTTTGGGTTTTGAATCAGGAGAAGTTTAGGGCTTAAACATAGATGTAAATAGTTACAAGAGTAAGATTTCTACAGCAGTTCACTATTCTTATAGTGTTCATAGCATTTTCCTAGAACTCAATATATGTTTAAGGAGTCAGAGACTTACTTCAGCTTGTCCTGACGGCTATTTTATTCTTTTCTCCTTTGTAGTAAATGTTATGTTATAATATAATAAACGTTACTTTATCAATGTGTCCTCTGACATTTACTGTGAAATGGTACTAGGTCGATGCACTTAGGACTTGAAAAGCAAATTAATTCATTCCTTATACTGTATAAAGTGGATTTTTGTATTTATTGCAGGATGGCTTTGTAGTGCGAATATTTGCCACGAGTACTGAGCCAGTGTTGCAACAAGAACTGCAGCTTAAGCTTGCAAGAAAATGCTTACATGCCTGTGGCATCTCATTGTTTGATCTGGAGAAAGATTTGCACATTATCAGTAAGTTCTCTTCTTTCAGGGTTAATAATGAGGCTGGTAATTCAAACGGTAGAGCTGAAACACCGCGCTTTCCTTTGGCTCTACTGTGTGCAGGAACGTATAGCTCCATAATACACACATGGAGAGGGGTTTGAAACCATTCTAGCATTACTTGACTCAGAGTCAAATTCATACACCCATTTGGAACCACCTTTCTGTCTCTAGTACTGTTCATGGTTTTCCAGTATTTTCCTTCAGTTGTATAATAAATATATAATTGTTTGAAGCTTGGACTTTATAAAACATAGTTAAACTGTGGAACTCCTTGCTGTGGGTCTAAGTTAATGTTACAAGGACCACTGACTGGATTAAAGGGAGAAAGAATTACATTGAAAAACACATTTGCATCAGAATTTGAGGTGAAGAATTGTTAGTATCAATAAAGGTGTTTTGAAAAAATATCACTTGGCCTTTGCTTTGGGGTATTTTTGCTCTATTGAGCTTGCTTTTGGCTCTATCAGAACAAAAAAAAAAAGCATATTTGGCTCCATGGACCAGCAGAGGTGGATAGGTGACTGGTCTGTGAAACTGCCTGGTTAAACTGTTCAGTTAACACAATTTTACTTGCCCAGGTACAGGGTTTGATGAGGAATCAGCTGTCCTTGGTGCTGGGAGAGAGTTTGCACTGATGAAAACTGCTAATGGAAAGGTATTGAAAATGTTCTGTAGTAAATAGCAAAGCTCTATCAGAACTTTCTGTGTTTTTTAATTTAATCATTATTTTCCATAATTTCTTTTTGCCTTTTCAGTATGTTAGAATGTATGTCTATAACTGTATTAAAATATATTTTTCAGAGCCTGCTTTAAAACATAAAAGACAAATTGTTATTTAAAAGCATAAACAGATAGTTGGAACCCCTTAGAAATCCATGACTTGAATTTATAGGAATTTCTACAGTCAGTCTTGCAATGAAGGGCTTTGTTTAAATTTGGGAAACAAAACTGTCTTCTGTCTACAAATGATGTATTAGCACCTTTGCAAATTTTACCACCTCATAACTTTCCAGTCTGACCACAGTAATTTATTTAAATCCTATCCTGATTTTTTTCTCATCTTTTAGAAAATTATTGATACCCCTATGCAAATTTTTCAATTGATTTCTTTAAATCTATTCTTAATGGTTTGATATATTGTTTTGCTCAGTGGAGACTTCTTGAGGCATTTGCATAATCATGGAAATTTAGAAATAATACTGTCACTGACTTATTACATTATTTACTGTGGTTCTATTTCAGTGAGAAAGACTAATGCTATTTATCTTGTAGAAACATAGTTCTTAATTACATGTTCAAAATTGTATTGCTTTGTTGGAATGAAGGCCTTGCTCTGCTGCTGTCAGAATGTTAGAGTAAATATTTTTAAGAAAATTTAATGGTATGTACCGGAATTTGATCAAATAGAACTCTTCAGCATTGAGGGAAACAGATTATCATTCAACTAACAAAAGTGCCTGTTCAGTATAAAATTAACAAATTTCCTGGGTTTGGTCTATAAAGTTGTCTGTTAAGGTAGGAAATACAATATGTAAGGCAATGTAAAATGGCTTCAGGTGCTCCATAGTTTGACATACCAGTTTTATAGAGCTGTTGAGTTGCATGATTCTAAAGGAAACTTTTTGGTTCATGTCAGTACTTTTGTGTTTGTTCACGTGAAATATCTTACTCTGTTATTTATGTAGTCAGTGGCTACTGTGCATTTACTAAACATGTTTAACAAATCTGTTTAAGTATATTAAAATATGTATTATTTTGTTATTTTAAATTGATTTTATTGTTATAATACCATCTTGTTTTTACACAGACCAGAGATTTTTGTGAGGTGTTTTAAATGCTTCCCCTGAGTAGTTTCTTTGGTTCTTTCTTGTGTGTTCAACTCATCTAGCCAAACAATTATATATGAAAACTCACTCAGTGGCTCAGTAGAAAGCACATTTCAAAACAATCTAATCTAAGAATCTAATCAGAATGTTTCCCCCATTAAGTCAAAATTGATGGGTTTGGGACAGAGATACTGAAATGGCATAGACAAAGTCAGGAAGAGTGCAGTGTGCTTTGAAATGAAAGGAATTAAAAACAATGCAACTTTGAGAATTATGTAAGCTTGAAGTGCTGTGGCATAACTAAAACTGACAAACTTTTTTCTCCTAGATTTATTATACTGGCAAATATCAGAGCCTTGGAATCAAACAAGGTGGCCCTTCAGCTGGCAAATGGGTTGAACTCCCAATCACAAAATCTCCAAAGATTATTCAGTTTTCTGTTGGACATGATGGCTCACATGCCTTACTTGTTGCTGAGGATGGAAGCATATTCTTCACAGGTTCTGCTAGTAAAGGAGAAGATGGTGAATCAAGTATGTATCATTGCTTGCTTGACCAGTGGTTGATAAAAGCCTGTTAAAGAGTTTTTAATTTGAAAAGAAGAGTTTCAGCATTTTCCAGGAACATGTAAGCATGCCATTTGTGCTGGAGATTATGCTGGCCAAAAGTCCTGAAAACCAGTGCCAAAAACTCTCCCAGCTACAGAATCCAATCTGTGTTTTACCACAGTTTGGGTTGTGTAGCGGAAGTACTATTTTAGACTTGTTCCAAGAAAAGACAGTAGTAAATTTGGTCAAGAGGCCATGCTGTCTGCCTGGGACTTGGAAAAACTGTGGGGCCAAACTTTTGCCTCTTCGCTGTTGTTTTATTGAGCTTTGGAAGTGGGTGTTTTGCTGGCTGGTGGAGGTTGCATTGATGAGAGCTTATAGAAGCAGAACTTCTGTGCTCGAGCAAGCAGAATTCTTCAGACATTAAAGAAGACAGATTAGTTTGATCTTCGGACTAACAAATGCCTCATCAATATAAGACTAATACATTTCCTAGTCTTGATTTCTGTAGTTGTGTGTGTAGGTTGAAATAGACTTTGTAAGACAATTAAAGAGATCTTTAAGTGCCCTGAAGCTGTGATCTGCTGTAATATTGAATTAAATACTTCACTTTAGGAAACAGATGGTAGATGAGTGTGTGGTAGATAAATAAAAATAATTAAAGTGATTTGAAATACTTGAAGAATCACTTCTAAAAGATACTGGTCTAATCACGTCTTGGCTTGCCATTGAATTTTTTGAGAGGAGCTAGTATAATCCAATTAAAATTAGACTAGGAAATTGTACATATAATTAGTTTTTTGTTCGGGTTTTTTCATTAGTGGTCTGAAAACTAGTGATTATGCCTGTGATGGTTTGGGGATTTTTTGGTAGATTTACTTGTAATTTATTTCTTTATTTAAAGCTAAAAGCAGACGGCAATCAAAACCATATAAGCCTAAAAAAATTATTAAAATGGAAGGAAAGATTGTCATATCTACAGCGTGCAATAATGGAAGCAGTTCTGTAATTTCCAAAGATGGAGAACTCTACATGTTTGGAAAAGATGCCATTTACTCTGATAGTACAAGTAAGTTAATATTGGTCTTTTAAATTATTTTTCAACTGAAGTAACTGAAAGTAGTATGGAAATTTTTAGCCCATGAAAATGTTGTTTGTGTGTTTCTTACCTTCCTAATGTATTTCTGGCATTCTGTTGTTTCAGACAAATATGACAGAAGGGTCAAAAAAGATAATTTCCAAAAGTTCTGTAAAATAATTTAGCATCAGTGGTGACAAATTTCCAAAGTAATTCTTCACTAAGGACAAGAAAAAAAATTAACTTGTGTTAATCTGACACAAGAATGCCACACAGGAAAAAGTCACAGAAATAATATGTGCTTTGGTATGAACAAAGCCTGCTGGAAACTAGGCCTTATGTGCTTCTCTGCTCATAAGGTAGCAGGGGATCCTGTACACCACAGTTTAAGTAAAATATTAATGAAATAAACTCCAATGGCTTTATGACTCCTTTAGAATTCTTTTTCAAAACAAGTGATTTTGCTGCAGCAGTTTTAGGTTTGCTTTTGGCTTTTCATTTCTTGCAGGACAAGTGGCCTAGGCCTAGTTCTTCTTTCACTTTTTACTCTAGCACTTGTTTTTTATATCTGTTTTTCTTCCTTGCTGTAAATTTTAAAATTGTCAGTGTCCACTAACAATTTTATTACATCATTGAGTTTCCTTCTTGGCTAGAAAGTGCAATTTTTCACTCAAGTGTTTTATGTCTTACAGGTTTAGTAACAGATTTGAAAGGCCATTTTGTGACTCAAGTAGCCATGGGCAAAGCTCACACCTGTGTGTTAATGAAGAATGGAGAAGTTTGGACCTTTGGAGTAAATAATAAAGGACAGTGTGGACGAGACACAGGCTCTATGAGCCAGGGAGGAAAAGGTGTGGGACCTTCATTTTTTTTTTTCCTTTTCATTTGCATGCTGGCAAATATTAGAAGTGAAAAAAAAGCTAAACATTTTGTTGTAAAATGTAATTCCAACACTAAAGCTTAAATACATGCAACATGATTTAAAAAATCAAGCATGCCCATGCACGGAGAGATTTCAAAAAAGTCACTGTGCTGGCTGAGCAGGCAAATCAGGCATTCCTTTTAAAACCTGATCTGTGAGTGCTCTTTAGAGCTTCAGCAGTTCATAGGCACATAGAATAGTTGGAGGTGGAAGCGATCTTTTAAAGGTCATTTAGTGCAACCCCCTGGCAATGAGCAGGGACATCTTCAACTAGATCGGGTTGCTCAGAGCCCTGTCCAACCTGTCCTTACCTCTCTGGATAACCAGAACCCTCTCTGTTGGCCTCAGAAAGCAAATATTTCTTATTTCAATATCTTAATTAGGTTTTGGAGTTGAGAACATGGCAACAGCAATGGATGAAGATCTGGAAGAGGAACTGGATGAAAAAGATGAGAAGTCCATGATGTGTCCTCCAGGCATGCATAAATGGAAGCTGGAGCAGTGTATGGTGTGCACTGTATGTGGGGATTGCACAGGCTATGGAGCCAGCTGTGTTAGTAGTGGGCGTCCTGATAGAGTACCTGGAGGGTAAGCACATGTGTGGGAATGTGGGTGGTACAGTGAGCTGGATGGCTAAAGCACTTTGTGAATGTGAACTGAGTTAAAATTTCCATCTAAAGTAACTTTATAGCTGAATATATAGTAGTATGTGCTTTTAAAATCAGAAATTACTTAAAATTTCTGTAAATAGCTTGTGGCTGCAGGTGATTTAGTTTTACAAACTGTTTTTTTTGCTTTAGCATGTAGTTCTTTACTAGAAGCTGTTGAATGTGAATACCAATATAATTTCTGTCTCTTGACAGAGCTGCTGGCTCAGGATAACTTTTCTTCTTCCTGTGATGGAAGTTTATCTTGCTATTCAAGTTGCCTTTATCTGTTACTTCTTATTTGAGCTGCAGAGGGCCACTGCATCATGATTACTATTTCTTCAGCATTTTGTGTGCTCATTGTTTCCTCGTTCATGTTTTCATGTGGTGTACATTAAATTGAAGAAAAAAAATTAATTCTGAGAAGTCAATTCAGTGGACAGTCAGTGTATGGTCCTGGCACCATGCAGCAGCAGCCAGGATTTAAACCAGCTGTCCTTCCTGTTTATCTCAGGAAAACTTGCATGCCCTAGAACAAAGTAATAATCTATGTTTTAATTACAAAGGCATTAGTAATGTATAAAAATAAAAGATATGAAGATATAAAAATAAAAATAAAGCAACTCTGTTTGCTGCAGAATCTGTGGCTGTGGCTCAGGTGAGTCAGGCTGTGCTGTGTGTGGCTGCTGCAAGGCATGTGCTAGAGAACTGGATGGCCAGGAAGCAAGGCAAAGAGGAATCCTTGATGCTGTGAAAGAGATGATACCTTTAGATCTCTTGCTGGGTAAGTAATATGAAATTAGCAAAAAAGCTTTTAATTCTCATTTTTGCTGCACCTCTTTTTTTCCCTATTGTTGTCCAGTACATTTGTTTACACACTTTGTTACAGGAGAGTTTTAGTTTAATATTGTTAAAATGGTGCTTAACAGTCAGATTTATTTATTGGTGATATAGCAAATTGGGATCATTCTGTTAAGTGAACCGTTCTAAGTTTACCCTTACTATAGTCACCTGTGCCACTTTGTGACTTGTGCAGTTACGATACTAATGTTGATACTACAAAGCTGTTATTGTCCTTTTTGATATCCTGAAAATTTTTCTATAATGTTTTTATCAGGATTTAAGCATTCTTAAATTAAAACATGGCTAATTTATGTAAAACCTTTTAAAAATAAAAACAGCTGTAGATTTGGTTTAATAATACTGTCTGAAACTTTTTAGGGGAGAATGGAGATAACCATAACAACACATAACTACATATATGTATATGCCTAAGTACTACTTAGTGATGTTGAAGTAGTCAGATTCATGAAAACCAGGAAATTAGGAGATAAAGCTTAGAACTCCTCCAAATTTATTCAAATCCTTTTTATTTATTGTCAGGGCCATGTAAAGAGCAGCTAGTAAGTAGGTTTTCAGTTTTCATTTACTTTACTTCTTTTATTGCCACCACAGCAATTTTAAAGATAATTTTACATATTTTATTTTCTTAATCTATTTAGCTGTCCCTGTTCCTGGAGTTAATATTGAAGAACACCTTCAGCTACGACAAGAAGAAAAGCGGCAGCGTGTAATTAGGAGACATAGATTGGAAGAAGGAAGAGGTGAGTGACTTATTGAGAAGGGCCTTGAATAGCTTAAGAAACTTTTGAGTCTGTTTTCTAAGAATGAAAATAGTCTTCCTCCAGTGAGCCTGTACAGTGATCAAACTCAATCAGGTCCTAAGTAGTAAGTTTGTTGTGTAGCATGCTTTTAGAAAATAGTGGAAAATCTATGTGTTTAATGAAGTCTACACTTCTTATACTGATAAGAATCAGAATTTTAATGATGAAAGGAGCATTTTATATCACTTTCACAGATGAAATTTTTTTTTGCTGTTTCCTACTTGAATGATTTTTTTAAAATGTAGATCCTAAAACATTTATATGAAGAAAGGACTACAAGCCTGTCTCATGCTATTTACCTATTATATGAATTACCTAATTACTGTAACAAAGTATTCCATTTCTGTTGTATAATGGTAGGCAGAATTGTCTTTTATAAAATGAACTTTTCTGTATTTGAGTAACATGAGAATATTGACACGGACTGAATTAAAAAACAAAACACCACTGCAACGTTTGAAAATTTTCTTATGTTTTATCTACCTCATCGTTGATTTTCCACACAAAGAATAATGTACCTCAAGAAATTTTCAGTACTGTTCATGTTCTAAGATACCTCAGTGTCTTGTCAAATTAAATACGAGAAATTTAGACTGATGTAAACTGTAATATTTTTGTAAAGCATGATGATGTGGTTGCTACGATTATTGTGTGTTGAGAAGAGGAATAACTTATTGGGATATATACTCTTTCAAGTTCCTGTAGTTTTAGTAGACACCACTTTGATTCTTCTCTTGTGAATTAGATACTGGGTTTTTTTGAATACAAAATGTGCCTTGTGATCCAAATTATTTCCTAGACTGTGCCAGTGATTCTTGTGATGTGAATTGTGTCTTTATTTCACTTGTATTAGGAAATTGCTGATTTTAACCACAAATAAGGAGCAACCAGAAAGAGAAAGCTTGTAGTTGCCTATGCATATGGAAAAGGATGGACTATTTCTTTTTCTTTGCATCTTTGTGGCTAATTTTAGCTGTGAGGTAAAGAGAGGAAGCCTTTGTTTAGGTCATGTCAGAGCTGCTGCGTGCTTCTGGCAAGTGTTGGGTGCAGCTAACAATTTTTTATTGAATCCTAATTAAATGCCCAGGCATTATTGAAAGGTACTGCTATTCAGCCCATCAGTGATGAGAGAGCTGGGAGGTAAATTTCAGTTAAAAGAAAAAGAAGAGTGGCAGAGAAAAATTTACATTTGCTTCTATTTCTGCGGTTAGAAGTAGAACCAGAGCAGCTTATCCCTTCTGTATGCCATCTGTTTCAAAAAGCAAAAAAAGATCACTTGCACAGTAGCAGGAATGTACTGTTATGGTTGGTTTTCCTGGTGTATGGGAGATAGGAGGTTAGGAGCCAGGTGGGGATTGGTCTCTTCTCCCGGGCAACCAGTGACCGGACAGGAGGATACAGTCTTACGCTGCAGTAGGGGATGTTTAGGCTGGTCATTTGGAAGAAGTTCTTCACAGGAAGGGTGATTGGGAATTGGAATGGGCTGCCCAGGGAGGTTGTGGAGTCACTATCCCTGGAGGTGTTTAAAGGGAAGACTGGATGTGACACTTAGTACCATGGTGTAGTTGACATGGGGGTGCTTGATCAGAGGTTGGACTCTTATCTCAAAGGTCTTTTCCAATCTAGTTGATCCTGTGATTCTGTATGGGGACTGTAGCTAAAAAGATAGTGTTGTCCAGCTTGTTGCACACATTTGTGTTACATTCTCTATCTAAAGAGCATTGAAATCCCATACCTGTGTGCCTGTGGGAGGTAGTGGGTATGCCAGTCTGGAAGGGCTGGAGGTTGGTCTCCTGTTTTCATTCAGAATGACTTCTTGTGATAAAGCTGGGAACAGTATTTCACAAATACTTAGAGATCTTGTTTTATATAATCAGGTATGAATATTTGATTTGATAATCAATCTTGATTTGCATAATCAGATTAAAGAGCTTTTTTGCTTCTCCATCCAAATGCTGCAGTTTTTCATTAATGAGTTGCTGCAAAGAGTAGCACCATTCTTGACAACTCTTATGATGCTACTCTTTTCATAAGAGAGAACAAGAACATTTAAATAATCTAGATTTTTTGTGCAAAAGGTTCTGCAGTCTGATAAAATATAGTTATAACAATGTTAAAAGAACAGGCAGGTTACTTGTTGCTTAGTTTTCCCAAGAGTTCTAGTATTTGTGGATATGTAGCTGAACAAACCCATGCTAATGAAATAGCTATTTGGAGATCCAAAGAGAACTTTCAACCTTTCAATTTTCTGAAAATGCTGCTTAGTCAGTTAAAGGCTGGACCAGCTCTTTAGGGCCTTTCCTTAAGGTACACAGTATTTAGTTTGTCAGGATCTTATTTCTGGGTTATTTAGTGTGTTAATGTGTGTATTTTGTTCTTTTATAAGAAACAAGACATGCATAGTTTATGATAGTCAAGAATAGAATCCATTACTGAATGTTGCTGCATACTCTTTAGTTCCAATTAGTGACCTTTATTCAATACAATTACTTTTTTCAGTAAATCTTGAATATATTGTAACAAGAGGACTGTGAAAGCTTTAAAAATATAGGAATATTTCATTCCTAAAACAGTCATACAAATAAAAAAAATCACAAAGAAACCTCTCACCCATTTGCCCACTGAATCTGTTGAAAGGACTAAAGTTTAGGAGAGAGGTGTAAGAGCAAAAGTGCTGGGATTATACTGATTTTTAAGTTGCCTAATTGTTTGTGCTTCTTTACCAAAGCTCCAGATGTAGACCTGTTACAGTGACTTGTGATATAAAAATATGTTCTTGGGGTCCTCTTGAATTAAAAGCAAAAGTGATAGTTATGTCTGCAGGTGTGACAATCATTTAATTCCTTCACAAGATCAGTTGTGGTCTCTTGTATTGAAGAAAATAAGAATGCTCATCTTTATTTGCATTTATCTGAAAATGCTAACCCTGAGTTTGAATGTTCTGGGTAGAAGTAGTTGTTAATAGCTGCGATATCAATGACCTGGTTCAATGTTACTGTCACAAGCAATTAACTCACTTCTCACACATGATCCAAGTAGCCTGCCACTGTTTTAAGGGACCTGTATACATGCTGCTCAGCAACAGCACACTAAGTAACTTCAGAAATTTTAAGTGCTTATGCTGAAGATTTTTCAGTTTTTACAATGAAATGAGTCACAAACTATAGTTTGTGATGGAATTGTAACCAGCTAATAATTTTTATGTTTTGAATCAGTTATTTATGTTGCTGTATTCAAGAAAGAAATTCTGCTTTAGTGGAAAAAAAATAGATTCTTTAAATTAATAGTGGGTAAAAAGTGTTTGTTTGGGATAATCAACTATTTAAAATAATATTTATTACAGTTCTTTGCTCTTTTCTGCATACAAGTGACTGTGACAAGCAGTTAAGAGGGCTCAAAATCAATTCCACATTTTTGAGTTGGGTGTATGACCTTCTGAGAAATTAAGCCAGCTGTATTCATCACAACTTCTATGCTAAATCATAATATCTCAACATAATTATTGATGGAATTGTCTCAGCTCTTCACTGCTTCTGTTCTTCTGGTGAGAAGTGAAGGAGCTGATTTTCCATATAGTGAAGTGGTTTTTGTTTTTCAAGCTGGTTTGGGGCTTGGTGAGAGTAATGAGAGATGAATATGGAAATAGTTGCACTTCATTATTTTCTGTGGCAGTGAAGAAGTTTTGTATGTTAGAATGTTCATCACAGGGTTAATTATTTTTCCTTTCCTATGAAACTAATTTTTTCATCATGGGGGCATTAAATTGCCTTAATGGATTATAGAAATCTGTGGGCCACATGTGCAATTAATGTAATGAACCTGAGACTAGCATTTTCTGAGAGAGCTAATCTTGAAAGCTGTTCATGAGACTTTTTACTTTTTCAGATTGGTATTTGAAGTAATAAAAACTGGAATAGTCAAAGATTTCAGTTTATCACTTTAAGGTAATTCTGGGGGTTTCTTTCAGAAGGCAATGAGAATGTTAAAATAGCTTTTTAAACTATATTTAACTAATAAGCTAAAAATACAGAAATGGTTCTCAATACAGCGATAATAAATGATCTCATGCTTCACTGGTATTTCACTACTACGCTTTCTCAGCCTATGAAGTAAAAACCTCTAGATGATCATTACTGAGATGCAGATTTGGTGTGTAATTAAGTGAGATTTAGTTTTTGAGGCCCTTACAGAAAAAGAAAATTAATTTTCATCAGTCTTATTCTACTTGCAACAACAAAGAACCCACAGAAAATTGATTATTTTAGTCCAAGCTGCTCTGTTTTAAGACAATATTATCTGAGGCTGCCTAGATTTGGGCATTTTTTCATTTTCCTGAAGTGTAACTGATTCAGTTACTTCAGTGATTAGTTTTACCATGCTAGGCTAAGAATCATATAAATCTGTTTAACATCTGCACAAGCCGCTCAGAGCTTGGAATCTGTTTGTCTGTTCATTGCTCAACATGTACCTAAATACACTGCAGAACTTTCTGTACAAGTTCAATATTAAACGCAATACTACTTATTAAGTAATTGTGCAGCTTCTTTTTATGGTTTTAGTTAAATGTTTATTTTGATGCTTTCAGGATTACTTTTGTTTCAATGTTCTTTAAACAAACCAAAACCGCTCAAAACCCCCTACCTTTTCACTTGAAACAATATTGAACTCACACTTGACTTTTTAAGAATGCTTTCAAGAGAAAGCTGTAGGCTTTTGCCCCTAATGACCATCAGGTATGGTTCTATGAAGTTATATTGTTGCACTTGTGTCTGTGATTCCTTTCTGAAAGAGCTAATTATTGTTATTAAAACTGATGTTTAAAGTAAAAATATTTGTACTACTGTTTCAGAAGTCAGATTTGTAGTAGACAGCATGACACAGTTCTGGTTAATATTTGCTGTTTTAATTCACTTCATGTATTTGTATGTGGAAATGCATCTTTTACATTTATTTAACAATACATATGAAGTCAAATATTCAGAAGGAAGAAAGGATCAAAATTAAGATTATCATAAACCTTACTTCCATCTCATTCTCTTATTACTCCCACATTACCCTACATGCTTGTGTTAGCTAGTGTGTATCTCTTTTTCCTCTTTAAAAGGCCTTAATTTTTCTTCCACACCTGATTTACAATTTAAATGTTGCTTTAAGACTACAGGAAGAGACATGTATCCTGTCTTTATTTTGAATGTTTTGAACAAAAGAAGCAAACTACAGTTAACCATAGTGCCTGGACATGACATTCTCCATGAATGTTTTTGCCTTAATGGTAAATTGCTAGTCATAGTTGGAAAAATACAGATTTTTTTACATGCACCATAATTATTAGCCCTACCTCATAAGAATATTAAATTTTGTTTCCTTTAAGACTTTATAGGTGGGACATTATCTCACTATAATGTTTTCCACTTCTAGTGGAAGTGAAGTGAAACATTAATCTCTAATTCTATTTTCTGAAATATTTACTGTTTTATTACTAAAAAAAACAACAGAAACATCCCCACAAAAAATGGCTTAATCTCTTTCAAGAAGCCAAAAACAGGTTTCTACAACAGAGAGTATGATCCAACCTAAGACTTAGCTCTGCAACCTGAATTTATACCACATTTCTGTATGTATGTATCACCATGTACTATTTTTTCAAGTAGCCTGCTGTGTTCAATGCACTGGTGCAGAAGTCAGCATTTGGTATAATTGATTTCAGTCTCCTGCAATCACAGCTTGCCAAATAGCATTTGTTTAGGATGAGGTACTAGAATAATTCAAAGTATGTGTTATATAAAATCAAACATTAAACTTTCATAGTTGTGTCTAAGAGCTTAGATGACCAAGAATGCCAAAGCATGTTAAGTGCATGTAGGATGAAATAATTGTATACATTTTTCTGAAGTCCACTGCATTATTTAATAAACACATTCTGTTTGGAGAAAATGAAATTATTTCTGTGGTTAAATAGATTTTTTTAATGCTTTGAATTCCCTGCGAAACAATGTCCATTTTGAAGAGTCTGGACCAAGAAAGGAAAGCTAGTCTTGACATTTCAGCTAAGGCTGTTCAGCATCTCAGCTCAGCTATGGAAAAACAGTCTGTGAAGGGAGAGAGCGAATGTCATTTTGCATCGTACAGCAACTGATTTAAAATAGCTCTGTAGTCTACCAGTGACTCCTCTTTGCTTATGTCTGTCACTTATCTTCTAAAGTAGAGACTAGTAATAGGTTGTTATTCCCCATGCAGATCTATCTTAGAGGCTTCTGAAACAGTTTTCCAAAGAAAACTCTGCAAGCATTTTTTAACAAATTAAAGGAAGTATCTAATGCATGACTAGTTTATTCCACCAGATTATTCTCAGCACCAAAACTTTGCTCCCTTTGTACAGGCAACTTCAGATGTAAGCAGAAAGCAATGCACAGTCTACATGAATTGTTGTAGTGTTTTGTTGCTTGTGTTATTTTGGAGCGAGAGGGAGGTACTTTGCACCTTGCCAGCAGATGACCAAGGAGGCAGACATCACAATGCAATCAAAAATAAAAATGCAGATTTTTATTTCATTTTTGTAGTTTCCTATTCTATTATGATCATTTTACAGATTTAGCATGCACAAAAAGCCAAAGAAGATAACAGACGTGTTGCATGGATTTGTGTACAAATTACTATGAAATGGCAATCTACTGCATTTAAGTTTATTTTGGATTCAAGTTCTTTACACAATGGTAAATGTAGAGTATATAGGAATATCCAGAAGCAAAGATAAATCCTGCATTGGTCAGAAGGTTAGATTGTCACAGAATTGT
Organism: Ploceus nigricollis; assembly: GCA_013399945.1. Classification (NCBI taxonomy): domain Eukaryota; kingdom Metazoa; phylum Chordata; class Aves; order Passeriformes; family Ploceidae; genus Ploceus; species Ploceus nigricollis. Next base: position 337,274 of record VXBC01003479.1, on the reverse strand, counting down.
CATGTTGGCCAGGAGAGTGTAATTCAGATGAGTAGCTTGGAAATTATTGGCAGCTGAGTGCTAGTGCCATGCTGGAGCTGACAGTCTCTTATGCTTACTAAACATCCTCTGTTTTACAAATCTCCTGTAGTTCTTTTGCTCACCCTACTGCACTTGCTTCTGTCCTCCTGAAATTCTCTTTTGTTATCTTTGCTCTTAGCACTAAAATGCCAAAGGCTGCCTTCAGGGCTGTATCTTGTGCCGTGCGCTGTTTGTTGTGCAGGCATGTTTTGGAACTTCAGAATGTTTGCCTAAGTTATCTAGAGATCATTCAGCCACCCACAAATATTTTTAGATCTACGCTACAAATACCACACTCTTTGCAGTCCTTGCACCTGTTTTTGCAACTTTGCTGATCTGACTCTCACTTGTGTCGTGTTGTCTTGTCCATTCTCTATTTCTTCAGATTTTAATTTCATTAGAAACTTTCCAGTAAGTAAGTCCCACTACTTTTGCCTTATTTTCTCATGTTCTTCATTCACCTTTCCTCTGTATCATTTGTCCTTCAGACGTTTTTAGCTTTCATAATGTGCTTGTTATTCATCTCTTCCCCCTTTTGCCTTTTCCTGATGTGCCTCAGGATACTCCTCTCTATATCACTTCACTTGGTAAGAAGCAAAGTGTGGTGCAACTTCTTGTGTAAGTCAAAACTCTGGAAAGTAGAATATTAAACACAGCATGTGGTTTGGCAGAAAGTAATGTTTACCAAAAATGTATCTATTAAATGGAAATTTGAATTCAGAGGGGACTGAAAAGGGGGAGCACAACAGCAAAACAACACAACAGCAAATGAAGGAAGAATCTGCAAGATGAAGGTAAATCAAAAGCAAGTGATGATTCTTGATTAGGAGAAGGAGCTCTGAAATTAGCAAGAGGATCTATTCTGGAATAGAGTCCAAATAAATACAGTAGACCAAAAATAAAAATTCTATGCTGTGTACCGAAACAGACATCACTTAGGAGTTTTGGGGCATTATATTATCTAACACATATATGAACCTCTAAGCTAGACAGTAGTGTATTTTTAAAACATTTTTCATTTTGTTTTTTAAGTGAATGGTAAAATTTGGGAGCTTCTCTGTATGAAGACAATTTCTTCGTCTGAAGGTTCTAAAGCTATATAGATTTGGCCAAACTTCTGCCTAAATGTCTATCCGTGCTGTTTAGTATTAGTGAAGGAGGTGATGATATAAAGTCGACAGCAGAAAACCTGAGGCAATGGGCATTTATTAAAAGTTAACCTGCACTGTCTTCTTAATAACGTTCAGCTAAGGAATGAGAGTATCAATGAATTTGCAGAAAAAGGAGGAATATTTGTATTCTGAGTTTTGCATAAGTGGTTTATAACACAACAGCCTGACTTGGGGTGCTTTTGTTTACTTTTCATGGAGGGGCTGGATTTGGGAACCTGTGGAAGTGAATGTCGCTTGGCAGAATTAGTTGCTTCTGATTCATCATTTCCATTGAATATGAGACTTCTGAAAGGACAAGAAGTGTCCAAAAAATTCTTGGTGGCATGCTTAACCTATAAAACAGGAGAAATACAGATTTAAGAAACAAATTCCTTGTCCATGACCTGCTTATACTCAGCCTCAATTAAGCATAGTACCTCACTGCCTTATTCTAGATTTTTAAAAAGGAAAAGCAGTCTGAAAAAAATTTTTAAATGCATGTATCATTGCTTTCTTTAAATCAGATCTTCTCCTGAAGACCTTTAAATAGATTGAAAAATATTTTCAAAATAAATGGATTTCAAAATTACTAAGTAGATAAGAAAAGAGTCATATGATTTGAATAACTTTCTTCATGAAACATAGAACTTTTTCTTTAAAAGTTATAACTTTGCATCTTAAATACAGTAATTGCAAACAAGTTTATGGTGGTGGTTTTTAAATTTAGCATTTATATTATGATCTTGTTCCAGATCAATATTTTGAATGTTATATTGTAGGATTTAAGGCATGATAATTATTATTTTTATCTTTTAAAGGCAATAATGGGTATTTGCTATCAAATTTTACTCTAGTGTGAGTATGTTGTATTTCCATTGCTTGCAGTACAATTGCATACCTAGAAATTCAGGTAAAACTATCACTATGGGATATTTATTAGTTTTTCACATAAGTTATCAAGAAATGGCAACTTTCTTGTATTTTAAGGTCTTTTGAATTTAAGAAAACAAGATTATAATAATTATTATTCTTTTTGTTTTTTCATTGCTTTTAATTTGAATTTTGTTTAACATACTGTTTCCATTTTGTGAGCTTTCCTATGCATGTGCAAAATGTTTCTCCTCAGGCCCCCTTGTAATTCCTGGTCCTATTTTTATGAACCATCGAGAACAGGCCCTAGCCAGAATCAGACTCTCTCCAGCACCGCTAAAGCATAAACGGGACAAGCACAAAGGTATTTGGTCTTCCTTATTGACTAGGGTGGAAATAAGCCCAGCCTCCCAGTCACTTCTTCCAGATGCTGCATCTGTCTTTTCAAAGAACTGCACAAAATGAGTTCTGCCTTTGCTTCCTGTTAGTATCTTGTTACCTGAGGAGAAAGAAAACACATTTAAATGTTAACCTTTCTTTAGAAGTGTAAATGTTCATTAGTCCACATCATCTTTGTTATTCTTTCCCCTTCTTTTTGTGAAATATGCGTTGCCTTTCTGTGTGTCTTCTCTCATTTCTAATGCTGTCTCATTCTTGAAGTTCTTTATTTTTACTGTAGGAAACTTTACATGTTAGAGTGATTCGAGACTGTTGCACTGCATTTGTGGTTTTTGTCCTTTGTGTTGTGTATCTGGGGTGTTTACTTAAAAATATCAGTTCCAGGCTTGATAATTCTGGCATAAATCTTTTCATAGGTGTGTTATCTTTCAACAAGCCCTTTTTAGGAGTGAAATATTTGAAATAATGTAAGCATTACTTTTTGCTAACTTAGAGTGGGGAGAATACAAATCAAAATACACATTTTTCTCTGCAATGTTCTTGAGTTAAATGTTTTTTATAGAGTGCAGATATGAAGGTGTCTTGATATTTCAGACATTTTTGTATGTCTGACAAGCCAATTCATTATATCTTCAGTTTCTAAGTGTGTCATTTGTTCAGATATAAATGACTTACATGTTTCTTAGAAAGTGGTAGCGTATTATTAACTGAATTTACGGAAGTTGAGCTGTCTCAAATCTGATCGTAGTTTGTATATATCTGTGTATTGATGTGTCTGTACATACATTATTTATATATAGAAGATAAATATGTAAAATGGAGGTTGCAGACCTGGTCAAAGTAAGTATGAAGCTCCTAAAAAAAAAAATCCCAGAATGCTTCAACTCTTTTCTAAAGAACAGCTAAGTATTAAGAGAGTTAGTATGGCATTTCAGTTGAATTAGAGGAAGTTACTGATTGTATTTGGCATGTATGCAAACAAACTCTTTATCAGTTTGAAGCCTTATGGGATAAAGTTTCAGTGTGTGGGGGTGATGGGCTTACTGAGGTAAGAACATACTGGATCGTGAAATCATCTTAGGTTTATTTTATGGAAATGAAAGCAAAATCTGATACTTTGAATCTGCATAACATTGTCTTTTTGGAAGACATATTATCTGAGCTTGAAGTTTTGATGGATTTAGTAGAATAATCTGTCATAATCTCACTGAAGAGATTGCCTGCTGAAAGAGAACATACTGAATTTAAGTGTTGTTACATGAGTGACAGTTTGGTGGTAGCCATTTTTCTTGAGCTGGATACTACTGCTAGTTGTACTGCAAACCCTTGACTCCACAGGCAAATGCATAAAGGAGCGTGCTTGTCCTGTCTACATCTGTGCTTTTTTGGCACATGTTAGTTGTTGGACCTCATTTCAGATCAAGTATCTCCTTAAGAGAGGTGTATTCATGAGTGTCAGTTTGAGGCTTATGTTGCCTCTTGGAGTTATAAGAACAGTATAAAGGTCTGTGTTGTGCTGGAAGACTTTGGTCAGATATGCCCTATAGAACTGAACTTTTCTTATTCTTTAAGGAAGGCTATATGGAAGGAAATACCCAGTTTATTTTAGTTCTTTGTATCTTATGGTAAACAGATGAGGTTTTCATGTAAACTTTTAGACCCTTCTCTGCCTCAGAAGACTGCCTTTCAAAAGACAGCCATAAATTTGAATAGGAACTAGAAATAGCCCTTAACTTCTCAAAGAGATTCCAAGGGAAAGAGGAGAACTGGTGAAGTGGGTTGTTATCCAAGTAACAGGCAAGGTGAGAATTGTGAAAAAGATAATGTATATTTTTTATCTTAGAAGGCATGCCTCTCTTCTTGAGGAAGAATGTAAAAGCAGTAATAGAGCAGAGATAAAAGGACATTATCACATTGAAATCAGCAAGTTATTTTATTTTTTAACATAACGCTTTCCAAACTGTCCTCCTTCCTTCAGATGTTTCTGCTATAGTAGTCTTCTTCACACCAACCAGACCTTCAAGATCTTTGGGCAAGGAACATTTAGTTCGGCTGGTAGTACTGATAAGGCCGGTACTAAACTTGCTGGTTGCCACTTCTCTGTTTGCAGCTGCAGAACTTCTCTTGATAATGATATTTAAATTTGAATGTGGACAGCTTCCTCAGGACTTCTTCAGACAATTATTGTCTAATATAACAAGTGTATTTGATATGTACTTGTACATATCGTCAAACCGTGGAGTCATGGAATGGTTCGGATTGGAAGGGACCTTAAAGATCATCCAGTCCCAACCCCCTTCACACAGACAGGGACACCTTTCATTAGATCAGATTGCTCAAAGCCCCATCCAGCCTGGCCTAGAACACTTCTAAGAGTGGGGCATCCTCGATTTCTCTGGGCAACATGTTGCAGTGCTTCATCACCCTCAAAGTAAAGAACTTTTTCATAATAATCTATGTGTCTGTGACTTGTGGAATTTGTCTATTTGGTTGTCCAGTTGAAAACTCCTTCAGTTTCACTGAAACCGCTGGTTTTTTAGAAATCTTGCCATTGTCATTTACTCTTTCTATATTTATAGGGTCTGCATATCAAAATCATTGTTACTGCAAAAAACTGCGTAATTAAGCATATTTTTCCTGTCTTCTGTGTCTTTCGCAATTATTAATAGAAGGGTTAATAGAAGAGGTTAGGTATGACATTTTGGCATTCATGGAGTGGTTTGGCACTAAGAAGAAAAATGGGCTTGTGCTTCATCCTTATTCTATAATGAAGTAGTGAGTTTCCAGTCTACATCTCCAATCCCTGTGGATTCCCATAACTGAGCATCTGAGTAAAAAGTGATGCCTAGAGAGGATACCTAGAACAGAGGCTAGACAGTGTTAACGAAATAAAGTAGATATTTATTGAAAAGGCCTTCAAAGGATACACCTTGGACAGTACAAGAGTACGGCTGTGGCTCCACCCAAGGTGGGCCCAAGATGGATGCAAGATGGATGACCGGTCACAAGTTTTCACACTTTTATAAGTTTTGGTCTATTTCCATATTTGGGTTAATTGTCCAATTACAGCTTCAGGTTATGAAGTCCCATCCTCCCAGTTTGCTCTCCTTAGTTTGCTGCTGTTTATACTTTCTGGGTCTGAAGCTGCAATGGTGTCCTTGGTTCACAGGCTGGAAAAGGATTGTTTTGTCTAACTGAACTGTGAAGAGAACTTGCTAACACTTTATATGAAGTTCAGAGTTATATACTAATGCAGTACAGAATCTGGAAAATATGAAAACTAAAACTTAAGGCATCAAAAGGATTAATGAAAGTCTGTAAAATTTTCTCAGCTGCAGAAATGAACTAAGTAGGAATAAAAACAAAGTAAGCTTCTTGACTCAGCTAAGATTCAGCAGTTTGAATGCCACCTTTTTCCTGTATTTGGAAGTAGTGGTAAACGTTCTAAGGAATATGAAACAAATACCTTCAAAATGACTAAGACTAGATGAAGCTGAACCTGCATGGATGGAACAAGATATAGATCAACCATTTTGTAAATACTAAGACAAAATTACCAGATGTTCAAGAACACTTACTTGGAATTTACTTTTTAACTTTTTGGTTGTCTAAGATACCGTATGAAGGGCAGAGTAGTTTGAAGCACTCACTAGAGTGAGACAGTTGACAATGAAAAACCTACATCTGAGTTTATAAGTAGAATGTGAATTATTATAATTAGAATGTGTAAATTATTATCACTTTATTGTATGTGTTATGCACTTGTAACTCTGCATATCATATTTCACCAATAAGCTCAAGTAAGCTCTGTAGCAACCTCTAAAGAATCAAACAGACTTACATTTTGTCCTGCCTTCAGAGGATGGATGATTTTCACAACCAGAGTATATTCCTTTTCCCTCTGCACTGTAGCTATAAAATTGGTTACAGATGTTTCAGCTGCAGCCTGGGGTAGACAGCCAAGAAGCTGCAGGCACAGGCTGGTTAAAGTCATGATGTATATAAAATATGTAAATTACAGCACTCAGGACACCCTGTGAGGGTTGGACATCACAGAGGCTAACCAGTAACTTGACCAATATGCTTTATTTGGGTAATTGCTGCTGAACAGATCCAAGATTTGTTGGCATGTGATGTGATCTGAAGAGACAGTTAATGTAAGAATTTTTAATATGCAGTCATATTCCATTAATGCTTTTCATCTGTGGGGTATTTAACATCTTTAGAAGTGCTTTTTCTCTCCTCCAAAGATGGATGGTAAGTGAGAAATGGAATACCACCACCCTTGCTGTTGGAGAACGCTAACAACATGCTTTTCCTCTGGTCTGGGCCAAGCAAGGGTCCACCATATCTTTTTGTAACAATGCTGGGTTTGGATTTTTTGCCAGAAGAAGTCTCATTTAAAGCTCATTATTTCACTTGCTATTGGGACTGAATGAGCTTTTCCTCTGTTCCTGGAAAGCAGTGGTTTTTGTGGCAGCAATATGAGCCAAGAGAACTTCTAAGCACATTTAATGGAGGAGGGAAATTGTCTTCAGGAGTTAAGAATTTTGAGTGGTCGTGGGGATTGGTTGGTTGTATTTGCAGTTCTCTCTCTTTCCTTCCTCAGCTTTGAGATATCAGAGGTGAAAACCCATCATTATGAAGTTGTTCATGGGGCACACCCCTCTGTGTTGAGAGCAGAGAGTACTTTTCCTTGGGGTTTTCTTCTCTCAGAGAGATGGAGTCAAAGGTGGTGTTCGGTGGTACTCCAGTTGGATAACACTGGAGGTACTAACTTGCTCTGCTTAAAGGTTCCAATGCATCCAACAGAAGAGTCTCTGCTTCAGTAGGCTTTTTATGCTTCTCTTTCAGGAACAGTTATTTTGATATTATTTTTAATGAAATGAAAAAATGCACAATTGTTTGAAGGAAAATAAATGTGTACCTCCCTAGTTACAGTTGTTCCTTGAGACATGCAAATAAGCTTTCAGCATCCACTTTTGACTAACATTTTTAAAAAGACATTTTTTTAAAAACTTTGAAAGTAATGGAAGGAAAGAGGATGGCCCAGTTTATTTGCAGCCTTATCTCTAAGTGTAAGTTCTCCTAGCCAGTGCTGCTAGAAAAATATGATATGTATTGGCCATGTAATGGAGTAACAGGTAAACACTGTAATCCAGAAATATTGCTCTAAAAGTAAGCAATGATATAATGATACTCTGTTTGGCTGTGTGTATTTTGATCAAAAGACATTTTTTTTCCTAAACAAGACTAGCTGTTTTAGTTGCAAGGGTTTTGTACTTAACCAGACATAAACTATCAAGTGCTTATCAAGTTTTGAAGATCCAAACAACTCAAAACTCTTGAGACAGTTACTAACCATGCAAAGAAGGCTGACAAGAATTCCATTTTCAGTTAAAAAATTTCATAATTGAGCAGAGTAAGATATGTATGAAAGACAGTTGCTTCTATTCCTGTGTTCTTAGAGCTTTTGAGAAGTTAGCTTTGGAAATTGGAAATGCCAACTTTGTAAAACTTTATCCTTTAAAATAAATTTGTCTCTCAGATACATAATTGCAAAACTTGTTTCATGTGAAGGTACTTGTCTCTGCATCTTGCACACTAATATTTAGTATTTCCTCAAGGGAAGTACTGTGTTATGCTTTCATTTACAACTTTGGAGAAAATGGGGCTATATCTACAGTCAGGTTCTATGTAATGGTAGTGTCACATTTACCAGCTGAGAAGACAGGAACCCCCAACTTTTTATTAGTGGTTTTTAAGCCCTTTAGAGCAGGATGTTTTTCTTACAGTGAGGCAGATATGCACATGTGCCTCTTTAAGTTTCTGCAGATCACTTGATTGATACGCTGCTGTTACACGACCAGAAGACCCCCGCTGCTACAATTTGCTCATGTGACTGCATAGGTGATGTGGTTGCTGTATGCCCAGTGTGTTTCATTGGAAGTGTATGCAGCCAGGACACATTCTTACTAGACATGTGTATTTCTCACAGATGATTATTCAAGTGCATTTACACAGTGAGAGAGCTCATATTTTTCTTTATTCAGCAGTGTCTGAGAGAGGAGGGAATACAGGGGCCACAGGTAGACTTCCAGAATACTCAGCTGCTTTTCTGCTCCTGTCTGAAAAACTTGTATGAAAATGGGAAGCAGTAAGCAGACTGCTTGCTGAATAAATACTTTTGGTGGCAATATCAGCTGCTAGAAATACCTCCTGATTACTTTGGCACATAGAGTTCAATGCAAAAGTAAGCATAAAAAGTTCAAAGGTACTGTATTTGAGAAGTAGTAAAACTTTACTAAAGTACTGTGAGCTGCTTAAGGCAGAATTACAGGACTAAGAGGAAAACTAATTTTGAGGGCGTTGTTGTTCAATAATAATTCTGTCTCCTTATATTTGCTTTTGTTACCAATACAAAAAAATAAGCTGCACACAGACCTTCAGAAACACTTCTTCTAATTTGTGTGTAGTCTGGTAGTACACAACCTCAAAAATGCCATAGCAATTCTGAGAGATGGGTTTTTTTTAACCACGTCTCCATTTCACACATATCCAGCATGTAGTGCATGTTTCAAAGGGATACTTTACCTATGCTTTTAAACCTAATTCTTCAAAACCATTAGTACCTATACACACTGTTCTTTACAGATGTGAACTACATGCAGATTCATGTAATTTCTATACTCAAGTCATCACTAGAAAATAGCTTTATTCTTAGAACAGTAAGATTTTTAAAAACTGGTATGTAATAAAAGCATGAAATTACGGTATCAGCAGTTTCTCTGCAATAAAAAGAAAAATTTGAGCAATATGTATAAAAGCAGAATTATATTTTAAAAATTAAATTTAGGGATAACTCATTGCGCTTCTTTACTTTTGTCCAATGTGAAGGCAGTTTGACTTTAGGAATCTATAATGCACTTCATACTTACTAAGCACATATAAGGTTACTAAAGGAAATCACAGAAATGTTGTCTAAAAGTGCATGGAAGCAGACAGGAAAACAGACATGCTCTTGGTGAGTTGTCTGCGTTGTTAGAAATGAGCTGTGTAAGTAATTGTCAGCTACTTAGAACATGGGCTCTGTGGCTGAATTGGTGTCAAGTAAACTCCTTAATGAGTAGTAATTGGAAAAGGTATAGTAGGCTATGCCTTGTTGAGTTTAACTACAGTGTTGCCTACTTACTAATGCTACCTTACTGAAGAGTGGAGGTGATAGCTTTTAAGCAAAGCTTTTGACGTTTGAATTTTCTGTTTCGCTGGTTCTTTTTGTCTGCTCTTTGGGAAGCTTCTGCTTTAGAGGATATTTTCCAATGTGTACCTTTATAGAACATGGTTTAAAAATAGAGTTTCTGTCATCTTCCACATCTGCTTTGATGCTGCATTTTGAGCTCTTTTGCTACTCTGTGAGTTCTCTCTTCTGCCTTACAAATGGTGGAGTGGGGAATTACTATTCTTGTTCTATTCATTCTTCTAATATAACTTTATTAGAATGCATAGTACATAATTATAAGTCTTGTTTATAGATGGAAGTGGAGAAAGAGGTGAGAAGGATGCCAGTAAAATCACAACGTATCCACCAGGGGCTGTCCGCTTTGACTGTGAGCTGCGAGCTGTACAAGTCAGTTGTGGATTTCACCATTCAGGTAAAAACAAATAAATCAATGTTAAATATAATAGAGGCTTTTTTAAGGTTGTCATATTTGTCTTCACTGCTGTGTGTTCAATTTTTTAAATGGATGTATGCAGGAGTGCTTAAAGATGAAAACATGGCAGAGTCATTTTGTCAAATCTCAAAGAATCACACCATGTGCCTAAGAGTATTGTCCAAACGCTTCCTGAACTCTGTCAGGCTTCAGTGACCACTTCCCTGTGGAGCTTATCACAGTGTCCACCTACCCTCTGGGTGAAGAACCTTTTCCTAATATCCAGCCTAAACCTTCCCTGACATATTTTATGCCATTTTATTACGGGCTAAAGTAAGATGACCACCCAAATCCTCACATCACCTCCCTGATTCCAGTAATGAAAGGCAACTCACTGTCCTTCAGCAGTGAAAAGGTCTATAAGTATTATATACTGAGTTACACCAGAGCTTGTAAGCGATTTTGGAGTCAATTTAAAACATCTGCATGGCAGAGCTCTACTCCTGCATAGAGATGCTAGGTGTTATGGGTTGTGCAATCTGATCTGGATCTCTTGGGAATCATAAGCTGCTACTCAGAAGGGTAACCAGGACTGGTGCAGTACCATGTCATGTGTGTATGTCAGAAAGATATTTTGTTGTTTTTCAGTGGTTTTGATGGAGAATGGTGATGTTTACACATTTGGATATGGGCAGCATGGTCAACTTGGACACGGTGATGTTAATTCCAGGTAAGCTGGTAATCAAAGGACGTGATTGTGTATTACTGTACTGCTGCATAAGAAATGGATAAATTTATAGTTCTCTCTAGCTAGCAAGTATGAAAATTCAAATATAGACCAAATAAAGTGGAAGAGCTCTTGTTCTGCACTTACTCCCTATAACTCCCTGAATATTGATGCAATAACAGTACTCTTGTACTGTATAAGTAATTTATTTAATGCATTAAAGCTTCTGTGCATAGTTATTAGCATTGCTTTGATAATAGTTTGAAAGACTTCTGTCTCTTTAATTCTCCCTGCGTCTATGAGAATTACATTGAAGTCTCATTAAGATTTCGTTATTTCTGTAAAATACTACATATGCAATAATTCAAATAGTATGATATTGTAAACCTAGATAAACCTGTTCCTGTTAAATCAGTGATAAGAGTTCACAGAATATTCACCGAATCACAGAATGTTCTGCTTTGGTAGGGACCCACAAGGATCGTGTCCAACTCTTAAGTGAATGGCCTATGTGGGGATCAAACCCACAACCTTGGTGTTACTAGCATTGTGCTCTGACCAACTGAGCTAATCTCAATTCAGTTATGATGAAGTCTTGTTTGTTGCTCATCAGTTATCTCCCAAATGAAGTTCCTAAGCTTTGGTCTCAGCTGCATTTTGTAGTCAGTTGTTTTGGGTGTTGTCAGAAGAGTGATGTGTGCTTTCTTTGTGGTCAATGGAAATAGACAAATCAACAGAGCATGGAGAGGTATTTGACTAACCACTGCTTACCTGCTTTGTGTGGTGTGCTTAGTAGCTCTGTAAACCTGATCTCCATTGACTACAATGAGAGCATAGATAATTAAATAAAGATTTCTTTAATGTGAAGCTCAATCTCACCCTTAGTATCTCATGCTTAGAGTCACATCTTTTCATTAAAGTAAATAAAAAACCATTGTCCTGCCATAAAAGGAAATGTGATTTAGGTCTTTGGACAGGTACATATGCCATATAGTACACACAATGGGGGTTTCTATAGTAGGAATCTTTGAGGCTTTGTGTATGTCCAGTAATGCTCAGTATCCTTACGTAAAAGGCATACAGAGCAGAGCATCCATGACCTGTCTTCAGTTCTCTCATTTCTCTTGTAGCAGTCAGGTGAAAACTACTGAACATCTATCCTCCTAATCTCTTTGGAGACTTCAAAACCCTTTCTTTTGTCAAGTTCCTGAAGAAATCTTCATCTTCTTAAAACTTGCGTTGGATTCACTAAGCCAAAGGGGGAGAGGGAAGAAAGAAAGTATACTGGAAATACTGCCTTGTATTGACTGCTGTGCCTGATAGTAGTCCCTGAACTGTTACTCCTACTCAGTTTGCATTAGACTGGTGAATAGAGTCTGGGTTTCTGTCTATGATAGAGTCATATTGCAGACAAGTACTTTGTTTTTCCTTCCTGGAAATTCTTGGGTATTGTTCCAAGGAACAATGGCTTAAACTAGCAATTCAAGTTGCTCTAAGAAAAAGGCCAGTTTGTCTTAAAGACTGAAGAGGTACACATAGCAGTGACATTTGTACTGGTAACTTAATGTCACCTGTTTCTAACTTGGATGAAATCACTTGGCTTTTCAGAAGGCTTTGGAGATATCTGTTGTATTTGTCAGTATTTCAGGTGGTAAACCCTACATCTGTTGCTTATTTAGATAGAAAATGGATGAAGACCAGTAGTAGTTCCAAGTGAGATCCTAAAGAATATGAAAATTCTTGTGCTGGAGGATAGTGCTTGACCAGAAGTAGAAGCTGAGGAGGTGCAAGTGACTTGGCACAGACCTTTGTATCATTCTACATCAGACCTAGAAAGTGTCTGAAAAAAAGCCTTGAAGAAATTTGGAGTATGTCCTATGCATGAGAACTGGCTATAGTACTATATTACTATTTAGCACCATCATTCAAATTATAATTTCTTCATTGATGTACTTCTTTTTCCAGCTTTAAGTAGAGATCTCTCCTCTGTCCTCACAGTAAGGGATTCAGAGAAGGAAACAGGGAATCCTTATGCAGAGTTCCACCTCAGTTGGGACGCAGTGGTGCTCAGATGGCCAGCTCCTGCCAGGTCAGTGGTATGTCAGTCATGCAGTGTGTCACATTGCCTGTATTGACCTCAGGAAGCGCATCATCTTCTGAATTCAGGAACTGATACTCTGCTGTATTTCTGGGAGAGAGAGAGAGAAGAGAGAGGAAAAAAAAAAAGTAATATTTAGGCATCCTTTCACAGACTTTTGACTTGCAGTGTAAAGATTTAGTAGTGAGACTATATTTTTAAAAGTCTTGAAAATGTTCAAGTATTTTAAATTCTGAACACCTCATCAGACATGCCTTTCTCCTTAATTAAGGGGATTCTAGACTCTTCTGTTAGAATATTGTAAACATCACAAATTCTTCCTCTACTTCAGTAGGAATGAGGTAGATTACATGCCCTATCAGTAAGCTGGAACCATTAAATTAGCCTGTGTAGGCTTTTTGTTGTAACATCCACAGTGGCAGATGTTGATAAGCTATTCACTACATGAAAGATTTGTCAGTCTGTGCTTATTTTCTCCTCAAATTAGATGGTGGTGAATAGAAACTCAGTGGAAGCAAGAAATGATTTACAGTATCTAGTCTTGGTGAAAAATAGCATATATTGTGCTCAGGTAAGCAAAGGCTTGTTTGTTGCTGATCCTTCCCTCGAGAAGCTGGAAGTTAAAACTCCAGGATCATTCTGTTACTGTTCAAAATTTGTCTGCATTTTTTTTGTACAAACTCTTGACTTCAGCACTCCAGTAGCAAATACATGACCTGACAGTCAAGCTCCAGGAATGGAATGACTGAAGTGATATGGTCTTGATAGGATTTTGCTTCCAAAGGTTCAGCAGTAACATAAAGCAAAACTGATCAGACCTTCCACAGATGATCAGCTATGTTCCACCTGAAGATAAAGAATAGAGACTATATTCTTTTAGTAACGTGGGAAAAAAAGTGTTCCATTATCTGTTTGTTAGGACCATGTTTCTAGGTGTATTTTCTGATTATTTTACTCCAGTGATGGAGTGCAGGTCATATTTACGTCTTTTCACCAAATTTCCTCTAAAATGGAGTCACTTCTAAAATATAAAAATCTCCATTTTCTCTGTAATAAAGTTATCCAACTCTGCTTGCGATGGACAGAAGTTGCTACTGGTTTCCTCTTAGCCACTGTAACAGCTCTCAGTGAACTGTGTTTCCAGCACCACGGTCAGCTGTCCCAAGTGATATGTTTTGGGAGCTGGCAGGCAGCTGTTGGCTACATAAGTACCAGTGACAGCGATTGTTCAAACAAGTCATGCATGATGAATTTTCAAAGACTACAACTGCTCTGAGAAATGCTTACCCTTTGGGATGGAAGAGGGTTTCCATATGGACAGCTAGAATGCATCTGGACCTTCTTCAGGATCCTGAGTTAGCTACTGCTCAATTATTCAGTAATTGTTACTTTTTCCCAAGGGATCTCAGGTTACTTTCTCTACAGCTGAGTTCTTTTGTGATTGACCAAACATTCTGTGACTTTGATACCAGCATGTCTTTCCACTGCATCCCAGAAGAATAGTCCTTGTTTTCTTTGGTTCAGATGGAGAAACATTTATTGTTAAAACTTTGCCCAGAGTCTCTGACTCCTCAGTGTCTATTCTGAGTTTTCCTGTGTTGAGTTTCAGGGGGATAGGGAAATACTCAATAGTATCATAGGTTTTAAATTCCATGTGCACTAGTCAAACTGTCTACTGTATTTTTTGAAATCACTCTTCCTTTTCTGGAGTGAAAACTAGTTTTTTGCATTTCATGTTTATTTTATGATGTAGTTAAGTATCTTACAGTTTTTTTCTGTTCATTTCTAAATGAACTGATAGACTGTAGTTGGCCATTCCAAAAGTTGGGTGATCTTAATGAAAAAGCTATTTAAGAGGGTAATGTATTTCATCTCTCTGCATTAGTGGCTTAATTGATTTTGTTCTGCTGTTACCAAGAGGCTATCAAACACTGCATTCATATAACATTGCTGATAGATTAAATTGGAAGAACAGAAAGATAAATAGTTATGGTGATAATAGCTTCATGTTTAAGCATTAAAAGATTAAATATTCACTGCTTTTTTTTTAATAAAGATGTGATTGATAATTCCATGCCTGCAGCTATCATAATTTTGAGGGAGAGGAAGAAAAACCTTATGATGAGAATACTTCCTTTTAACAGGAGTGCTTTTGGATTAGTTACTTGTTACGTTTTATTTATATTTTGATAATAAAAATATAGTTTTGAGTTTCCTTAAAGTTAATGAGAGACAAATGTAAAGGTTTTTTTTTAACTTTCATCATTGGTGCTGCTAAACCATGCTCTGTGTCTGTGTATAACCATAGTGATGTACAAAACCATGTGCCTATGGACCAAGATAAGCGCCTAAATTTGAGTGTCATGTTGTACATCCTCTGCTTAATTTTCTTCTGCTGTTCAGTCCCTCCATCTCCACTAGTCACCCATTGAAAACTACATTTACCAGCAAAGAATACTTTTTCTGTATACCTGTGTTCATCCTTCTTCATAGATCATCAACCTGTCTTCATGCTACATTCCTCTGTTCCACATTTTCATATGTTTACGTCTTCCTATCTACCCTTTTTCCGCTGAACATGATGCTTCACTTTCCTCATACTTTCTTGACTTCTATTTTACCTGCAATTCAGCCAAAATCAGAACTTTGAGATGAACCATCTTTTAGCACATCAACTGCTAAACAATCACTAGGTAACTGTGGGCTGGCCTTTTTTTATTCCAGTATAAAACAACCTGTTCTTGTTCTAGATTACCCTGCTTTTGAAAGGCTGTGTTTAAAAGTAAGTTCACTGTATAACTCTGAGCCCAGTTTCCACACATAAAATTATGTGGGAATAACTTGTTCTTCAAATTCACAGTTTTTAATTCCACAGGAAAGATTAAGTCTAGGTAGACATTCATTACGGGATTCAACGTCTTGTAGGTTTCTATTCTCTTTGTTAGTATTGAAATAAAAATTTTAGTGTCTCATGCTTTTTATCTTTTGTGCTCTTTCTATTCCAAGTCATCAGTTCAAGTTTTCTTTCTTTGCATCTTGAACACCCTGTCGTTTTTTTCCCTTCATTTTTACTGAAATGGAAAGTTTATTTTCTTATGTCTCTACATATTTGGGAGACAAATGGATTAGACCTTTTCATATCTCTCTGGAAAAGAGTTTGGAGAGGTCTATTCTTTGAGTCTGAGTTTGATGGGAGAGGAGCTGATGGAGAGAAGTAGACCTTTATTTCTTTTATAATTCCCTAGCCAGTGATCTTGAGAGCGCTGTAGCAATATTGCTTCTGGTAACTGTACTGGAGTATCAGCCGTATAAGGCTTTGGTTGTTTCCAGGGGTTTTTTAAGTGCTTAAATAGTGTTCTCCAAACATATTTTACTGCTACATTTCATTGCAATATATTTTGTATTCATACCAAAATACACACATGTATATGTTATTGTATCTACACATCTGAAATTCTAGAATTATATATTAAATTAATAATTCTCATTCTATGCTAATTTCTGAGTTTAACTGAAGAGAGGGTCCTTGATCCGTTTCCCTGTAACAGAAGGGCATAAACTTAACTATCTGGTGCAGTCTTTCAAACCTCTGTTGGTTTAATATGTAAGATGTTTCTTGGCTCTAACTTTCTATAGTATGTGAATCTAGTGAATGTATTTCACGGCAATTGAAATATGTATAACACTAATGTATGTTTTAAATGCTGCGTGACCATGTATTGACATAGAATTAATTTATTTTTGTCTAGGGGATGTCCCACTTTGGTGCAAGCATTACCAGGTCCTAGTACACAAGTTACTGCTGGGAGCAACCACACAGCTATTCTCTTAATGGATGGCCAGGTTTTCACATTTGGAAGTTTCTCAGTAAGGAAATGTTACTTGCTTATGAGAATAACATAGTAGTTCATGTGTTGTTCAGAGACCTTTCAAGACTGCTTATACTTGCTTTTACAGAACTGTGCATGACTTCTGCATGTCTTCAGCTCCTGCTGTGTTTTTAAATGTAGCCTTTAATATTGTTCTGGTTAGAAAAGCATAATGCCAGGAATTCTTGGGGTTTTTTTATATTTTAATTAAAATGGTGATTTAAAACAGTGTTATTTTATAAGGTGCACCAGATTTTCTCAAACTCTTACTGTTTCATGCTTGGTTCTAAGTAAATGTTGCCTATTCTATTATCTGTCTCCATTTGATAGAAAAAAGTGTCCTGGGTTCTTCCATAGAAACAGCAATGAGTTGTAGAAGTTCTGCTTACACTTGAGGGCAGTGGTTATTGCTCAGTACAACACAGCACAACTCCAGTAGTCTTCTTTCGAATTCACATGGTGTATGTTTCCGCATGTCCATGTGGAATCCATTCTTATATTCACTAAACAAGCATTTAAACATTGTTTACGTCCCTCTGTGCCTCCCTGTGTTTGCAATGATGCCCCTTGTAGTGTATAACTATTGAGCTATTTTTACATGCTTTAAAAACTACGTACTGCCAAACACAACAGAAAAGAAATTTCAACTTTTGAAATCTTTTTACCAAAAAAAAAAAGAAAATTAAAAAGTGAAGAGTGAAATTTTGGAAGTAGAAAGTCATATCCTGAATTAAAAGTGAGTAATATTTTGTTGTTTTTCAGATTTTAAGCAAAAGCTTTGGTGTCTGTGTTTCTGTCAAAACTGACATGGACAAGTAAAGGTTTAAGCTTTGTTGTCTTGCAGTGAAACTTGACCCCTGAAAAACCAAGTTCACTCTTGGAAATGGGGTGTAAAAGCTTGTCAGTTGACTGAGGGTTTTTTTCCCCTTTCTCTAAAAGAAAAATAAGTTTAGGCCATATTTGGACCACTTGATTTTTGTGTCTGGTTTTAATATTGTAGTATTGGAAAGTTTGCTGAAAGCTTCATAAAATCAAGACAAAATCAAAATAAAGCATGTTACTTGAAAATATCTTCACCAAGTTTACTTACTTACATTGTTATGAATAAAGATGAGTAATGTGCTGAACAGAAGACATTTGCTGTATATACATTTTTCTTTTCTCTAATCATTTTAACTTCATTGGCGTGCAGTGCATTTTCTGTGCCTGAGTGAGGTAGATGGAGCATGAGCAGGTTTCTGGCAGTAGTTTCCTACATACTTAGGTGCAGTATAAGAACTGTTGGTCCATCTCAGTAACTAGTTTTACATAGAGGTAAGGCCCTAGATCTCCAGATAACTGTTCATGAGTCTGTGCTTGCTGAGGTGCTGTTTTTAGCATGTTCATGAGAAGTACTTGCTGAGGCACTCTTTTTAGCTCAAGTTTGATGTGCTAATTGATTTCTAGGTACTTTTAAGAGGTATTTGCTCTATAAAACTTAGTCCATATAAGTTCAGAATTGAATCAAACTTGGACTATCTGAACATATATTAATCTATTCCTTGTTTAGCACTGACATTAATCAGATATTGAACATTGTAGGAAAATAATGCTTTTATGTTTGATTTTGAAGATGGAGAGGAGGCTTATCCATCATAGAGAGTTTGAGTGGTTGTACTTAACAAAAACTTCACTCAAAAACCTATCTGAAAAGGGAGGAGCATATCTGTCAGTAACTTGTTCCTTGTAGTTAAATGTGTAACGCTTCACTTGGAGCAGACATTGTGGTTTGAAGGTAGCTTTGTGGTAAATTCTCTTCCAGCTTACCAGTTTTGTGTGATGGAACTATTGAAGTCATTTATCCATCTTTGAGACTGTTACTGTCACTTACTGATTCTTGCATTCTTTCTACAGAAAGGTCAGCTTGGCAGACCAATTCTGGATATGCCCTACTGGAATGCAAAACCAGCACCTATGCCTAACATAGGCTCCAAATATGGGCGCAAAGCGACGTGGATTGGAGCGAGTGGAGACCAGACTTTTCTTCGGATCGATGAAGCTCTCATTAATTCTCATGTGCTTGCTACATCAGAGATATTTGCAAGCAGGCATATAATAGGCAAGAACTCTTCTATATTATTTTAAATGCTTAGAGAAGTACTGGAGAATAAAGGGGGTTCAGTTGTGTAAACAATAGAGGAGCAACAAGTCAAAAACATGGATGGAGAGAATGAAAATATTTTGGCCTTCTAGTTTTACTGCATATGATGACCCTTTCTTTAGAAAGATGGTTTTTATTAAAAATAGTAATGCAAAAGTCTAACCTTCACTTGCATTTAAATCTTACCACCATTTTTTTTTTGTTGTAGCAGTATATCTGTTCTTCCCTATTGTATAATGTGGCATTTTCTAAGCATGAAGCATTAATGAGTGGTGTCTTCATGTTTGCTCTTCTTGCTCCCTGATCTAGGTTTGGTACCAGCTTCAATATCAGAGCCTCCTCCTTTTAAATGTCTTCTGATAAACAAAGTAGATGGCAGTTGCAAAACATTCAATGATTCTGAGCAGGAAGACCTTCAAGGTTCCGGTGTGTGTCTGGATCCTGTCTATGATGTTATTTGGAGGCAAGTGTGGATTATAGCTATTAAAATAGTAATATATAAATCCTTTTTAAAATACTTTGCAGGGTTGGAGATTTAATTATACTTATTTTCCCTGTAAATGAAAAACAATTTTCAGTCTTCCGTAAATATTTTTCACATTTCTGGATGGTTTGTTCAAGTAAGGCCAAAACAAACATGTTCTCTTGCCTGCATTTTAAAAATTTCTTTCCTTTTTTGCATCATTCTCATTCCAGTCTCATAATATTCTGGGGATTCAAATCTGTTTTGTTTCTTTACTCTCTTAAATCCCTTTCCTCCATCTACTTAACACTTGACTGCATAACTTCCTTGCAATATTCAGCTGCCATATGTGTGTGTCTTAAATTGTTGTTCTTCTGGCAGGCATTAGTGGTTAAGACCACTAGAGAAGGGGTGGAGCAATGGTGTTCTTATAAGTTCTGACATTTTGAGAGGTCAAAAGAAAGGTGTTTATTTAGATGGCATAGACATTCAGACCAATTGTATTTATTTCAGTCTTTGGCATGTAGTCTCTGAGCAAGTGTAGATAATAAGCCTTTGTTCCAATATAGAATCATAACATCCAATTCTTCTATAACAATTTAAAAGCTATGTTAGCTGGGATTTGGAGAGAAATCTGAACTTCCATCTGAGTTCAAGAGCTTAATGTTATTTAAATTGTTTGAACACAAAACAAGTTAGAGTGATGCAGGGAACCAGCTAGCCAACATTAATCTGGAAAAGATGGTATCTCATAGGATCATGTCTTTAAAAGTTACTTGTATCCTACTTTGGATGTCTTCATCCAAAATTGAGATTCAAGTACTTAACAGCCAATTAACATCGAAGCATGTGTTTGCCAGGCACGTTTCTGTATGACGTAGGAAGTATCTTGGATGGTTGTAGTTCTGCATTTTGCACATCTGCAGGATTGTTTGAATCTCACTGGTTCAGTTCTTACTTAAATTATGCTGAGATTAGAAATAAGAGTAGCACCCACATCCCTTAGAGTTCTATATTTTCAGCATGGTTAAATCCACAGAAAGACCAAATTTGTGAAATAAACCAGGTATCAATGGCCATGGGAATGCAGCAAGTTTTGGGGGAGGCAAGGTAATGATACTCGAAGACAATAAAATGGTTATTCAGCTTGAGGAAGTACAAAGTCACATGTTAGATATTATGGGTAAGCATGAATTGTGGTCTTAACATGAATACTGTCTTGCATTATTTTGGGGACTGTAGAACTAAATCCAGAGCTTAAATACTCAACTGGAGAGTGGATTTTTTGAGACTGTGCTGATTTATTTCTCTGTTATATCCCATTCTTGTTCAATAGAAAATACTAAGAGTCTAAAGAAGAGACATGTTAATAAATATGTTTATTAGTAGTTAAATATTTGGTATATTATTATTTCTGGACATTTTGATTCATGCCTATTTAAATAATGGATTCAGTTTCTTGTACAGAGACAACATTCTGATGATGTGCAGCTTAAATATTTCTTCAAAACAATGTGACTTAAAGTGACAAAGGGAAATTCAAGTGGTTCTGGAATGTCACGTGTGTGTATAAATTTGAACATTGATAACTTGTTAAAATCCTGAATACATATGGTGCCCTTAAATATTTTTAGTGAAAACTATTTCTTTCTCCGTTAGATTTTTAAAAGTGTACCAAGTGAAAATTCCTTTTGTACTTCTTCAGAACACTCCCATAGACTTAAGTCTTCTTACTGTTTTTTCCTTTTACGTAGTGGTTTCAAAGATTTCATTTTCTTTTTTCTATGTGTTAATCTATATTATAGAAAGTCTTTGTATTCCCTTGTTTATGCTGCCCTTTTTTATAATCCCTTAAAAACTCATGAGGCAATGTTACCCATTTAAAAAAGCCCAAACAAAATATGTTGGGTTCCTCAGGATTTTTTTCTCTTATTTGAAGGTAAGCCTTTTAATTTCGCTTGGCATCTTTAAAATTTTTGAGCACATCTGCCATTCTGTTTAGTACTTTGCTAGTTAGTTCACACTTCTTAATAGATAATACTGTTTTAACATTTGTTAGTTTTGAGAAATGTCGTAATATTTTCTGAAATTTTTAAACCCATAATATGACTTTTTGACTTAAGGTATGATAATGTTTTTGTATCTTTTCATTTGCTGGACTGTTAAGCTAGTAAAGTTTTCATGTATTTGCGATAGTGATGCGCAGTTTCAAGACTTTATACCAGCAGATCTACATTTTGTATTAAATATCTTAAAAATGTAATTGTTGATAATGTTTTGTATGTTTTCAGTAGATTAAAGGTATTGTTCCTTCTGTTTTCTCTTGCTCTAGGTTTCGCCCAAATGCCAGGGAACTGTGGAGTTACAATGCAGTAGTTGCTGATTCCAGGCTTCCCTCAGCTCCAGACATGCAATCCCGGTGTAGTATTTTGAGTCCAGAACTTGCTCTGCCAACAGGTTCCAAAGCTCTAACCACCAGATCTCATGCAGCTTTGCATATTCTAGGTATACATTTATAGTTCATGAGTCAGAACCTTAGATGAAATAAAGGAACATAACTTAATGTATAAACAAATTGTAATCTAAAAACTTTCTGACTTTTTCAGTTAAAATTTTACTTTGTAGTCTTTCACCATTGCTCTTAACTTTTATAATTTGACTGATATAGTTATCTTCTGCCATCTTAATGATGCTAGAGGATTTTAGAGTTCTGGTGAAACTTGTTAGATACCTACATAATAAAGTAAGAGACCTTCCTAGATGATCTTTTTGGAAAGGGTGTGGGATAAAGTCAGTACTCTTAACCTGGAATCTCAAAAAAAATAACTCAGACCTGAAAAAAGTGATCTTCAATAAGTTATTTTTATTTTAAAGTAAGTGCGGTATATTAAATCTTCTCAGTTTTGTATAACGAGTCGCTAAGAGAAATATTATTTCCTTTTGTAGTGTCTTTGTAGTCTAAAGATGCAAAACTTAAGTGTTTTCATGTATCGTGTGTTCATGTATAAACTGGCAATATGCAACATACCCAGTTGCTTCAAGCACAGCTTGGAAGCTATTTTAACTCACTTGTCCATTGATTATGATAAGTCATCTGTTCCTTGACCTGCTCACTTCATTGTGTGCTAGAGATGTGATATTTTTCAACTTGAACAGTACTTTTTTGTGTCTGTCTCGAAGTGAGGCATGTTAGGTACTTAGGTGTATGAAACAAAACACCTTTTGTGAGGACTTCCATATCTGCTCATAATTCAGTTCCTACTTCAACTCTTTTTGGGTAATATTTTAAGTGTAAAAAGGAAAAAAATGTTACTGGCAATTAATTTGCCATTAGAAAAGTTTCAAAGTAGGTTTAATCACATCTGTTCGTTATTCTGGACAATAAATTAAGTTTATGTTCATTTCATCTCCAGCAAGCCTGGAGATTCTGCAGCAGTGACCCTTTACCTAATCAAAAGTGTAAAGCTACTTGCTAGCATATGTGTGATGTAGGGACAAAACAGTTCGATGGCTTTGATTTTCTTAACTAGTATTCATTTCCAGTTTAATTATTATAATCAACAGTGAAAGAATTTGGTTTCTTTTTGGTTTTGCTTTCTTTTAGGTTGCCTGGATACTTTGGCTGCTATGCAGGACTTAAAAATGGGTGTTGCAAATACAGAAGAAGAAACTCAAGCAGTAATGAAAGTTTATTCTAAAGAAGACTATAGTGTTGTTAACAGATTTGAAAGTATGTACACACTAAAACTTCATAGCATAAGCTGATGAGCTTGTAGAACAACAGACTAACGTTAATTTAATTATTGTTGGGATTTTTTTCTGCAGGTCATGGAGGAGGCTGGGGTTATTCAGCCCACTCAGTAGAAGCCATCCGTTTCTGTGCTGATACAGATATATTGCTAGGTGGTCTTGGTCTTTTTGGTGGTAGAGGTGAATACACTGCTAAAATAAAGGTAGGAGTTTTTGTTTTCTTTTAAGAAATATTATGTCTCAAAATCACAACTTTCAGTAATGCTATCTAAAACCATGATTAGTTTTATTTCTTGATAAATGAGTGGTTTACTATGTGTGGAAAGCATTATACAGGCACAGTGGACAAAGTAGAGAGCTGAGAATTACCATTCTTTTAATGAATTGGCCCATTCTTACCTTCACTAAATGCTGTGCCATCTTAGAGATATCTTAGGCAGTCATTTTAGAGGTCTGAATGGTTCTGTGATCTATTTACACAAAGCTCCAAGGTCCACCAGCAGAAAGTTGGTGTGGGCTTCAGGTTTCATCACATCCTATTTGATGCATGAGGAGCTGTTCTCAAAAGCAGAAAAAGAGTCCTTATCAGGAGCCACTGCTTTCCACTTTCCCTGCCACTTCTTTCTCAGACTGCTGTCTGGATAGCTTCTGGGCTGGGATTCTTCAGCTGAGAGCAAATGGCACCAAATACAATTAACTCTATGCCAAATGTAGTCATGATTATGGGTGGAGCAGGTGTGCTGATTATTTTAAAACAAATAATTCTGGCTTTGGATAAATAAACCTCAGAGAAACACACACTGGTGTAAGGGCTCTGGTTTTGGGTAAGTGTTCTCTGTTCCTATACTTTATAAGGATTTTGGTGAAAGATGTTACATCTGAGATTTCTAGTAGATGTTTGTATTTGTATATTCAGAACATGTTATTGTTGTTACTTATCATATAGTGGATTATTGAATTTTCTCCCTCTTTTTTCAGATGAATAGGTATTGAGGTTTGTTCTAGGGAAATGGATGACACGCTTAGCAGTAACATTTGCCTAAGCCAATAGGAAATCCAAAATAAGTAGTTGCACTTTATTCTAGTTTAACATAATGACTGAGAATTGCAAATAACTAAGTACAGCCAAGAAACTTAACGTTAGTCACGCCGTTTAAATACTAGAGGGAATAACGTTATGATAATACTCTAACATTATATTTTCAGTTTGTTTAGGATTAGCTTGTAGCCAAGATAAGATCTGCCATTCCTGCCGGAAATAAGCTGTGTATTAAATAGGTGTTTGCAAGAGAAGTCATAGACACGTATTGTGGTCCTTTCTCAAAATCATCAAACCATAGAAATTATTTATAAGTAAGAAAACAAACTTCTCTTAGGTATCATGTTTTGTCCCAGTCACTAACTGTTTATAACACTCTTGACTGTCTCTGCTGAGCTGTCAAGCTGTCCCTTTCCAGAGAAGCTGAGTATATCTTAAGTTCATATAGTGCATTTCAGTCAGTGATGGAAAACCTGCAACTTCTGCCCAACTTTGCCTTTTTTAGATGCTCCACTTTTGTCTTGTTTGCAAGATTTAGGGAGTTCCTCCACTTAAAAATATATCTGGACATAAGGCTGGGAGGTCAGTGTCAATTGCTATTTCTTAACAGTTAATGCCTGACTTCCACATGTGGTTGTGCCTTACAGCAATATTAAGCAGTAGTTATTTGTGGGAAGGAAGAGTAGTATACGATTACCAGAATGCCAGGCAAGAAAAGGTGATATTACGAGGTTTCTAACACCTAAGACGTAATTTTATCTTTTTTCTTACTTCACTAGTTGTTTGAATTGGGTCCAGATGGGGGAGACCATGAGACGGATGGAGACCTCCTCGCTGAGACAGATGTCTTAGCGTATGACTGTGCTGCCAGGTAAGATGTTTAGCTTGCCTACTTATCCTTCTTGATCTTTATTTTTACTTCCCTGTACACATTTTAGTATCACTTTAAATATCAACAGAGGTGGTCTACATCATTAGAATTTTGTAGTAAGTGATGTAAAACACTTGATGTGTGAGGGAAATAGTAAAACATCAAATACATCCCCAAACCATTATGGTATTTAAATTAAAAGAACGAAAATAATCAAAATCTTGCTCTTGTATAAATCCAAGTCAAATCACATCTTCCTGTGTTGAGACCATAAGACAAAATATTGCAGCATCTCTTTTGTGCATATGGTTGGGGTTAGCCATGTTGTAGCTGCTTTTTCGTTCTTTGTAATGAAGTAATTTAAATTTCACATGATACATGATTAATTCTTTCAGGTTTAAATCTTATATATCAATCCCCTAAATATATATCCTATTAATTTCTTTAATGCTTATTGTAATTTCTAAGAATTTATGTATGTATAAGTTCTTGTCATTTGCAAACATTTTCTGAAATCAGTATTATATAGTACTTTGTAATTAATACTTTGCTTGCAGTATTGTATATTAGATGTAATTGGGTTTGTGTGTGTTAATTTAACTTAATGTCTTCATACTTTTTTTGGCATTGATATGATTGTTCATAATTCAAGATCAAGCACAACTCAGGCATTTGTAGATCCTTCTGAATTATTTTTTAATTACTACAATATTTTTGGATTAAAAACTTTTGGGTTTTGAATATAAATAGATACAACTTAATACCATTGCTTCTCAATTTCTTTTAATAATTAGGGAGTAATTTATTAAAAGTGAATATAAAAATAATTAACAGCTAACATCTTCCAAAATTTACTTCTCCCAGAGAGAAATATGCAATGATGTTTGATGAGCCAGTACTCCTGCAAGCTGGCTGGTGGTATGTAGCCTGGGCAAGAGTGTCAGGACCTAGCAGTGATTGTGGATCTCATGGACAGGCCTCTATTACTACAGATGATGGGTATATTTTTTTCTATATTTTTTTTGAAAAAGGGGAGCTCTAATAAGACTTGAATAATAACTAGGTTATTTCTCTTTCAGTGTTGTATTTCAGTTTAAAAGTTCCAAGAAATCAAATAATGGTACAGATGTGAATGCAGGGCAGATTCCGCAATTACTATACAGGTAATACTTTAACCTCTGGAGCAACTTACTGACATGTTTTTTTAAATAGAAATATTAAATTCATTATAACTGTGTTTCATGAAAATATTACTGTATTAAGCAAAGGAAATCGGTATCTGAAAAATGAGAAAAGTAATGAAATTATACCCACATTTACTTCCTTGCTATTTTTCTTGCAGTCATCCTGCATGAGTCTTGAGATTTTCATTTACATCCATAGAATATCACAATTTCATATAACATGAGTAATATTTTCTGCTAGTTGGGAAGGGCTCTATTTGGTCGCCCTCAGTTTAGGAACTGTATACTCTTGAACAGATGATGTTAATGAAACAAAGCCAAAATCAAAAATGGGCTGTGCTTTGCAGTAAGTTACCATAAACTTATCATTGCCTTGATGTATTTTAATAATCAGGAACTCTTTCACTTTGTTGATAGTATATTTTACAGATGTCCTCAGATAGATACATGACATAATTTTTGTATTTTGTGTGTGTATATAATTCCCGTGGCCTCCATGCTGATTCTGAAACTTAGAATTCTTTGATACCAGTTCTCTTGCTGTGTCCTTTCTAAGAATGTCCTTTTCAAGGTTCCTCTGCAGAACAGTTCACTTCTGCCATTAAGCTTTCTGTCCATAGATGCTCTGTCCTTCCAGGTGAAGGTTTCATTTTGATGTGTATGAAGTCCTGGCATGACAAATTCATCATTTACGTGATTTCTGTAGAGAGATGGCTGTAGCCAAAACACAAACAAGCCTTGAGACCTCTGAAGACCAATGAGTGGCACAAAAGGGGGGATGCTGTACTGATAGATGCTGTCTGTATTTTTAACCTCCATATATATTTTCCCTTCACAAAACTGATGTTCTTTTAAGAAATAACATTTCTAGTCTTGATGTCATCTGAGGAAATACAGTAGATACTTGTAATAATTGCATGTAATTAAATCTCAAACTCGTTTTCAGTTGTCACAGTACTGCCAGTTGGACAGAATTCAGGATACTTGGTTACTAGTCTAGAATGATGAGGAAATTGGAGAAAGTTACATTGAAACTGAACTTTTTTTTGCAATTAAAACTTTTTTCACTTTGGTTCTTTTCCCCACTTGAACAATAAAAACAGTAAAAACTACAAGAAGTAAAAAACCAAAATGAAACACCAAACCCAACCCCAAACTCTACTAAAAGTAAAAACTGGAGATTTCAAGTAAGTTCTAAACTTGTTCTTCCAGGTTGCCAACAAGTGATGGCAGTGCATCCAAAGGAAAACAGCAAACTAGTGAACCCGTACATATTTTAAAGCGATCTTTTGCCAGAACTGTCTCAGTGGTGAGTACTATCAAGACAAGTTCATACATGGTTAGGAAACTGAAAGATGTAGATGTGGAAATAGTGATGATTTTGTGCTTGCTGTCTCAAGCACAAGTTAAGTACACTGATAGAATTTTTTTTTTTTTACTTTTTCTGAAGATTTCATTTTGATATTCAACACCAAATACTTTTATTTTGCTTTCTGAGGTACAGCTTTGTGAAATTATTTACCACATACAATAATAACAGTAGAAACAAAACTTTTTTGATCCTCAGATTTTTTGTGAACTACCATGTGCTTCTGTTTAGCTTTCAAGTACTGTAAATGTCATATAGTGACCATGGTCCTGCAGATCATAACTGTTTAAAAACGAAGTGAAGACAGCCCTGATATTGCTTTATGACAAGAATATATTATGTCAAAAGTCAGTGTTGCACTGTTCTGTAGATAAAGCAGGTAAAGTTTACTGAAAAATCTCCATTACAGGTGAATACATTTGTTCTTACATAACTGAGGGGCTTCCACACATAATATTCTAATATAGCTTATAGATAGATTTTATTATGGTATTACAATGAAGTGTCCCTTGCATTCTGAGTGGTTTTATTTTTTTTATTCTTAAGCAAATTAGGGTTTATGTGTTGCATGGTAGATGTGTATAGACATAAATGTGTTTTCATAATAAAAACAGATATTGATGCTATTTGCCTTTAGTCTAATACTGATGCAGAACAGTAATTTCTTGTTTTTTAACACTAATGCTGTCTTTGGTATCCTTCACACCCTGAAATAGGAATGCTTTGAATCTTTACTGAGCATTCTTCACTGGAGTTGGACAACACTGGTGCTGGGAGTTGAAGAACTTCGTGGGCTGAAGGGTTTCCAATACACTGCTACTCTTCTGGATTTAGAAAGGTTGCGTTTTGTGGGCACTTGCTGCCTGAGATTGCTGAGGGTCTACACCTGTGAAATATATCCAATATCAGGTATTCCTCTCAGTTCACTTGTTTCATATTTATTAGCAAGTGATCTACAGGACATTTATGGTTTGATCTAAGTATTCATGTAGGATATGATATAAAATAGATTTGCTCACACAGATTGTTTTATTGGAGCAATGAAAAGACTTGTTGTCAGAAACAGGAAATTTTCAATTGTCTGCATAACTAAGTATCTTAGTACCACATGTTTACACTGGAACCTGTGTATTTTAAAGTTAATTTCCTGGTTGACTTGTCAGTTGAGCTGTTTTGGACTATTTGTATCTTCTTTTTTCCATTTGTCTACATAATGCTTGCTGTGGCAGCGAGCACAGTGTGAATTTGAAAGATATGTGTTTTTCATGCCTGTACTTTAACAGTGCTCATTAAAACACTGTATATATTATATATATCTAAGTATATGTTATAAAAGATTGGAAACGTGGGAGTTTTTAATGCTTAGGTTTCTTCGATGAAATTTAATACCCTTTCACTGTTTTACTTTTGGAATTAACTTCTCTGAATGTTGCAAAGTTCCTGGTTTTTCTATTTGCATGTAAAATATGCATTCTAAAATGAAAATATTTCATTATTGGACATTTAATGCTTCTGTTTGTGTAATCTTCTAGCTACAGCTAAGGCAGTTATAGAAGAAACCAGCAAACTAGCAGATTGCATTGGAAAAACTAGGACCTTGCTGAGAAAAATTTTGTCTGAAGGAGTTGACCATTGCATGGTGAAGCTGGACAATGACCCACAAGGATATCTTAGTCAGCCTCTCAGTCTGTTAGAAGCTGTTCTTCAGGAATGCCATAATACATTTACAGCTTGCTTCCATTCATTCTATCCAACACCAGCTCTCCAGTGGGCATGTCTTTGTGACTTACTGAACTGTTTGGACCAGGTACATTAAAATGGCACAAGTGAATAAAACAGCTTAGCTTGTCCTTTGGCTCAAATTGAAGCCAAGTAATACTTAAAACTGTTACTAATTTTTTCCATTTATCCTGATTTGCGACTTGAATTCTGTTGTGTTTTGGATTGTTTTTTAATGATTGGGTATTGGATTTGTTTCTGGTTTTTTTTTGTTTGTTTGTTTGGGGTGTTCTCTAAATGTAGTTCAATAAGAGCCTAGGAACTTCATCGTCTTTAGCTTTCAAGATTCTCTGTGGGACAGTGAAGAAAATTTGTGGTGCTGGTAACTGTCAGCACCTGCTTTTTCAGTGTTGAGGCCATGCCTTTATATGTGCTTACTCTTGCTGCATGTTGCCTAAGAGCACCCATGTAGTATTTTTTATCACTAATGCTTGAGTAATTCCTCATGATTAAACACTACAGCAGTGCTCTGATCCAGCCAAGTACATGAGAAGCAGCTGGAAATACTATTCTATAATCAACAACTTTCTTCTTTTGCTTGTTTTGAATGAGCATCCCACACCTAAACAGTGTAGTTGATTGCTTGCATCGCTTGTGGTGAGATGTAAGCATTTAACATGTACAACAAACATTTCATATACAATTTCATTTAGCATATACAATTTCAAGGAAGAATCTGTTCTTTAATATATTAATCTAATTGTTTAATTATAATTGTTAATTATAAGCAAAGCCTTGTCTTCAAAGGATACCATAATTTTAAAAGTAATATTAGACAGGTTTATTTTAAAATATGCCAACCAAGAAATTTTAATTACTCCAGTTTTGAAGATGTAAATTCAAGCTTATGAGGGAAGGTAATATAAAATTCATAGAAAAGCTTTCTCTAAATTATTTTTATTAATTATGATAAAGCTGGAAAGTTCCTTTCAAAAGTAGTTTCTCTGTTGTTTCAGTGCAGTGGTGCCATTCTGTTAATTTCTTTTTATGTCTTTAGGATATCCAGGAAGCAAACTTCAAGACCTCGAGCAGTCGGCTCCTTGCAGCTGTCATGTCTGCTCTGTGCCACACTTCAGTGAAGCTGACCTCCATCTTTCCCATTGCTTACGATGGAGAGGCCTTGCTGCGCTCCATGGTGAAACAAGTCAGCACTGAGAACGACTCTGCTCTGGCCCACCGCTTTCCTCTTCTGGTTGCACACATGGAAAAGCTTAGTCAGGTTAGGATGTATTCTAAAAATGTAATGATTTCTTTTACTTTGCAACAAAAATCTCTTACATACCTGCAAGTTTTTGCTTGATAAAGATGTACGTTAATTTACCTAATTGTTTTCTTTTTAAAAGGCTTAGTTCAGAAATTTATTATTTTGTACAATTTTCAACTTTTTGTCTGAAATATTCCAACTGTTTCTTCTTTGGAGAATGTCTAAGCAGAATGGTTCTTATCTTGGAATATTAAATTGGAAGAAATATCCTTTGGAGTAGTATTCTGTTGCACAGTGTTTTCTGCAGCAGTTTTTCAGTTTTTTCATGTGATCACAAGGAGGAACATGTAGATAGATTTAGTGTTTTGAGGAAGAGTCAACACAACTTTAGCAATAAAGTCATGTCCCAGACTGGAGTTTTTAAGGGGGTCAATAAAAGAATCCCAGTTCATACTGTTTTAGCAAAGGTTATGAAACAATTTCCTAATCAAGGACTCTTCAATGCTGTATTGTTGCAGTTCTGATGTTTTAGAATTGATTTACAGAAATGAGAAATAAGATATAAATAATAAATAAAGAAAATATAATAATCAGGGAAATCAGACTACTAAACAGTATTCTTCAATTTGGATGACAACAGGGGTATGAAATTATGAATTATGCAAGAAAGGATATGTAAATGAATTATGTAAATAAAGGATAGTTGTAGAATTACCAGAAATTTAGAGCAAAAAATAAGGTCAGAAGTTTTCTACTCTTCATAAAATACACAGTTAAGCTGGGGGACATACTCCCGTAGTGTGTCCATTATTGTGCTAAAAGCTTTCATGGGCTTGGAAAGCACCTCTACAAATTAATGAAGGAAAAAACCACCAGGCACTACTAAGTGCAAATACAGTATTTGTGTCTTGGATACAGCAGCCTCCTAACTGTAAAAGATGGAAAAGTGTTCTGTACAGGTTTGCTTTGCCTGATTGTCTTCCATATTTGTTCACTGCTTGGATTTTTTTTGGCATACAAAGAAGTGAGAAAGATAAACTTTGGATTTTCATCAGTTGAGCTGGTTTTATTTTTCTTGTCGAAAGCAGTGGATGTCACTGCTAGGCAGAAGACACAATAGATGCCTAAGCTTAGAATTGTTTCATAGTCTTCATTCAGCAAAGAAAAACTGTGTTTATAATCATTCCACCGCTGGTTTTGTCTTACCTCTTTGCATAGAAGATTCTTTCTGGTAACACCAAAACAATAAGGCTTCCAAGTTTCTTTTTTAGACACTGCAGAAGAAAATTATATGAACAGTTTCAAAGGTAGCTATATATCCGCTGGGTTTAAATGTAAGCTTTTAAAGCCCATAGGTTTTATGGCTGTATAGTATATAAAGAAGAGACCTCTCCTGGGAAGGACATCTGTATCTGATACCTTTCCAGTGCAATAAAAGACTTGTCACCACCTCATACAGGAAATTAATGACATCAATCAAATCTTTTGACAAAGGAATACATACTATGATAGCTTTGAGAATTTTAATTTTTTTCCACCTTCTAGAACATTTCTTATCTTCATGAAGTCACAGATATTTCAATTACCTAATACTTATAATATGTGAAAGTTTGTGTTTTGGTTTTTTTAATAACCATGTAATTTGTCATGGTTTCTGTTCACACTGCAGAGTGAAGAAAATGTTTCAGGGATGACAAGCTTTCGGGAAGTGCTGGAAAAGATGCTGGTCATTGTTGTTTTACCAGTGCGGAACAGCCTTAGAAGAGAAAACGAACTTTTCTCTTCACATCTAGTTTCTAATACCTGTGGGTTGCTTGCTAGTATTGTGAGTGAACTTACGGCATCAGCATTAGGATCTGAGGTAAAGCTCCTATAAAATAATTTTTAGGAGTCTTTCAGGAGAAACCTGCTATGAATGTGATACAGACTGGGATGGGTATTTTATAGGTGTGCAGATCTTAGAGATTCTGGAATTCTCTCTTTTGAGTAGTGCAGATGTTTTGCATAAATTTAAAAGCATATATTCACTGTATTAGGGAAGTGCTGTTGATAATTAGCTACTTCATTAGTGCTACAGAATACTGCAGATTGTTTAAAAAATGGCAATTTTTTGAGTACCTTGCTTTTTGCCTGCATATTTGTGTACATATACAATCCTTTCAGGACGCTATAACTTCATTAAGTGACAGAAAATATTTGACTTTGTTAAAGCGTGTCACTGTCTCTGTGCTATCAACAGGCTTTTCCCACAGATAGAATCAAGCTTTTGCTAACATCTTGATTCAAGGTGTTTTTACCATTATGTAAGATCTGTTTTTGTCCTCTCTTAATCTTGACTGTACCTAAGGCAGAAATACCTAACCTTTCCCTAAGGCAGAAATACCTAACCTTTCTTTTAGTACAGCTAATCTGCATTTTTTGCTGATTCATCCTATAAAATATATATTTAAATACTTTAAAAAACCGAGATGGATTCCTGATTATTCCTAGTTAATTTCTAATTATGAGAAATACTGTCTTTTTTCTTTTTAGTCAATATTAACTAGAAGGCTAAGTAGCGGCATCTTCTGTGGTTTATGAGTTGACTTTTAAAATTTACCCAGTTGAAAAATCTTATGATTTAATGCACTTAACTTTGCTTTATTTAAGTTGTCTAATATTTAGCAGTGAATATTTTCTGACAACTGTATTTAACTTTCTACAGGTTGATGGACTGAATTCTCTCCATTCTGTCAAATCCACTCCAAACCGATTCACTAAAACAAGTCAGGGAAGAAGCTGGAATACTGGAAATGGATCCCCTGATGCAATATGTTTCTCTGTTGACAAACCTGGTGTAGTTGTAGTAGGATTTTCTGTTTATGGTGGAGGAGGAATTCATGAGTATGAGTTGGAGGTATTAGTTGATGATGTAAGTACTGCATTTGGGAAAACAATTTGAACAAAAGTAACCTCAGAGTTTTTTTTAGGGTATGTTTTAAAATGTGATGTTTTCATATTCTTGTTCAGTCTAGGCTACCAGTAAAACAGTGCACCGGTAGTAGGGTTTTTTGCTTGTAATGAAGATTTTCTGTGTTACCACAAGCTTCATAGCATATCTAGTAGTGCTTATCTTGGTTATTGTCTTGAACTCTTCCTTTATTGCAAGTCATATTTGAAGTATTAGAGGCTTTTCACTTTCTGGACCTAAATATAAATTAATACCAGTTAATGTATTAATGTAACTCTGTAAACCATGAATGAAGTTAAGAAACGAGATTAAAACCAAAAATTGAAGAAGAGGGTATTGGCCTACCAGCATGATCAGAACGTACCTACAGATGTTTCATGTGCTGTTGATGTACTCTCTTAGAAGCAACATAAAACTGTGTCGTGGGTTCTTCTAGTGAAGCAAAACTTCTGTTTTTTTACACTGAGTTGTTCACTATAACTGATGATTCCAAAGGACAAGCATAGGTTACTATGGGAAATTAACCTCTCTGCTCAGTAATTTCCTCTTTAGGGGAAGGGCTTTAATGTTGACTCTGAACAGGTTTTTCATCTTTTTGTTTGTAATGCCACGTGTAAAAATTTATGCAATGAAACATAACTTGCACAATTGCGTGTGCCATGTATTTACATTGTAAATGTATTAAAATTACTTTGTTTCTTTGAATCAGAGTGATCATACTGGAGATGCCACTCATTCTCATAGATGGACATCTTTAGAATTGGTTAAAGGAACTTACACCACAGATGATTCTCCTAGTGACATAGCTGAAATCAGACTTGACAAAGTTGTGCCACTGAAGGTAAATAAAAGCACATCTGTATGTTTCATACAACTTTTTTGGATAACAAAATTGAAATGGTCAGTGTAAATTGTTTGGGTTTTTGGATAGACATTCAGAAGTTGATCTTGATGTCTGCTTCAAAAGTCTCGGCTTCAACCTGTAAATTAAAAGTTCCAAATCCTGTTAGCTAGAAGAAATTAGATCCCAGTTTTTAAAAGTGCATACGATAGATTATAGTTGCCTAGTAATTTTAAAATATTTTTGAAAGTTCAACTTTTTTTGTGCAACTTGATAGTTAATTTTCTTGGATACCTGCTTGCTCTTAAAGTAATTAGTAGTGATTTAAGTTATGGTCCATAGTTTGGGAACATGAAACAGCTCTGATTTTTGTTAAATGCTTTATCTTTTTTGTTTAATTTCATTTGTAGAGTGCTTTGAGGGACTTTTCAGACTCTCCAGTACTAATGTAAAGTAATAACTTTCATATACCATGAAGCCATTGGCTACTTGTTTTATACTGCTATGAATTTTTGCTCTCCTTTCTAAGGAAAATCTGAAGTATGCAGTTCGTTTGAGGAATTACGGAAGCCGGACTGCCAATGGAGATGGTGGAATGACCACGGTTCAGTGTCCAGATGGTGTAACATTTACATTCAGTACATGTAGTCTGAGCAGTAATGGAACCAACCAAACACGAGGACAAATCCCACAGATTCTTTATTACAGGTTTGTATGTTGTAATGATTCGTTTCCAAGAAAAGTGAACGAAACCATCACAGTGCTATTATACCACATCTGTTTTTAAGAAGTGATAGGAATAAATGCACCCAGAGCGTGTTTGTGATGCCTCTTCTAGTCCTTAGGTTCTCTGGTTTTTTTGATTTGACAAATAATGTGATGGTTGGCTTCTTACAAGGTCCATTGTTTACTACCATAAAGCTCTAAATATGAGGAACTCAAAAGATACACTATTTCAATTTCTTGTTTTTTCTATACCAATTTATTGAGTTCTTCAGTTTCCAAAAATAATTGCATCAGGTAGTGAAGCAAGGTCTATTGATATAGGAATTGTCTCCTCTCTTACTTAGAGGTGAAAGGTATAAAAAGAGAAATTGCAATTGCCTGAAGAAAATCAGCTGAAACATCTGACTGTCCTGCAGGGGAGCTTTACTTCAGCCTTTCAGGATGACAGTAGGAATTCACTTGTGGTAATGCTTTCGCAGAAGGCATTGCTTTTGTGTTTGAGGTGCTTACTGTGATTTGTATAAAGACACGATTTTCAAGCTGGCAGTACAAGGCTGATCAACAGAAGATAGAAGGAATAAAAGGATCAATGAATAGTAATTTAGTTTTATCTTTATTTGTCTGAGAAGTACCTACATAATAAAAGATGTAGAAGATATGAAAAAATACTACACCAACTGACGTATTTTAGACTAACAAGCACATGAACATGTTGCTCTTAAGATGGTTTTAAAGAAGGTAAAATATGAAGAAATAAAGTGGCCAGCAAAATTATAGTAATAGTATATTTGAAGATATAGGATAGCTCTAAACTACCTTAAAACATGAGATTGTGCTCAAAGATCCAGCTTGTCAGTAAAAACAGTAATTGCATATTAAAGAATGGAATTGCAGTGGTGCAGATCATGATACTTTAATTGATTTAGTCTTCTGGAATCTTGGATTTTATTATGAAGTATCATAATTGGAAGGATCATTGTGTAAGAAGGATGAAAGAAAGACATGGAAAACATATCTTTTCACTCCTAGATTATCTGCTTTTATAAGGGCAAAAGAGAAAATTAAAGAGAAATAACAATTTCTTTGATTTCAGAAAAGCAAAGGACATAATTTCAGTAATGGAAACTTCAAGGCATTCTAACAATTATAAATTAGCATGTGAAAAAAACCCACACCAAAGTCTTGTATTCAGATCAGGACAGTCTCAGGTTTTTTAGTTTCAACTGATAAAATTCAAAGAAGCCTTCAAAAGACTAGTGGTACAAGGTGGAAATGTTACATAATAAATTGTGTTGAAAAAAATTGCATCTGCTGTGCTGTAATCACAGTGTCTTTGTAGTTTGCATGGACACAATACATTTATCTATTGCATGATTATGGTTGTGGATTTAGTTTGAGGACTCACTGTTTGACATATAATGATTTGAAGTTTTGATTTGCCTACAGCAAAGAAACAAATGTTCAGTCGACTGTTATAGAGCAGCTTGTAAAAGTCACACTTGAGGATGCTCAGATATCAATAGAAATGTTTCTTAGGCATATGCAAAGAAAGGCTATATACAGAAGTTAACACACTTTTGTAAGGGCAGAAAGTTTTGGAAGGATTTGTTGGAAAAGTACTCAGTTGAATTGCACCTACCATCAGTAGCTAAAAATTTCAAATGAAGAAGGCTTGAGGCTGACAGCAAAGCTACAATTCTAGGACACTTTGAAAAAACATGATCTTTTTGTAAGAGTGATTGATTCACATGACAGAGGAGGAGAAATATCCTTGTTCACTGAACTGCTCAAAGTAAAATTTCTGAACATTCTGAGGTGCTAGTCCTGAAATAATATACTGGACAAACATAAGATATCCAAAAGAGAATGGTAGATTTTGTTTTACATGTTGACTAAGTGATTTTATTTCTCTATGCCAGGGCTTAATCACAATCATATTGAAGGCTTGAATTAGTTTGTAATTGTCATTTGATAGCTTTGAAAAAGCAAATTGAACCTTATTGACATGGTTTCATGCATAATGTTGTTTAGGAGAGCTTCATTTGACATACAGAGTGGATTTAAAAGAAAGGACTGTTTGTTAAGGGTAAGCCCAAGACTGTATTTCAAAGCCATAATTAATCTTTGAAATAAGAAGGGAGAATCTGTGTCTCTTATGAAAATGCAGAAATATCTATTAACAAACTTTTACTTGTTTCTGTGGAGCATTGCTCTGTTTTTACCAAGACAGAGAACTGGCTTTGGAAGAGCATAGCAATTAATTTTGTTGTTTAAAAAGCATCTAGAGAAAAGAAACATTGCAGAAAAATGCTTTTTATACTTTTTGCCAAAGTTCTTTCAAAGGACTAACAGTGAGACATTTCCTCCAAAATATCCTCCATGGTTTCTTTGTGGTTTTTTATTGCTTTATCAAAAATTGTTTTGCTTATTCCATGCCAAAAATTAGTAATTTTTTAAAATAGAATTTTGTATTTGTGGACTTATTTTAACTTAATCCACTATCCAGGAGTGAGTATGATGGCGATCTGCAGTCACAGCTGTTGAACAAAGCTAATGAAGAGGACAAAAACTGTAGCAGGGCTCTTTCTGTCGTGAGTGCTGTTGTACGAGCAGCCAAAGACTTGTTGCACAGAGCTCTTGCTGTAGATGGTAAGGCTTGAGAAAATTTACTTTACTTTTCAAAACTTTTTACTTTGCTAGCAAGCCATAATAGTAGAATATGACCTGAGTACAAGAGCTGTGATGTTTCTCTTTTGCTTTCCAAAGAATATTTTTCTAACCTTTCATTCCTGTAGGTATCAGACTGTGAGTAACTTTTATGTCATTGAGTTATGCTTGTGATAGCATAGTCAGATACTTTGTATAAATTTGCTCATCAATTTAGCAAGTATCATATTAAAGCTGGTAAGATTCTTTATTTCCTAAAGATGTTTTATGACAGGTTAGTTGCAAATTTCCTCAGTGTTCAGCACAGANCATAGCCAAAATGTCCAGTATATTACATAGTGCTATAAAACTCATTTTGAAGGGCTGGGAGGTCTGTTGTGCTAAATTTTATATTGTAGAAAATATGAACACAGCTTCACAAAATGGCAAAGAATGCAATAAAATAATGCTCTAAGAGAAGGACATTTTTCAACAGAGAACTATATATAGCGGTATATTTATCTTGGGTGGACTTGGCAGACTCAGAATTCAACAGTGCCTAAATAATGAAAACAATTTGAAGTAAAAATAGTCTAGGAAATAGAAGTTTAACTCACAAGGGGCAAACCAAAAAAAATAAGATGTGCTTTGAACTATAGCATGTTTATTAATAATACCTCTGTTCTAATTATCTTTATTTAGCTGAAGACATTCCAGAATTACTCAGCTCTTCCAGTCTGTTTTCAATGCTGCTTCCCCTCATCATAGCCTACATAGGACCAGTAGCAGCAGCTATTCCAAAGGTATGCTCCTCAAGAGAAATTACTCAAGAAATGTACAAATGTTATTCAAGGAAAAGGTTTACTGTGAAAATTTGAACATCTTGATTTCTTACTATTTTGTGAATTAGTAGTTTATATTTGATAACATGTGTCATGAATCTTCCACGAGTCAAGAATTTAAAAAACATATAATGACCTTTTTTTTAACTTCAATTGAAAATATGATAAAAAAATACCTTAAGGAAGCAGAGAAATATGACAGGCTTTAGTAGTAGGAAAAGATATGGAATGAGAAGAGTGTAATTTACAACTCATTGATGAACATTGGTGGGTTGGAATGGTTTGTTTACGTTATATAAATTTTATTTTGACAGTAAAGAGCAAAAGCATTTGCTCATTAAATTAAGATATTTCTGTCAAATTTAGAGTTTGAAAGATACCAGCTATAATTACAAGAACATTTCCATGGCATTTCCAGTGCCATGGCATTTCTTGCATTTGCCTGGTCTGGGACACGCTTGAGATCTGTTATTAGATCTACAAATGTCAATAATCCTTAGCTAGTAGGCACTATTGCCTTTTATTGCTTTTTCATGAGCTCTGTGATGTTTTCTTTTTTTTAAAGGGGGAGGAAATCGAACTGACCACTTAAAATCTAGCAGTCAGTCATGAAAGACAGTGTCAGATTTCAGTTACTTTGTTTCTTCATGTAACTGAGATTTGAAACAACCAACTGTTTTGCTGTAGAAGTGTTCATTTGCTTTGAAAATGTAGTGAAGATTACAGGGAACAGTGCCATGCTTAAGGTTTCATACATTAAAATATGTTGAATGTTTGAAAAATCCCCCAATATTAATATAGTTATAAAGTATAACTGAATTTTGACTTTAGTATGGTACTTACTTTCTGTGAACTTGTGCTTACTGTTTGTTAATGTTCAAGGTTTCAGTAGAAGCTATTTTAGGGAAAGGATGTCACAGTTATATACAGATTCTTGTTTCACCTTTGGTAGTCTCCAAGAGGAGATTAATGTACTGGTGATTTTTCTGTCAGGATTGTGTAGATGCAGAATTGCAGAATGACTGAATGAATTGTTATTAGTGGTATTCTGAGAATGTTCAAACAATCACTGAAGAGAAATGGAAGTATTAGAGTATTGTTTTCACCAAGTTATAATACTTTGTAATAACACACGTGGTGTTACGTTACAGGTTGCTGTTGAGGTCTTTGGCCTGGTACAACAGCTACTTCCTTCTGTGGCAGTTCTGAATCAGAAATATGCCCCTCCAGCTTTTAACCCAAATCAGTCTACAGACAGCACCACTGGAAACCAGCCAGAGCAAGGGCTTTCAGCTTGTACTACCTCCAATCACTATGCTGTTGTAGAAAGTGAGCATCCCTATAAACCTGCCTCTGTTACACACTATAAGGTGAGCACTATTTCTAAGTGCATGCTGCTTCTTAAAAGCTCTACACATGGGTTTTTTTGAATCAGCATTTGCTATTTGAAAAATTGTTGCTGTGGATGGTAATTAATATTGTCTAACATAGAAGACAGTTCCTTATATTATTGCTGTACTGCTTTCTGGACAAAACTTTACATCAAGTATAGTGGAAAATAGTGAAGTTTTAGCTCCCTAATTCAGGTATTCAGCTTATCTGCTCTAAGTCCCTAAATTCTGCTGTTTTACAGAATTGCTTTGCTCTAACTGTAGAGGTTGTAGAAGTTCAAAGTCTTTATTATAGAGTATATAATCACATATCAGACTTTCTTACCTAATGCTAAAACAATGTTTTCTAAGAATACATAAAGTCAGTTCTAGTCAAATTAACATCCAGAAGTTGCAAACATATAGTCAAGAGCCTGAACAGGACATAAATTATTATTCTGCTGTTCCAGTGCTTGTCCTGTGAGACAGCAAGACATCCACTGCAGAAAATGTAGTTACCATGTGATCACGCTGATGCAATAATGCTTACTTTTATCCTAAAAGTTTATGGAGCATGTCTAAAACCTTGAGTTTAGTAGTTACTGCATTTGAATTTCTGTAGCTATATGCTGTTGTACTGCAGGCCACATTCACAAGTGGGATTCAGCTGCTCTGTACTTTTCTGGGATTGCACAAAACAGGTATTCCTATGTTTGTTGAAGTTTGAGTTTGAAAAAGGTATCTGAGAGTTCAATGTTTTTAGTAGTCTGTGGTTGTTTTGTTTAATGAACCTATACAGAATTCTTAAAAACAATCACACGTGATACCAGTGCAAATACTTAAACAGCATATTAAGTTATAACACAGGATTCTAGTTGAGTAAAGCGCAAAACATTTCAGGTGTACATAAATTTCATGGAATAAATTAAGTTAATGTTAATTAAAAAAATAATAAAACAATTATGCAGAATTACATAATTAAATCACTTCTTAGACTTAATTAGAGTTAAGGCCAAA
This sequence comes from Ploceus nigricollis, assembly GCA_013399945.1. Lineage (NCBI taxonomy): Eukaryota > Metazoa > Chordata > Aves > Passeriformes > Ploceidae > Ploceus > Ploceus nigricollis. Next base: position 296,257 of record VXBC01003479.1, on the reverse strand, counting down.
CAGAAATGAAGAAGTAAATATGAAAAAAAAAACCCAAGAACCCCAAAAGTTTGGACATAATTAACCTATTGCTTTGTTTTAGGTGACCTTTCCTGAATGTGTCAGGTGGATAACAATAGAATTCGACACTCAGTGTGGCACTGCTCAGTCAGAGGATGTTCTTCGTTTACTAATTCCTGTCAGAATTGCACAGAGCTTGGGATTTGGACCAAAGCATACCTCTGTTCATGAAAACCTTAATTCGTGGATTGAACTGAAAAAGTTCTCTGGATCTTCAGGATGGCCTACCATGGTGTTAGTATTGCCAGGTAATACATAGATACTGATGTAATTACTAGTAATGTGAGTTACTACAGTAATTAAAGGAAGTTTGATTTTTCTGCAGAATTATCTTGGCAAACAAAGTTAAAGGTGGGTCTTTATCCAAGCTGGCAAGTTAATTATACCTATAGTAGGTTTCTTGCTTGAAGTATTGATCTGCTTGTTTTTCCCATGGTTTTAATTCATATTGTACATATAAAGGCTGGGTTTCATATATACTTACGTAAAAGAAACACACAAAAAGAGGAGGAATATATTATTCATTTAATTTATCCTTTTACTTCTCTAAGGGAATGAAGCACTTTTTTCTCTGGAGACTGCATCAGACTATGTGAAAGATGAAAAAGCTTGTTTTTATGGTTTCAAATGTTACGCAATTGGATACGAATTTAGTCCAGGAAGTGATGAGGTAAGGGAAAAAGTGAGATAGTTATAATTGCTGCACCTAATAAATCACCTAATAAATTTTTTGAGGGTAAAAAAGTTTGTATTTCCACTTATGGCTAAGTTACATTAGCAAAATATTTTTAGGTTAATTTTATATAAGTACTAACTTTTTTTGTTAAGAGCATTATTAATTTGGAATTCTTTAATTAGGATAATATTGAAATGGCGTTTTGTGTGGTTTGTGGCACTCTGCAAAAACATAGTGTGGTTTTATCTTGTATGTCAGTGGGATATAAGATTTCCTGAAATTCTGGCCTACTCTTGCATCAGAGATCCAAGATGTGGGGCTTTTTACTGTCACTGCCTATTGAATGACATTCTTGCATTATTTTCCAGTGCTCACTTACACCAGAACTCTCAGACTCCTTCAAAATGCTGTGTGCATTTAGGCTACCTCAGGTTTTACCCAGTGGTCTCCTCATTTTGCCTTAAAGACATGAGTCATTTCCACCACTTTGTTTATTGCAAAAGGAAGATTAAAGTTCTTCATGTCCTTGACCCAGTTCTTTCTTTTGGCTTATTTTAAGAGATTACTGAAAGCACTTAATATGTTTTATACTACATCCAGAAAAATAAGTCTTCCCTTATCCTGGGGGTCTTTGAGCCTGTTGGTTCATGTGGACTTCACAAAGTCTGCATCTTGCTAACACTACAACCCTCACAGAAGATTTACATCATCTTATTCCTGGATTTTGCTCAAGCTAAATCATGTCTTCAGATTTTCAAAATGTCAAATTCTTTGGAATTTCTTTACGTATCAGGAAAGAAAACATACTGTAAGATTATTATCTATGGTGGTCACACTGGCTTTCAGCAAAATCAAATTTATAATTCCTACAGGTGATCTAATTAGTCTGTGTTTGAATAGAAATAGCTTTTGGTTTAGCAAAAAACCCCATATAAATTCATATGTCATTGTTTTTCTTTAAAGCATTTACAAACGAAGCTGCTGGCATGTTTTGAGCACTCAGTGCTAAAACGTGCCAGCCAATACCGTAAATCTGTCATCTAAAGAATGGCTATAAGTAATTGTTTTCAAACATACCTTTTTATTCTAAAAATTTTGGTACACTGTCCTATGTCACGGCAGTAGCTGTATGACAAGAAATACATTGCTGAGAAGCTTCAAATACTGGGACATACAGTATTTCTTAAGATAAAACATTGTCAGGAAAATGTGTTTATTGTCCTATTTTCTGAGACACTAATTTTGTTGGTTTTTTTTTTTTTTAATTTTAAGGGTATTATTCAGTTGGAGAAAGAACTGGCAAATTTAGGAGGATCCTGTGCAGCAGCTTTGATGAAGAAAGATTTAGCGCTTCCTATTGGTAAGAACATACTTCATTATTTCATCATTGTCCATGTTTTCTGAATTAATAGTGCATTTAAATTTTATTGTTTCTTTTAATTTGAGTCTTGAAACTGAATTAATCAAGCAATAAGGTGGCAGTATTTTCTGCTTTGTGTGCATATGGGGAGGAGGGAGACCTGGTCATTTAAATTTGAATGAACTCACCCCATCCACTGGTAGTGTATGACTGTATGAACTGTGTCCCACAGTTTCCTCGTGGTACTTCATAAATGTGCAGGTATCATCTTTGTATTTTTCTTTCACTGTTTTTTTTTGTCCCCACACTCCACACCTCTCTGTATGAAAAAATACCTGCAGCATTGAATTCCAAAATTTAAAATTACTGTTTTCAAGTTGAAAGTGACCATTTCATCAGTAGACCTTATAGCTAAAAATATTTTTACTATAGCTTTTTTTTTATAATTAGAAAAAAAACCACATACTTTTACAGCAGAGGCTGCAGATAGAGGTTTATAGTAACCCAACTGCAATTGAAAATGTAAGGCAAAATGAGTTTGTGGAAATTAATGGATATGGAGGTGGAATTAGAACTTCTAATGATGCAGCCGTATTATGAGTAATATAATTTCTCTTAAATAGCATCAGCATATAGGAAAAACAGGCTCATAATATATAATAGGATATCTCTCTGATGTTTTAATTTAGGAGCACAAATCAAAGCTCAGATACTGTTACACTGGAAGCGTGGATTAATGAGCAGGAGAGCACTGATCAGTGTGGAGTTACAATCACATAACCTACTTTGTATTTTTAATCCAGTGTTTTGCTTGTGTATTTGGATTGTTTACAGATTTCTTACTTTATGTTGTAAGGAGCCACCTCAGTTGCACTAGTAGATCTTTACTGCACTCTCCAAAGTACAGGCAATTCTACAGGTTAAATTGTGCCTTCATCTCTTATTCCTCAAGCTCCTTAGTTTTGTTGACTTCTCTTACTTTTACTGTTCTTCTATGCAGCAACAACAAAAAAAAGACTGAAATCCTCATAACTTAATCTCCCATATTTTACAATACTTGGTACTTCTCTCTTGGGAGCTTTTTATGTTTGTTCTGTTAAAATGCCTAAAATAAGAAGGGTGACACATAGATTGACTTTATGCGATCCCATAGAAATTTGAAATAAAATATGCAGTTAAGCTACATATGCAGTCACAGCCGCGTATGAAAGTGGCTGCGTATGATCTGCAAGAGAGGAGGGATAGGTGCATTGCCTCTAAGGAGTTTTCCTGATGACTGATCTAATGGCAATTGATTTGTCTGACTGTTTATCTAACATCAGCTCAAGAACTTCAACCAAGTCTGTTAATGTTGCTGGCAAGTTTACAGTGCTTATATAAGTGTATTGTTTTTCTCCAAGACCATTGGACCCTCTGAGTAAACAAAGCTGGGGAATTATAATCAACAGTGGTCGTATTTGCAAATTGAAACTACTGTGCAGCCTTTTAAAATGGTTTTCAGTTGTGTGTAATTTTGCTTTGAGTGTTTTGCCTGGTGTCTCAGAAGAGCACTGTGGCAGAAAAAGTGGTAAAGCTGTGGTTTTCTAGAGCAACATTTAAATGCCTTAGTATCAGACTTTTTTTTTTTCTTTCTCTGCATCCTAGGTCAGGTATATTCTACCTCTTGCTGCAAGTGAAATGGTTCTTTAATATTGTCATTCCTTATCTGCAGAGCCCTGTCATCTTACTTGTGGAAGAGTGTCCCTTAAGAAAAACCTACACAGAATAATAGAATCAGTAATCATATAAAAGACTTTATTGTAGTGCATACACACAGGAAGGCCCTTTTTAGTAGACTTTTCATACTTTGTTATAATTTCTACAGTTTTACTTTTTAGTAATTGTTGTAGTGGGTGTATTCAGTGTGCAAGTAGTCAAATATTTATGGGAGTATTCCTCTAGGAATATTAGGAATAAAAGTGTTTTGAAGGACCTGACAAGGTTAAACCTATTTTGCTGCAAAGGAAGATGGACCAGAAAGTGATTTCTTCACATATTAGGAAAAGTATCTTTGAGAGCTACACCCAAATACTTTTCAAGTTACCATGTTCAAAAGGTTGTTCTTCCTTCTTGCCAGTTCAAGATATAAATTTAAGATACTTCTTCCCAAGAGAGAGATCTGGTCTATGACCAAGATCTGACTTAAACAGCAGCATGAAATTGGTTTATATATTTTGTATTATTGCATTCTTAATTGTATCAAATCTGGTAGTAGTTTATTTCTGAGGGCAGTTTTTAGATGTCTTTATTTCCTTGAATTTTAAAAATTGCCTTGGGACTTGATTTTCTTATTTCTCTTCTGACTAGTAGAATTGCCTGACATGTTTTTAAAAGAGCATAGAAATATGGTATCCTTATCTGTTTCACTCCTCTGTTAAAAGACTGTGTTTGGCAATTCTGGTCATCCTGGAATCAGACTTTGGAGTTGGATTTGGGAGAAAGAAATACTGTGTAATAGTATGTATTTGAGCTTTGTGTTTTAGGAGGAATCATAATTTATGAAATTGTGCAGAGTTTATCAGGTTTTCAAATAATTTTACAAAGGTAAACTCTTAAAAGGGAGCAGCTGTTGCATACTTAGAGATACTGCTTCCCATAAACCATCTTGACCTCTCAAAATCTTTCTGAATGTATCTAGTCACATCCAGACTTGCCATACATAGTGCCTTGGAGATAAAAAGATAAGCACCAAATTTTTGTTCTGTGTAACTTACGTTGTTCATTTGTGTGTGCACTGAACTACACAATATTGCATGTTTACTATGTTATTTGAAAGTACTGATATTTCAGCTGCTGATTGAACAGTATGATACATCATTATGCAGACTTGAAATCTGTAATATAAAAGGCTTCACAAAACAGAATTGAATTTCATATTCTGTAATATGTAGATAATATAACTGTTATATTTTTCCAGCAGGTAGTGAGTTTGAAGAGGATCTTGAGATACTTGAAGAGGCTGCCTTACAGGTATGCTGCAGCTTTTTATCCATTGCAATGTACTTAAGCACATAATTGCATTGAAACTGCTACAGAACAAAATAATTTGTAAGGCTTTTATAGTATAAGTTATAGAATGGAATCCAGCTTATTATGTAACAGTTCAAGAAAATCCTACAGAATTTTAGTATTTAAATGAAATAATTTTTTATAATGAATCTGCTTGGAAAAAAATATATGCAATGTCACATAGAACATTAGATGACCAAGTATTTCAAAATATCTGTTTGGCTGAAGTTGCAGTACTTGGCAAGTTTTAAATGTTACCAAAATCAGTCTTTTACATATTTTTGTAATTAGAGAAATAAAATCACTTTTTCAGCTGAGCAGTGATGTTAATCAAGTCCCAAATAATAGGATTGCTGTTGTTCTAGTTTGCTGATGGCCTTTTGTTGAGTACAATGGGAGTTAATGCTGAGTCTCCCTCAACTCAAGGTCATTTAACCTCTTTTGGCATAAATTATTGTTAAATAGACTGAGATGGCTTTTTAAAAAGCTTTTATCATGGTAAAATTTATTCTTCTTGAATAGTTTTTTAAATGCCCAGAGTGTTTTTACCAATTGTGTCACATTTTGGGAGAAAGTGAACATGTTACTGAAAAGATGTTCTATGTCTCTTTTCATCCCCAACCTCTGCCAAAAAAACAAAAAGGTGTGCAAAGCTCACTCAGGCATTCTTGGGAAAGGCTTGGCACTATCTCACTCACCGACCATTTTGGAAGCTCTCGAAGGAAGTCTTCCCCTGCAGGTACAAAGCAACGAGCAGTCGTTTCTGGAAGATTTCATTGCTTGTGTACCAGGATCAAGTGGTGGACGACTTGCAAGGTAAAACTGCACCATTGCTTGTCTTTTAACTGGCTGTAGAACTGTCATAATTATTTTAAGTATTACTTAAATAAAACTATTTGGCTATATTGTTTCCATTAATACATTAGTTAAAACCATGTAGGTATTCAGATGTTCTGTGTCTTTTCTTAGCTCTGTCACATTTGTACAGAGTAAGAATTTGTCTTTTGGAGGCTGTAAGAGATTTTAATGTTAGGTGCATTTCTTTGTTGTAGGTGGCTGCAGCCAGATTCATATGCTGATCCTCAAAAAACATCATTGATTTTGAATAAGGATGACATCCGATGTGGTTGGCCAACTGTTATTACAGTACAAACAAAAGACCAGTATGGGGAAGTTGTTCATGTTCCTAATATGAAGGTAATTATTGTAATCTTAGCTGTTCTGCCTAAGCTTGCTATCTTTTAGTTTTTATTGTAGGTATTCCACAGGATACTCTTGTATAGGACAGAAAGTGGCATCCAGAAGTTCATTGTAGTCAGACTTTCTTACCTCTAAATCCACAAACCTGCTAAATTCTGTATTATGCCAGCACCATTTTATGAAATTAATAACTTGCCTGTAAAGAACTACACATGTGTAGTTGCATAAATAATCAGTCATAAGTGAGGTTTGATGGTGGTGATGTATTGAAGTGACAAGAATCCATTTCTTAATATGTAAGCCAGGAAAGAGTATTATAAACCATAGACTTTTTGATGGGAAAAAATAATCAGAAGCACACTGATGGACCACCTTATGGTTACTTTATTTTAGACTAGAACAATACTCTTGCCTTTTCTGTTTCTAATACTTGGAAGTTCCTGTAGTCCTTGCAGTTAATAAGGATAACTGGCAAGGACTGGTGTTCCTGTGCTTGCCTTCAGCCTCTTCAGTTAACCACTGTTTTTCAGTGCTGGAAAGGGGGTGTTCTTGACAGCCTCAGGTAGAATTAGAAGAATTTTGTGCATTTTGGGGTAAAACCTATGTGGAATATATGAAAGTGGGCTGCTTGGTTTGAAGTAGTAAAGCAATGCAAACAAAACAAACACAAAATTGTTTTCTTGTAGTTCTAATAAATTAGGTTTCTTCTATGTTTTAAAGCCCACTACTACTGTGGAGTGGTTGGTTTTGTTAAAGCCCAAGTGTAGATGGATTACTTTTTGCAAAGGCATGATTCCTGTGAGAAAAGCTCTCAAATCTGTTCTTTGTATATGATGTAATAATTGAGTTTTCTTACAGTGAGCTGTAAACCTAGTAATGAACAGCAGTTCTACAACAGTAATACAAGAATCAGCTTAGTCACAAACACTGCTTGAGTGAAACTTGTGTGATTACTGACTTAAATTAGTGACAGAACAAGTGGAAGACTCTCAGTAGTGATTTTCTTCTATCAATAAGGAAAAGGATATGTCAAAATATGGTCAAAATTATTGCTGGTTTTATTATTTAATTACTGTTCACAAATGTATTAAAGTGACAAAAACCTTAATTCAATTTAATTATTCTTCTGGACTCATTCAGTGTGCAATGCAGTGATGTAACTTTTGGTAAATTAAATCAAATTTTGATAAAACTGTGTGTGAAAACCACAGTATTTAAACACCTGCACTTGATTGCAGATTTCAGATGAGTAACATACAAACTTATTTTCCAGGTAGTCTGTCTGTCTTTCTCAGAAAATTGTGTACTGCTAGCTGTTACCTGCACTAATGGAGATCCATGCTACCTCTGGGGGAAAAAGTCAGTTAAAACATGCATTGAAGAGCACAATATAAATGTGCAGTGCTGGTTGTGAGGTGGCAGAGCTGGCCAGCATCCAATATAGCCTTTGCTGATCTAGATCTAGTGGCCATGATGTTCCGTTCTGAAATCTGTGCATTCACTTGGAAGGCTCTCTTTCTCTTTTGTTGCACTTTTCTGTTCTGGGAAAACTTCCCTAGGCATACCAGACTGTGTGCTGCTTCCCAGGGAGTGCTGTGGAACTGGCAGAAGTGACACCAGCCTGTGCTGATGGTGTGCCGAGTCAGTTGGGTGCTGCTCCCCTGCCCGTTGGCATCTTCCCAAGATGCTGTGCTTGGCTTTGCAGATTAAGTGTAGATACACTGGGTTTTGGCACAGCTGGATTTACAGGGAGTGCTCTAAGTGCTTTGTCACTGCACTGCATCAAATTTAAAAGAATGTGTGTGTGTGTGTTTTCTCACTAAAGTGTGTGTCTTCTCACTAAATCATATTCCCTCTTCCACATCTTATTACAGGTGGAAGTCAAAGCTATTCCTGTTTCTCAGAAAAAAACATCTTTGCAACAAGAACAAGTTAAAAAAGTGCAGCGGATACCAGGCAGTCCTGCAACAGCTGTTTCCCCTAGCAGTGATATGACCTTTGGAGGACTTCCTTCACCAAAGCTTGATTCCTCCTATGAGCCAATGATAGTAAAAGAAGCTCGGTATATAGCTATTACAATGATGAAGGTAAGTAACTGCAATTTTGGCAATGTAACTATAGAATTCAGCATTCAAAGTGTGTAAAGGTATGCAGCAGAGAAGGAAAAATGTATATTTACTTTTGGTTCCAATCTGAAAATATATTCAATGCAAATTACTTTGATTAATATTAGTTCAGCAATAAACTAAATACATCAAAAGGGCCACTTGCTTAAACTCTAAAGCAGTTAGATTGGATTAGCATAAAAAGGAAAGTTGTCTTTGATTTTGATTAAACAGATGAACAAATTAATCGGAGTCATTCAGGAGAAATAAAAACAGGTATTAAAATGGTGAAGAGAAAGTTAAACCACTATATTTATTAATATGGAGTTGGAGTGTTGCAGTGAATGCTTACTTTAAACTAGAACTGGTGAAATAGAAAAACAGGAAAAAATAAGAGCTCAGCATAGTGAAAAAGGCATACAAATGATTTATATATCAATGCATATGTATTAAGCAGCACCTGATGAAATGAGCCACTGTTAAATGCGTCAGCTCAGACACTTAGCCAGGAACAGCTTTTAAAGAAGTGAAAACTGAGCAGCTAATGTTGATTTGATCGAGTATATTAGAGCACATGCAGTAAATTTACATATGTGTACCATACTGACCCAGTTAAGAGATGTGACATATGACATGTTGTGTACAACTAACAGTTGCACAGCTTAATAAGACAGGATTAGCCAGGAGGGTAGAGAAGGATAATACTTAGCATGATCAGTATGGATTTGTTGTGGGGGCAGAATCAGCAAACTGACACCTTTTAGAGACAAAGGATAGTGCTGCAGTACCTGTGTGTAAATAGTGCAGCTGGGTACTGAATAGTGTCTTAACAGATCACTGAAAGAACTATTAAATCAATGTAGTGTATAACAAATGGTTTAAGAACTTGCTAAATCATGTGCATATCAAGGTGTGATTTTGGCATTTTTATTTGGGCTACTACAAACATCACTTCTTGGTTTGATGCTTCTTTTATAAGTGACTTGAGGGGAGGCAGAAATACATTATTTATTCCAAGTTAGGGCTTAGATGATATTTCTGATAGCCACTGTCTACAGGTATCTGCTGCTTCTTTTCCAGTGATAGGTATCAAATCTGCTCACACAACTCTTAGGGTGGTATATCTTGTAATGCATGAGATGCTTTGAGGTAAATTACGGTGGTGCAAGTGTAGGGTGTTCAAAAACTCTTCTATAGATTTGATAGAGTGAGGAATGCTTAGTATCAGCTAGTTAATGTGTAATCATTTTTTAATTGAAATAAGGCTAAGGGAAAATGAAAATGGAAGGATTCATTTAAAATCCTCTTAGAAGATAATAACAGTATGAACCTTCATAAAGATAAAAGTAAAAAGACACCAAGGTTAAATTAAAAAAGCATCTCTCTTGTTGAAACATGCTTGATTTCTGTATTTAGTGCTTTTCCAGGGAATCTTCCTTTCAAGTTAAGGTTCATTTCAAGTTAAGTCCTTTCCATCCAAAACTTTATGAATTCAAGGCATTGTCAATATTCTGTTCTATTTCCCTGCCTGCATTATTAAGCACACTCATTTCAGTGTAAAATGCAGACGTCCCCTTATATTTTCATTTTACATCAGCCTGCACATTGTATCAGTACTTGATACAAACACCTAAATATGGTTATAAAATGTCACTTCATAAAAATATATATAATTATGACATGTTTGGGGGACTGATACCCAAAACTATATACAGAGACCTAAAATGGCTGATCTGCATATATGTTGAACGGTTCTTACCTACCTTTTGTTAGTTTTGATTTAACAGGGGAATCTTGTAACTCAGCAACTATTGCAGCCCAGAGAGATTCTTGGTGAGGGACTTTGTGCACTTTCTTAGACTAGCTCTGTTTTCTTAGGGGGCTTTTCAGAGCGATGATTTCACAAGATGCTATGGAAGTGAACCAGGTCTTTTTTGTAGTGGAAGTCAATGGAAGTATCACCTCAGTGTTCAGGGAATTTCATCTTCACTTGGAGTTGAAAGAAAAAGGATGTGAAATTTCATTGATAAAGCCCCTGGGCTGGTTTGCAGGTTTTACCTGCAACTTACTTGCTTTCTTATCTTCACATGGTCTTCAGTGCACTGCCTAGATTCAAAAGGGTTTTATACAAGTCAGATTTGAAGAGATTCAAAGACTTAAGAAGGTTTTTGTTAGCAGTAACAATCTTTTTTATCTAAATAGTGGCTGTTTAATGAGACAGTGAAGATACTCTTTCATGTGTGCATTCATATATTTCTGTGTTTTGAAATTTGTTTCTGATTCCCTGATCAATGCTTCAGGGGTGTGTAAAGTTAGATTGATGTGTTCTTTAAGAAAATGCTCTGCTTTCTGTTTTTCAAGAAAATGGTGTAACTGTTAGTTTTATGTTTGAATTTAACCTGTTTATAGGCATACGAAAATTATTCTTTTGAAGAGCTACGTTTTGCTTCACCAACACCAAAGAGGTAAACATTAAAAAATTTCTTTTGGGTAGGGACTTAAATTAACATGTCCTGACACTTCTGCTTACACCCAGACTCCCAAGTCTGACTGAAAGGTAATCGTGTCTGAAGGTAGAAACACAGAAGTCAAGTATTATGTTTTCTTACATGTAGCAATTTTATTTGAAATCCTTTTTTCTTAATTGTTCTAATGTCATTTCTTTATTTGTATCAGCTACTCTCTGAATGTATTCTTTTATCATTTGCAATAAATAAATGTGTAACAGGGAATTATATTTTCATGGTAAATAATAGGAGGTTAGTACATTGGGAGAGGGAAAAATTGTACTTAGATGATCTGCTAGAAAAAGAGTAGTTTCCAAACTAAACATACTAATCATTATATTTTGATTGACTGACTGACTTTGTTTTGTTTATGCCTAGACCCAGTGAAAATATGTTGATCAGAGTCAATAATGATGGTACATACTGTGCAAACTGGACTCCTGGAGCTGTTGGTCTCTATACCATTCATGTTACTATAGATGGCATTGAAATAGGTATTTAATTTTCACTATATTTAAGGATACATTTATATCGTTTCCACTTTGTATACTAACACATTTTTGTCTTGATGCTCATAAGATTTCATTTACTGTTCATAGCAAAACTTAGTAGCCAAGTTTTCATTCAGAAGCCTTCTATTTAAAGCACTCTGTCAGAAGAAAAAAACCCACACGCTGAAATAGGAGTATATGTTGCAAATCATGTATTTATAATGTGGTTAGACTACCAGATTAACAGTGTCTCTTATTCTCAACTCTCAGTGTTGAAAGAAGAATGTCTTGTTTCAGCTGAGTGTGACAGAGGAGTATAGTTAAAGGGAAAAAAACCCCAGTTCAACACTGAAGAACCTAAGGAAAGGTGAAATTTTTCCTGACAATGCTGAAATGCATATTGTCATTTGTTCTGGAAAATTGAGGTGGTGTGGTCTTAATTTAGACTCTGCCTAAGCTCTTAATTATTTGTACTAATTTTTAAATGCTTTTAGTTCATTCCTTGCTGGAAATCTTTTATTTATCTTGCCAGTCTTGGGGACTGCACTATGAGATACTATAGCATGTGGTAGAAAGAGTGCCCTTCCAAAAATACTCTGTATCTTGGATGCTCTCATGTCAGCCATACTGGTGATACGGTGAAGATGGTAGTAGAAACACTGTAAGTGTTGTAGCTGGACCCATATCTGATAAAGAGGGTTTCGGTGAGTTCACAAGCACCAGCGGTTCCTCTTTCCCAATACTGACCAGTGCCTTTAGTAAACATACAGTGATACTCATAAATGCAAGTATACATAATTCACATAGAAATGGAATGGGATTTGGTTTTATGTGTTAACTACAGAAGATAAGATGTATAAAGTATTATTATTAATGGTTATCTCTATTCCTCAAACAGAGGAACATTTGCCTTCATAGGAGCCTGTGATGCACTCAGTTGTATTTTTTTCATTGTGTCATCTCTGGAGCAAACTTTACACTGTAGTTTCAATCAACTGCTCTTTTACACAGGTTCTACCATCTTCAAGCATTATGTAGGGTAAACTTTTAGAAATTATCAATATAACTCTTAACCTTCATTATTAAATAGGTATGAGTATACTCTTAATACTTAGCTGTGCCATTTTTCTGCAATGGAACTTTCTGACTCAATCATTATATTAGACTATGCCCTCTGAATCTTCGATGTACTTATGCTTGACCCATAATTCTGTCAACTTTTGACTGCTTAAGTAAACCTGGTAACCGGTTCTGTTTGTTTCAAACCTTTTATGTTCTTGATGCTTGTATATTGCTTCTGTTACTGCCATGCTTGTTTAAAAGGATGTTAGTGAAACGAACAGTTTCATTGTTATGTCCGGATGCTTCTTTTCAAGATGTTGTTCTTCAGACGGTCACTCTGTCAAATGAAACAAAAACCACAAAAGTATCTACTGTTGCAGTTTGCTTTTAACAGTGATTGCTGAGGCAATTCTTCGAAGGTTATTACTCAAGGTTATATTCATCTGTTACTTAAATTTTGTGTCTTTCTTCACATGTATTTACATGTATTTTTCTTCACAAACAAGAATGTCACTTTCCAGTCCATCTTGTTTTATAACAGCATTGGTAATTAAATATGCCAATTTTTTACATTATAGGCCTTTTCTGGTTGCATAATGTGGCTTTTCAAGCTCTTATATCTGTCTCACGTGTAGCAATTAGCTTCTGTAGCAGTACAACATTGCGTAAGCTACTGCCTCTCCAGAAGCTTTCACCTGCACCTCTCAAACATTAGACTCTGTGTTGACCATTCCTTGAAACATAACCCTACCGACACTATTAAGATACAAAATTATGTGGTAGTGCTTTGTATGTACTCTGTGACAGATATCTAACAACAGCATGAAACCACAGTTCTGTAAATTTCCACATATGAAAATAGAAATGTTCAAAAATTAGTGCCTCGCACCATGAAGCAACTGCAAGTGTTGATTTTGGCAGACAGATAAGTGGTTATTTTGTTTACTCTAAATTGTAGCACAGATAAACTGTAGTTACTATTTAACTGATATATCCCCTTATATTTTTTTTAACTTAGTCTTTGTTTGCTTATAGATGCTGGGCTAGAAGTGAAAGTAAAAGATCCTCCAAAAGGAATGATACCTCCTGGAACCCAGCTTATTAAACCAAAAGCAGAGCCTCAGCCAAACAAGGTTTGGAGAACTGAAAAAAAACCCAAAACAGATAGTTATGTTGGGGTGGGACTTCTTTGTTGTTTAATGTATACTTTAGCATATAATAATGCTGCAGACTTAAGGATATTTGCAGATCACTTTAACATGCTGAATGGAATGAAATTAATATACTGGATAAAATGAGACAAATTCATTTCATTTTCTTTTTGTACATGAATTCATAAAACTGATAGAAGCTCTACAGAAACTGCCTTTGCATTGGCTTGTCACACAAACATATCACAGCTATTGTTAAAGCCACAGACAAAATTTTGCACTATTGTTAGTTCTATTTCTTATATATTGTACTGCAAAATTAATTGTGCACGAAATTTTACAAAGGTTTTGTTTGTTTTGTCATGAGCATCTTCCATCAGTGTAAAATCCATAACCAGTTTCTTTAATATATTTTCCTTACTTAGAGAATGGCATGATTATGGTTTTTTAAAGGTATATTTTCTTTAGCTTTTGACATCCCCATTTCACCTTATCATTCCACCCTGAATAATTAAAGTAGACACACTAAAGCAAGTAAGCTGAAATGGGTGGCTGTGGTGTAAGGAAAATGCCCAGATGAGGGAGATACCTTGCACTTCCTCTTAGATGCAAANTTTTGGAATAAACCTGTATAAAAAGATGTGGAATTCTGAAATACCACAAGGTTGTCTTTCCTGTCCTACTGCAATTGGGAAAGTGGTCAAGAAATACATGGTTACAAAAAGGATCAGGTTTTTTCTAGACTTGAGGATAATCCAGAGACAGTGACTTTGTTGTATGGCTCCCCAGTCTCTAAAATGCATCCAACATCTGCTTCTACTGCTAACAAGACTTTTTCCCTGAAGCCATGCCTCAAATTAAAAATAATAAATGTACTTTTAGTTTCAATGTAACATTTACCCCTCACTGGCTCTCTTTTTTATTTTTTCCCCAAGAAGCTTCTTTTAGACTTTCTCCCTTGTAATGGAAGGAAGACTGCCTGGTTAGTTCATTATCTTAATTAGAACTCCCAATTCCTACTTAGAGAGATTTATCTCAAGAACTTCATTATACCTCCACCCAAGTTGATCATCATATGTGTTGTTTTTCTTTCCTCAAGTTGAGAGAATCTGGTTTGATATGAGATAAATTGCTGAACAGAAGTTCTGTTTTTCTTTTCAATTATTACAGTGGAAATTGGGGTGACTTGTTCATACATAATAACTGTTGTCAAGGAAGAGTCAAAGTACTTGACAGAAGTCAGTTCTCTGGTGTTCTGAGATGTTATGTAGTGTTTAATCCTCTCCTTGTGTTGTTCTGTGTGCATGTCTCATTTCTTGTTCCAAGTTTTAGTCTCTTTGAAAAAGGAGCCATCTTTGTCCTGTACATAGTGTCTGTAGAGCCTGCTGAAAAGTTAAACTAGACCTTTCATGTTAAATCATTTAATAAGCCATCTTTCTTCTGTGTCATAATAAATCACATAAAAAATCAGGATAATTCTTGGTGTATCAACAGCAGTATTGTAAGTAATACATCAAGGTAATAATTGTACTGTGCTCCATGTTTCTGAAGCCAAGAATGCAGATTAGACATGTATCAGTCAGAGACAGTCCAGTATATATAATCATGTTTTGCTGACAAAAGGGGCATGGTTGAGCTCTAAATGCTGCTTCATCATCTTTGTCAGCCTGAAATTTCAGGCAGTTGTAACCAAAGGACACTAACAGTGCATTCTCGGTGGTGATCTGTTCTCAGCTAGAAACACCGAAATATTTTCATTGAGGCACTGGAACATTCCTGTTTTGTACCAAACCTTACTTAAATTGCAAGCTGAGAATGGGTATTGTGTTATGATTTTATACGTGTATTCTTCATTCTCTGTTTTTTGAAGTCAAATGAAAAATCTGAAGGAGACTATGATAGTGATCTGTATTCAGCCTGGGGTATATGACCCATAAGAATTCTGCCTCCTAATAGGTTAAATTAACTAACTTGCAGGGAGCTTGATTCCACATCCTATTGAAGAAAACTTTATTTTTCAAGCTATGTAATGTAATTCAGAGTAGTTGGAACCAACTAGAAGGAAAAGGTCCTAATTTAGCTGGATTTGAAGGTGCAAGACTGGTACCAGAATGATTGGTCAGTAACGTGTTTTCATGGTTTCTACCATCCTGACACAACAAATAGCTAGCAAAGCCAAAAAACAACCACTAAACCCAAAAGCTCTGCACTGGGGTTAGTTTTTCTCTCCCCTTCGTAGATCAACCCCCTTTAAAGGTTGCTTTATTGTTCATAACATCCCTTTCTGTTGTGTGACATGTACCTCTTTGTAGATTTGTCAAATAAAAAGCACAGCAATACAGCTCTTGAAAACTGCTGTGCACTGTAGAGATGATGTACATCCTAATTCCTAAGCCTTTCTCCCTTAGTCAGTTCTTTAGTTGGAATCCAGCTGGTGTATCCTCTGTGGAAAAACTGCCTATGGAAGTGTTACAGAGTTATAAATCCACTGTGCTATACAGAAATATTCCTAGCAAAGAGGCGCTGTATAAGAAAGAAGACAAAGATGATAAAATTTTTCATCATGGCCAGAAATAAGCATAAGAGAAATCCTAATCTGTTTTTTATTGTATTGTCTGTCAGTAGATCTGATCCCTAAGTAATTTCTAGTTATAGGTTGGAGTTTTTTATTAACTAATTAGGTTAGCTGTTGCAAAAGGGAAGAAGGCTCTTTCCAGGCCTGTGCCTGCTCAAAATCTGGAATGTGAGTTTTTCCTTAAAATTAAAGTTTTTAATCCAAGTTCTAGCAAACTGTCATAATGATTTCCTAAAGTACCATGATGCAAGGACCCCTAATTTGCAAGACTTTGTTTTTGGCTTGTTAGTGTTTAGAATGCTGTCAGGTGATTCAGCTTTGTACTTTTACAAGGACCTTGAAAGCCTTAGTTTTGTCTGTTGCAAGAATCTTAAGTATTATGAGTAAGAGGACTGTTAATAAGCAAAACCTTGCACATTTTGGAGTAATTTATGTATGAAATCCTTTACATGCTTCTGATTTTGGGGTTTTGTTGGTTTTGTATTTTGTTTTTTAAATTATCCTCAGAATAAATATAATTGCTTAAATAATTTCTTTAGGGAAAAAATGTTCATACACTTAGCTCTTACCTTTCATTATATATCACTGAGTTTGTTCCTTACAAACACTCTGTGCTTTATGTTGTTATAGACTAAATCCATATTTTCATTGATATTTTTATTACTTTTACCTGCGGAGTTTGAAAATAACCTTCCAAGAAAATGGTTTCATACCATATGGATAGAATATATGCATCTCTGGTTTTAAGAGACCAATAGGATGGCTTACGTTTGTTCTCTATGGGACAGGTGCCTGATAATGTTTGAATGGTAAAAAATTTGATAGTGAATAACAAGTGGGAGATTTTGGGGTGCTGTAATAAGTTCAGCTAATAGCAAGGAGCCTCTCCTGTGGAAAAAAAAGAAGAAACTATTGAAATGGCTATTTGAAAGATAAAGAAGTAGAAAGATTATTTTATTTTAAAATGGCTAGTTAAAATATTTAGCTAAGGAAAATAACCAAATTTTGGTTAAAAAGCTAACTAAAGAGAATACTACAGTAGCACAACTGAGAAATGGTAATCCCAGGCTGATCAGCTAAAAGAAGTAATAAATTTGAAAATGCAAATCTGGTGAAATTTTCAGCAGGAAATGAAACATGTGTGTTTAAAAAATCAGAAGCTTGTACTGATTATTGTAGGGTATAACAGAAATATTTCCAAGTCAATGCATGCTTACATTGTGGTTTTTTGGAACATTTTAATTTTTTTGATTATGGTAAAAAAATTAAGTTATACACAGCAGCCATGGGAAACTAGCAACAAACTGTAACTCTTAAGACTGCTGTCTTGTCACTGGCATTTCAGAATCTGTTAAACCTATTTCTTTTTACTCTAAGAGCTCTGTTCCAATTTTTTTTCTTCCTTACTGTCTTTCTTTGCTTCTCTTAGGTTCGCAAATTTGTGGCCAAGGACAGTGCAGGGCTTCGTATCCGTAGCCACCCTTCCCTTCAGAGTGAGCAAATAGGCATAGTGAAAGTCAATGGATCCATCACTTTCATTGACGAGGTAATCCATAAGACATTTCTATTGAAAATTGGGCTAAAAGGTAATTCATGCAAATAATGGGTTTTTTCATGTTTAGATGTTGACATATACAACTTAAGACCATAAATTGCAAAAATCTAAGTTTACTAATTTAGTTTTTCAAGCTGTCATTTCCTTTAATTTACTTACTCCAAAACGTGTGTAACAAACATTTGAGACTGATACAAGGAAAGAAAATTCCGAGAGTTCATCTTACAATAATACCTCTTAAGATTTAGCTTTTCACTACTTACTATTTCAATTCTACACAAAAATTCAGATGCAGATGTCCTTTCATGACATCTGTTACTTGGAGATCTGAAAGATCACTACTAGTGTGTTAGACTGCTATGCATGTATTTTTCTTACAATATAACTTTGTATGTAAGGAATATTTTTGCGATTTACCAAGTCATACCAGCAATGGAAAAATGGGAAGTGGGGAATTTATAAAGCTTATTAAGGCTTGACTTTCTTTCCTCTTTTATTTCAAAGCAATTCTTATTACTTATTTAATTCTTATTACTTTATTTAAATTTATCTTCACACCTTGACTTACAAAAAGATATGCTTCCCCATTGCTTTGGAATTCTGATTTTGTCAATATTCCTCTTTGCCTCTGCTTATGTTGTATCAGCATTGTAAGGATCATTGCTTCTTTGCTGCTATTGTCTGCCTGAAGTCTGTTAATCCTTGCTGGCTACAGAACAGTTACAGGAGGGCATGGCTCGTTCTTGTTGCTTGTTTCCCATAGATCCACAATGATGATGGTGTTTGGCTGAGGCTGAATGATGAAACAATAAAGAAGTATGTTCCAAACATGAATGGTTACACTGAAGCCTGGTGTCTGTCTTTTAACCAACATCTTGGCAAGAGCCTTCTGGTACCTGTTGACGTAAGTAAAAGGTGCCTTTGAAAAATATCCAGAAGTACACTCTATCCTCATTACAAGACTTTCTTTAATTAAGGCTGCAAAAAGTCCTGAGGTAAATTAAATTTTAATTGTCAAATACAACCTTATACATGTTTGCATTTTGAAGGGCTGCTGTGTAATGAGGGTGGAGTGTAGACAGGTATGAGGCTTTTTATATTGAAGCCTCTTCTCCTAGAAGAGAAACAGAAGTGCAGGGACTGCTGTAATAAAAGCAGAATAGTATTAGATTGTGATCTGCACCAGGTGTTTCTCATGCTAGATAGCATTGTCTGTGAAGTGATCCACTGGTGCCCTGATTTTAGAAGAGGCTTACAGCCTACAGTGAATCAATGTAATTGTTGCTTTTTAAAAAAACCAACCAACCCAAAAGTTCTTTAGGCTCTGGGTTTTGTGGATGTTTTTTGTGAGTTTTATACCTGAATCTTTAAGTTATCACTTCATTAGCTAATCAAAGAATCCCAGAGCTTCAAGACATATATTGAATTTATAATAAGAGTAAATATAATTTATTTGAATAACTTTAATGGTGATCATCATCACTACAGTTAAAGGTTACTCCTTTTCTGGAAACCAATTACACTTTTTTGAAAAATGTGAAAGACAAAAAAGGAAAAGCTCTCTTAGCTAAACCAATGTTTCTCAAAAGATTCATGAAAGTGTATGCCTTTCTGGCTCATCTGTTTTTATGGATTCCCCTGAGTGGGCAGTACCTTGTTTTCTTCTGGGCAGAATGTGAGAATGAGATCTAATTGATACTGCTATTTAGATTTGATATGTCATCGTATCTGAGTAAGCTGCTGCTGCAATTGAAGATAGCTGAGAAATACTTCATTAAATTAAACACTGCAACCAGTAATATTATGCTGATCATATTTTTTGGTTATAGAAGAACTGAGATATTCCCAGTTCCAGTGAAATTGGGCTATTTGCTAGGAGCTAAATCTGGAAATTCATAATACCCTGTGGCTGTTCTACCAAACACTGTTACATGATGTGAATAGGTCTTCTTGTCTACAAATTATTTGTTGATATATTTCTATTTGTAGATTTCTTTCAATAGAATCCTTGTTTGGGAAATTATTTTAATTTTGGATTTGGGAAGCAAGTTATTTCTGTACTCAGAAATCAGTCACTCAAATATGCCTGTCCATCAGTGTTTTTCTAGTCTTTTGTAGAATATATGAAAACATGGAAAAAAATAGGCTTTGTTTAAAATTTTGCCTGTATTTTTTGCCTTAGAAAGTGATTGTCATTAGAAAATTGCTATATTATACTTCCATTAAATATAAATAGTTCTGTGCAGTAATTGAATTTTACCAGTTCACCCATGGTAAAAGTGAATTCATCTTGACTAAGTAACTAACTACAGTAAATATTGTATGTCTAGACAGGTATTATAGTCTGGTAGATTTTTCTTAGTTGTGTGGGTTTTTGGGTTTTTTTTAGTTTAGCTATCTTCAATGACTTTTTACTTGTTGAAGGGAATATTTTTTAGCTCAGCAGTTGTCTGTGATTAGCAAGAACTTACTGCTTGGCATATTTCATATAGCTCTGGTATACATATAGTTCTAGGAAAGAGCATATGCTGTGCTTCTTGAGAGAAGCCTGGAAAGAAATGTCTGCTGTGAAAAACTGAACATTCAATCTTGACAACATAATTTTGAGAATTCAGATTTCATGTGAATAAGGAGGTCAGGTACAATCAGACGTGAAAAACAACATTCAGTTTCCAAACATTCCGTTCTCTGTGTGTAAAGTTCAGATGAAAGATTCTCTCTAGATTTTGGGGGTTGTTAAACACTCTTGTGAATTAGTTTTGTTACCATTTAGAGTGTTATGAGCTGTTAAGATGTACTTAATTTTCTTTTAGGTAGCAATCACGTGTCTTGACTGACACAAGTTTGAAGTCACATGCTTTCTTAGCTTCTGCTTTGTAAGTGGCAGCCAACATAGCAAAAGGGTTATGAGAGCAACTCCTACAACAATGTAGGTGTGTGCAAGAAATGTGTTTTGAGCTACTTTCAAAAAAGTTTCCTTGCATGGCTGTCATTTTCAGATTTTTAAGAGGTCTTAGCATGTCCTGAAACTATTTGATTTCATTATGGCAGTATATAAGCAGTCAGATTTGTTGGTTTAATTTATAATAATAAAAGGAAAAAGGAAAAAAAATAGTTCTCTAACATTTTATTTCTTAAAGGTGGCAAAACATAAGGTTCAGAGGCTGACTTTTGAATGCCTTAAGTCTTTACAGCCTGCTAGTCTAGCATATACTGCTTTCTTACTAAGTATTTCCTTTGCACAGGTAGTGCTTTCATGGTAGGAAATTTTAAAACCTTTTTTATGGTGATTACTAGGTTGAAAATATTTCAAATTATACCTTTTTTCTCTGAATTGTCAAAAAAAAGGACTGTTTAAGTTGTCAAATTTGATTTTTGCAGTCCTCTAGAAATGAATGACTAATGTCAAAAAGGATATTCAATTAAGTAATAAATGCTAAAGTTTGTTAGATTAAATTGTGATATAATTCATGCCTGCTCAATCCTGTTGATTTGGGTAGCTGAATGACATGATAAGCAGAATGCAGTAGAAAAAATTTTGATTGTGTGAGATTTTTTGGATCCAAGCTGTTCAACCAGTTTTGGCTTAAAGGGAAGACTGGAGAAAGTCTCTTGTGTGACTGAAAGTGCAAAGGGAAAATCAAATGCCTGAGCTAGGCCATGTATTCAAATAGATGTCACATTACTTCTACTAGACTCCATTTTCTATTCAACTCTGAGTGGACAGACTTGTCATCTCCAATTACATTGCCTGCTCATGTTTAAATATACAGGCTTTTTGTAATCAATCCCTTAAGTAAATAAAATTTCTCAGTACATTTTGGAAAATATGTAAAAACTTTTCTTAAGAAGTTTGTTATTCTGTTTCTTCACTGTATTATGGAACAGTGAGCAGATGAAAAACAGGAGAAGTTCTTGGCAGTGTTAATTGTGACCTCTTTTCATCTTGATGTATATTTTGTATCTTCATTTTATGTATGTTTATTAGCATTAACTAGGTATTTTATAAGAAAGCAAATACTGAATATTGTGGATCTCATAAATGCACTTTCTGTATTTTTATTGGAGCTATTATATTTGAAGATACAGTAACACATGAAAGGAGAGATCCACAGTAGTTACCAGTGTTTTATTTATTTGAGCTGTTGTCATTTACCTTCTTAGAAGGTCTTCAGCTCCTCTTCTGTTGCTCTTGTCCTTTCACAAGGAACTGCTTTACAGCCCCTGATCTAAAATTGTGCATCCAATCCATTGTAGATAATTATGAGATTGTGAATGTAATAGATTGTGATTTTGAATAAGCTGTTTCCATCTCTGGTAGTTGTTTTTTCTTCAGTCTCACGATATTCAGGTATCTGTTTTTGAAAAAATACTTGTAAAATTCCTTATGCAGACAGTTATTTATTCATGCTTACACATAGTGCTTAGTAGAAAGGAACATACGATACAAAACAGTGCACACTAGGAAGAAATCATCTTGGTCAAACTCTGGAACTTGTCTTTTAAAAAATCACATTCTAAGTTCTCACTACTTCATTTTAAATTTAAAATTTTATAAGAAGGAATATTTACCCTGGTGTCCAGCTACAATATTACATTCCCCAGCCACCACTGGCAATCAAGGATTGTGAAACTGCAAGTTTTTCAAACCATTATTGCAATGAAAGAAAGAATCAAAATTAATATGTTCCAGTGCTTGATCACAGAACCTCAGAAAGCTGAATGTTCTGTGAAAACACTGAAGGACATTGACAAAAATTTCTACCATTGTTTTGGGCATGGTGGAAAGCAATTGAAGAGTAAGACTATGTTGGATAAAATGTCAAGATGGCTGTTTAAGATAAGTCTTAGTTTTGAAAAATAATAACTGAAGTTTTGAATGCTTCCTAATGGACCAATGATTTTTTGTGGCAAAGCAAATTAATTTTTTTAATCTCTGAATCTTTGAATTTGTTGGGGAAAGTATGAATTTCTAAAATTAGTTTTAGATCTTGGAAGGTGAAGTCTTGAAGGAAAGTATTAACTAAATATACAGGTGATAGCATAAGGGCTAAATTCAAAGCTTCTGTCTAGTAGTTTCTTCAGAATGAAAACTCAGTTCTCAAGTTGATGCCTGATCTGTTCATCTAAACTGGTGTAGTGTTAAAATAGGCAGGAAGATCTCAAGTTCACAGAGCAAAGGAGAGCTTCTAGTTTGATCTTCTTGGTGTTTCTAAGCCAGCATGGTCCCAATTCACTGCTGTTGGTTTCCCTTGTGTGATTTACACATAGAGCTCTGTGATGTAGAAAAACAGATCTTTGAAATGATGCCTAAATATTTTAGGTGTGGATAGTCCATGTTTCTCAGTGGAAGTCCATCAGGAAAAAGGAGATATGCTGCAAAGTAATAGAATCAGTTGAAGTAGGTTGGATGCCTATGAAGTACACTCATTAGGCATATGTAGGCTTTTTATAGTTGCCATAGTTTTATGCCAAGTTGATAAACCTTTACTTTGCTACTCTTCCTATCTAACACCCTCCCCAGCACCCCAGAGCATGTATCACTAGTGCATGACTACCTCCTTCAGTTCTGGGTAAAGGTACTCAATTCTAAAGAAATGCTGGTGTTGTGACAATTTCTCTCTCTTTGTCAAAATGGCAGATCACTTGTATTATTGAAACTTAATGTTTGCAAGCAGTATATAGTAGATGACTTGATTCTATCATGTGATAAAAGTGTAGATTTGCTTACTTTTAACATATTAGTGCTTTTTCGAGGAGTACAGATGAAGCATGCCAAAGGTGTTTGTACTTGTTTCTGCCTGAAAGGATTTACTGCCTTAGCTACTGTTAAATTTTAATGTGGCAGCTGAGCAGGGATTTCATTTGATTCCTATATCAGGATGGGATAGGAAATCAGATTTTGATACTTCGGTTCATATAGATGAAATGGGTGCTCTGTAAAAGGGATTCCATCATAAATACCATAAATACAATTGTTACTACTGCTATATGTATACTATTCTTTCATTTGACAGAAACTGTGAAAATTTCCTTGAAATTAGTAGAAAATAGCTTATGGAGAAAAGATGGCTTCTTTTTCATGTTTTCCAGTGATTAAAAAATGCTGTCCTCACTGTTTTGTGGGAGGAAAATTTAAATGGAACAGCAGTACTTATTTCTATAGTGTGGGCAATTGGTTATAAAATTAGTGATGTCTCTCTGGCAGCTATATTTGGTTTACAGTTATTCATAACAAACTAGTTAATGCATTGTATGTTTTACAAAACTAATGAAATCTTAGCAATTGTTCTCTATGTAGCACTGAAATTTTTGGCTCCGGTAAAAAGTACAATTTTGATGTGCAAACTGGTGAAATCATTCTGGACAAGTGAACCCCTTTCAGCAACAGCGAGCTTAGCCCTTCTGCATCTCCTCGGTTCTGACTGGGTGACTAAAATTCCATGTGCACTTATCCTGCACTGGTTGAAACCATCTTTCAGAACAGGAGACCGTCTTGCTAGAAAACTGGTTTGTGATGGAACCAGCTACCGTTCCTCTGTAACAGAAATATGAGATTTTTCTGTGTCTGAAGTCTCAAGCTTTATAAGAGATGTCTGGCTCTTAATTTCAGTAAATGGCATGACACACTACATCCATTTTGAGCTTTTGACATACTAAACTGTTTCTGTGTAATGGATGATTTGCCATGGTGAGCAATGGACTCAGGTGACTTGATTAGGAAAACAAAACTTTCCCCTTTTGCAATACATTCTACCAGTAAATTTACTTGAGGAGAAATTTTGCATTATACTACCTTGAGCTTCTTCCTCCAATATTTCTTTGTTCCCATTTCTTTGTTGATATATGTCTCTTTTTTTCAAACTTTGTTGCTCAGAATGTCTTTAATGCTAGCCAAGGAGTAAGGGATTTGGACTTTTTTTCATGGACTTCCAAAGCTTTACCCCCTAAGGTGAGTTAAATTACAGGAACAGTCACACTGTATCTTGTGTTTTCAGAATGCACCTTATGACTCAACTTTATGTTAAATATTCTTTGAAGTCTGTTTTACTGTGAATTATTTTTATAGGAAATAGCAGATTTGCATTCAGTGCTGTATCTGTGTCTCTTTCTTCTAAAATGAGAAAAAAATACCAGGGCAGATTATTTTTATTAATTCATGAGTAGCACTGTCCTTTTTTAACAAACCAAATTAGAAATTCAGAGAGGTGGCCTAGTAACATAACAAAGCCTTTCATTCTCCCTTAGAGCAGAATTTACTGGTAAATATTGTTCTGTTACTGGAGGCTCCACATAAAGTAGCGGCATCTAATAAGATGATATTTGTATGAGCAAGCCACCACACAGATACTTAATAAATACTCTGATGATTCTTAATGATTTTTTAAATTATTTAATTCTAGGAACATGATATGTTATGTACAGTTAAGATGTTTAAATTGGCTGTAGAAGTGTTTCTCTTAATATCAGTTCTGTAATGTTTTGAGATGGATTTTTTTTTGTATGAACTTTGTAATGAAGATGATAATGTGTAGTACATTTTGGTTTAGAGATTTTAAAACTTGTTCCACTGGGTGTTTTTCCCCAGAATAGCAGACTTCATTATGTCAAGATCTAAACTATGTTTAAATTGTCTTTTTTTTTCCTCAAACCAGTTTACCTCAGCTTGCATTAACTTGCTTTGTAAGTTACATATTTACATAATAGAATCATTTTTGTATAAATGCTTCTTGAAAAAAAACTGCTGTATTAGTCTGGACACAGTTCACAGACTTCCTTACCAAAAAAAGCTGAAAACATGATAATTAAAGAGATCAGAGGAAATTTGCATTCATTTAAAAGTAAATAACGTAACCAGAAGTTTGGTTTAAATCTGACCAAAAAAGTATTCTTTCTCACAGCAGGAAGTGAACTCCTGGAAAGTATTTTTGTGGGAAATTGTCAAGGCAGAAAGTATCACCATATTCGAAAGACAGTAAATTTCAAGAAATCAGTTTGATAGACAGTAAAGAAAATAGGGTATACCCTGTCACATACATAATAAAAAGGTTTTAAATGCTATCGGTATATAAAGGACAGACGATTAGGAAAGATTTTTATGCTGCTTCTAAAGAGCATCTCTTGTTGCTGAACACAGTAGACTGAATGAGGTGAACCACTGGCTTCATCCAGCAGGACATTATGTAGTTTGTAACTTTCAGATGTTCCTTTAAAAGTACTTTAAAAAGACGTTCAGTATAATGGAACTTGCTCCTGCTTCTTACTTGCATTCTTCTGAAATAAATGCACATTTGTTACTGCCATCCCTCATGGTTTTTTGTACAAAAGCCTTTCAGTTAAGCTGTTGCTGGCTGAAAAATCTATGCTAATTTTTCTCTTCTTTTAACTACCACTACTTCTACTTCTTGTAACTACCACTTCTTTTGGTAGGAAATTCAAAATGTTTTCTTACTTCAGGTTTGGATATATATTTCATCAGCAAATCGTATGAAATAATATTGAATTCCCTTTCCATAGCCCCAGGCTTTAACAAAATTTCACAAATAGAGCAGGAGGAATGAATGTGTATCCTGAGAAATGTTAGTGAAGATGAAGGTTTAGTGAAAGCAGTTAGTTTAAATAATTTGTATCTGATGTTAGATATGAGCTATTATTTTTGTATAAATGGTTACATTTATACCACTTTTGCTTGAGAAGTAATGTCAGGAGTAATTCAATTAATATACAATTTAGTAGTAGTTAGTTGTTCAGCACTGCACACTAAAATTAGCAATATAACTAGGATCTCCTTTAGCTTTGAAATTCACCTTTTGTAGTCTTGAAGTAAGTATTTCTTACCTCAGTAGTTTAAAGGTGGTATTAATAGGTTTTATTCTGTTCTGTTTTGCCTTTTTTTTTTAATTTCTCAGGAATCTAGGTCTAATGCTGATGATTTTTTCAAAGACCTAAATTCACACTGCCCACAGGAAGCAGTGATGCAAGAACAAGACATGCCATTTCTTCGAGGTGGACCTGGAATGTACAAGGTAGTGAAGACTGGCCCATCAGGTCACAACATCAGAAGCTGCCCTAACCTTAGAGGTATCCCAATTGGAATGTTAGTTCTGGGAAACAAAGTCAAGGCAGTGGGCGAGGTATGGATCCTTGTAGCTTCAGTTCATGTCTTCATAGATACCAGTATATAACAGTAGTAACCGCAGCAAAAGAATCTGCCTCTGTCCAGGTTTGCTTTTCCCCTCCTCATGCTCTATACTGGCCTTTGAACTTGGTTTATGCTAGCAGTACTAATGCAGTTGTGTCTCTTGCCTTTTTGCATTGATTGGAATAATGTTAAAATTACACTGCAGTTACGTGTGCTTGCTTATGTATTTCTGTTACAGTATTCCTTACAAAATTGTGTTTCTTGATCTACTTTTTTGTCCTATTCTTTGAAGGAATTCTGTTTCATGATAAAATGTTTTCTTAGGACCTAACCATTTAACAAATTACTGTTTCTCTTTACTGATTGTATTAATTTGTTTAGTTGCTGAACTATTGTTACTGTTCTGGGTTGTTCAGTTGTGGTGTTTTATGGTTAAGAAGGGCTTAAGGATGAAGTGTGTCATGCTATTTCCTAAATATAATATCAGGAACAAAATTAATACTCGTAAAAACCTTTCATGTATATCTTGGTATTATAATTCTCCTGTTGCCACCATCGATTAGAAGGTATATCTTAGTGACTATTTCCCTCAAGTTTCTATTTAGGCTTATGTGGATTTTCTGAAGTTGTGGTGTTGGTGTTTTGCTTCTTCTGAACATAAATAGGTCTAAAATCTTTGGAATTGCTCCTAAATGTAAATATGCCATAAATAGGTTTGGTACTTCAGTCTGCCTCAGCCTGTGGCCTTAATTTAAGAAACTGGATTTTTTTTAACATTTACTTTGTAATAGAAAGATTGAAATTTAATGTGTTTTCCAGATACTATAAGTGCTTGCTGAATCATACTACTGAATTATTTGAGAAGTCAATAAATTCTGCTTTTTTATGTGTGTGCATCAGGTGACTAATTCAGAAGGTACGTGGGTGCAAATGGATAAGAACAGCATGGTAGAGTTCTGTGAAAGTGATGAAGGCGAGGCATGGTCATTAGCTAGAGACAGAGGTGGAAACCAGTACCTTCGTCATGAAGATGGCAAGTGGTTGTTTTCTTTTATTTTTTTAAATTAACTTTAATAAAACATAAGTAATCTAAACAGGAGAAATAAAGAAGTATCTGAGTTTTGAGCAGCTATAACATTAGCTTTTGTATTTTCATTTGAGTTACGTTGTACAGTCGGACTTAAAAGTTGTTTATAAACATTCTTTAAATGATTTTTTTAAAAAACAGTCAAAATATTTCCATATTATTTCTTCTGTACCAGTTATGGTTGTAGACAATCTTTTTAACCATCTTTTTTCTTTTAGCTTTGGGGTTGATTTTTATGCTTCTGTTTTCCAAAAGGTGTCTTTATGAAAGCCTTTGACCTCAGCAGTCATGTTCTGCTTGTGTTTTTAGGTCACACTTATTGTCAGCCTCTTATTTGTTCATTTTAACAGACTCTTTGCCATTTTTCTGGTTTTGACATTTGGTGCTGAAATTCATTTCACACATAGATACTCTAACAATTATCATCCCATTACTGTATTAGAACAAAGCAATTCCTTGTTAATACGTGAGTATTTTCTGTAGACTGTTGTGGCTTGACTTTCAGGTGTAAAACCTTCTGCAAAGTAGGGAAATAGCCAAGAGCTTTTCATTAAATATATAAATGTCTACGTAATACTTCAAACACTCCTTTAGAAGTTATAGCTTTTCTAATTTTAGTTGTTGTCTGATAATATCAGGTTCTGAGGTGCTCAAAGAGCCCAAGTAGATTCCATAAACTAAATAATTGTGAATTGGAACAGTACCGTCTTGTTGAAAGCACAGGTATTCAATAATAGAGTTGATAAATTCATTATTTTCTATTTTTATACAGGGTTGTTTGCTTTTCCAGTAGAAAATAATTTCTCTGAAATTAATACATTAAGCAGTGTGCAAAAATTTCCATTCCAGAGTGATTATTTTGAGAACTACATTTAAGTAACTTGACAGTATTTCGTATTTTTAAGTAGTCTTTTCATCTTCAGTATTTGACATATCATTTAATATTGTTTTAAATTTGTCAAAGTATATGGGTGCTCTAAGAAATCAGGAAGACTTTAAACAAGACCCTTGTTTGAAGGTGTGCCTTCGGATTCTTGATGCTTAGACACTGTTACTGAAGGACATCTTGGAATATAGCATTGCTCTCACAGAAAAACAGAAATGCAAGCTCCAGGCTTTGAGGACAAAACTGTAGTAGGATTTCTGCAATACAGCTCATAGAAATACCGTCTTAGAAACTTTCTGATACGGATCCCGTGCCTCAATATACCAGTTGTTAATCTTTTCTAGATGAGTCTCTTTTTGCAGGTAGGGTGACGATGGATGTCTCTTGTGCATCTAGCTAAAGCAGTTTAAGCAGTTACCAGTGCAATCACTGAGATTTTTCAACCTGTTCTAGGTTCCTAGTCCACCTCAGTGCCATGTAAAATTTCATGTGCTTAAGCCATATCTGAAAGTTATTTTAAACTGGTTGTTTTAATTTGCAATGAAATTATTTAAAAATAATTTATCATCAGTTTCAATGTTTTTCCTAGAGGGAAATAATGAGAATCTGTAGGTGCTCTAGCTAGATTTGCAAATGTCCATTTTTTTATCCATGAATAGCACAATCTTTCACATTACACTCATATTTTCATTATTTAATAAAATTATAATTAAATTCCCATAATGAGGTAGGGTTTCTGTCAGAGACAAGGCAGAAGTATGAATAGATAGGTCTGTAGGCAGGTATCCAGTCAAAGTACTACAGCAAGATCTAGAGTAGCCTGTGATTGAAAAAATTCTAGATCCTTTCTTTTATAAACTGACTTTAAGTTTCCAGCTTTCTCCCTCATAATTTGTTTTTAACTTGAATATGTTATGTGTAGTTTGTACTCTGAAATGCAGTTTTGTCCTGAAATGCAATTTTTAAAAAATTGCTTTTTGAAGAGTTATGATTTTTTTTTATTTAATCCGTGTTAATTTTAGTACACTGACAAGAAAAAAAAAATTCAATGTGTCAGCTCAAGCTTTTAAACCTGCATTTGGGATATTTCTTCTGAATGCTTTCATATATATCGTCAGTTGGAATGATATTTTTTACCACGTTAAGTCAGTAATTTCTCTGTAAATCTAAATAGTCAAGTGGATTCTGTCTCATTTATTTTAATTCTACTGTAGTTTTGAATATTATGAAATACTTCAGATTGATTTGGGTTGGAGGTTGCTTTAGTGTCATAGTGAAAGTAAAATTATAGTACTCATTTACAGATAGAAATAAATATGTCAGGAAAAAATGTCTTGTGTTCCATGAACTATCGGGGGTAGCCACAATTAAATATTTATTGGCTCTGAGTTTGTAACTCTGAAAACCATCCTTTCTCCACCTTGCTTTGTCAAGCAATTTTAACAATTGCTGTCCAAAGAATAAACTCTGCTGAATGATATTACTGGAAAAAAACAAGTGTCAAATAATGGCATAGCTGGCAACAACTCAGTCAAATAAAAACCAGTCTACATAGTATTAAGTCCTCTGTCTTAGTATTTTTAGAGCGTGAGTTCTGAAGAACAGATGTGGGTTTTTTGGAAGAGTATTTAGTTCTTCTAAATACTTTCTAATGTAAATCCGTTACTCAGAGGTCTAACCCCGAAGTGATGTGGTGTTTTTTACAGAGCAAGTCCTTCTAGATCAAAATGTGCAGACTCCTCCCCCAAGTCCTTTTTCAATACAAGCTTTCAGTAAGGGGACAAGCTGTAGTAATGGACAAGGGTTTGATTATGGCCTTGGAAATAACAAAGGTATGTTTTTAAACTCATATTTTTTAAAAGTTATGTTTTTCTTAACTTTGCTTATATTTTATTACTCATTTTCTTCTTTTTGAGGCACCACAGGCCCTCTCCAAAGCAGTAGTATAATGAATTGCAAAGTGTTAAAACTGCTTTTTTCGCTGCTTTACTTTCACTCAGTCTAAGTATTCTGTATGAAAAGGATCAACGAAGATTTGGAAGTTAGTTTTGGATTTCTGCAGTGGTAGGCACAAAACTGAAATGCTGAAATGAAAAATACATGTAAAACAAGATTAGAAAACTATTTGATTTAGAAAGCACATGTTTTTAAAAGTCCAGAAACATTTGTCATCTGTCTTGACAATTTTTAAGTGCCTTTAATGGGTTGACAAGATAAAACATGCCATTTAAAATTTGTTGTGAAATTAAAAAAAGAAGTTGTAAAACTGAGGTTACCTTTCAATCACATGGATACCAGTTACAACTGCTGGGAAATAAATAAAATCTAGTTTCTTTTACTGATACAAAATAATAGTTTCTTTTAATCATGGTTTATTTTTTTGGCAAGATCTGAACATATATGTAAAAGCCATCAAAATGAACTCAATCTACATGCCTTCTGTTCATTTCTTTGTTAGTTCTAGCAAATTTAATAATACAGAAGGGACTTTCCTTGAGGTTCTTGAGAAATATTCCTGAAACATGGAGCTCTAACTTTGTATTGTTACATTGCTATAGCCTATGCCACTATAAATAGGGGCCTAAGATGTGCTATGTGTTTTTTAGCACCAGCATATATTTCTTCATGGTATCTTAAATAAAATAACTTAAAACATACTTTAAAGGAGAGAAGATGAAGAAAATAATTATTCCTAAGTAGTCTAGGCTGTTAGTGTCACAACGTGAAATAGTTCTGTATCATTTCACAGTGGTTTACTGTGTAGAGAGTGATTCATACTTGTCTATGCATTGTTATAGGAAACCCTTTTTTTTGGACAAAGGCTGGATAAGTTAAAGCATTTTCCTTTTGTTTTATAGAGCCTTTTAAACCTTCTTTATCAGTTCATCCGTTCTCATTTCAGAGTAATGGTGGAATCACAAAAGTGGAATTATCTAAGATGTGAGGCAGTATTACAGCCTGTCTCTCAGTGTCAATTGTGTAATAGTGCAGAAATATTATCTGTTCTTTTCTCTGCAGAAATATATTAAGACACAATTTTTTTCTTCTGTGTTGTCCAAAGATAAAATCTTAGAGATGGATATGCTATGTTAACAGGCATCCTGATTTCTGAAGACATTGTGATTCTCTTTACTACATCTTAAGCAGTTTCAAAGGTGTTTCTTTGGGATAATACAGTTACAAAACATTTGGAAGCTACTCCTGGCATTGAATTCCATACTATTTTATATGCATTATTTTCTCAATCTACCCTCAAGCTGTAATGTTTAGAGTGAATGAAAAACTCAACTACATGACTTCATTCAGTCTGTGTACTGTATGTCCTTCTGAATTACCCAAGAGTGGAGAGTTGTTGGCAAATATATTGAAAGAATAATGGTCTTACTTTCCCAAAAATAAAATTCTTCAGCTGTACCATTACTTTATATGCAGTCTTTCTGTATTCTTAGGTCTAAGAAGCTCTGAGTTTTGTGAAAAATAAAAAATGGAAGGCAGAGGCACAATCTCTTAGGGGAATTTCCAAAGGAAGCACTTATTTTGGAAGGGCTTGTTTCTTAAAAGTACTTCTTTAGGAATGCCCTAGTTTTGATGAAAATTCAGTCCCATCCAAGAGTGTTTCAAAATGACTGATCAAATGTAAAGATCCCCAGAATAGGTGTGTAGTTCTATAGTAGGTAACAGAGTTTCCTACTGTAAAACCATTAATTTTAGGTTTACAGTATTACCTGCAAAAAAGAAGACTTGACTCCCACAAAGAATCTATTTGATTTAGCTATGCCTTCTCTCTTCCAGCTTTCTATGTTACAGGCAAGTTTTTAATATTCCTCATGATTGGCCCTACCCACCTCCATATTTGATTATTATAGGCAGATGATTTTCAACTTCTTCTCAGATATTCTTCCCTTTAAAATGATTACTCATTTTAGGAATTAGGCATGTTACATTTAAGAATGATAGTTTATCAGACATGTAAATCACAGAATGGCTGGGGTTGGAAAGGACCTTAGAGATCACCTAGGTCCAAACCCCCCTAGGCCAGGTTGTTCAATCACTTCTAGGTTTTTAAGGTAGGAATGATTGCTGCTGAAGTACAGATTCCAGTAGTTTTTAGGTATGCTGCTTCCAAAACAATGAAATAAAATTGATTAATTGATTCCTGCAGATGATTTTTTTAGAAGGGCATTCCAGCTGTTTTCTGGTATTTTTGTCTTCTTACTTTTTAACCCAAAATATCAAGAAAATAAATTCAACTTAGGAGTTCTTAGGTAATACTGGGTTTGATACATCTGCTGGTCTTTCTCCAATTCCTTAAAAAGATAATGGATAATAATCCGAAAATGTTGTAAATTCTGTGTTAGCTGCTAAAATTCTTTACTAGGTTTTCTACAATGCTGTCAAAATCATAGGAATTTGCAGAATAAAGTGACATTGTTAGGATTTGTCTGGTGATGGTTCAAATCAAAAATTTGAGAGAATCTCAGGTGTCTCCTACCTCATATTACTAAGTATACTTCAAGTTACAACATGGTGTGGCCTTCTTACTGAGGCGTCATGTATTTCTAATGCTTACATAGAGATCTTTGAAAATTGGCATTCAGAAATTAGAACTCTTTATTTCAACATGCTAGTTTGTTGAAGGCCTTCATTTGCCTCACAGCAAATGTAGGTAATTCTTCAGAAAACCAGTTCTAGTTCTTAAGTGGTACTTTTTAAAAGGATTTTTTAAATTACCTTTAATCTGACCTCGAAAAACAGCGTAACAGAATAGTTTTAAAAATATTTGCAAAAATGAGCAAATATTTACCAAAGCATTGGCACAGAAATACATTTGCCAAAGCCTAATTACATGTTAGCTTTCCCTTCTCATCAGTTTTTCTAATGTTTTTTCTGCATGTACTGTTGCATGTGTGTATTACTGTAAATGCTAGGGATTTCTTTTTTTTTCTTTGGCTGCTCTTCATTTTTTAGCAAGGCAAATATAAATCTCTATTTTGAAATGTTTAAAATAATTGCAGTAAAATATCCATGAGCCTTAAAAACCAGTAATTTTATTGCCATGCATGGAGTGAAATTTTTATGTTTAGCCACAACCAGAGTTGTATGTGGCTAAATGAGATGTATGACCTTTCTCTATTATCATCATTTAAACTTTGAGTACCATTTTACTCTGCCTTTCTGGAGAATGACAGGTAACAGGTTGTAGTTTTGACTGTTTTGCCCACTACAGGTGACCAACTGAGTGCCATACTGAATTCCATTCAGTCACGGCCAAATCTCCCAGCTCCTTCCATCTTTGATCAAGCTGCAAAACCTCCCTCTTCCCTTGTCCACAGTCCATTTGTGTTCGGACAGCCCCTTTCCTTCCAGCAGCCTCAGCCACAGCTTCAGAGTAAGTTTGTCAGCCTTACCTGCCTCATCAGTCCGTTTCTGCAGCTTTGACATTGCTGTTCTCAGTTGCTTACCAGCTACTAATCATCCCACAGTACACCTTTCTGGTTTTGTTTTTTTAAGTTTTTCATGGTTCAGAAGCATGTGAGGTAATGCTCCCAAAGAAGTATACTTGTTCAACTTTAATTTCTATATTGACAATATTTTGGGTTTGTATGTGTTCTTCACTGTAGACAAGTCATGAAAGTGCATTTTTCAATATTTTATGCAAGTCTGGTTATAAATAAGGTAAATATTTCATATAGTACAAAATGTTGATAATTCTTCTAACATCAAAAATGCATTGCAGTAAGTACATAGGTATTAACTTCCCTTACTTCCTAAATTTCTATTTTTGTCATTGATCCTAACTTTAGGGATGTAGCTGGACAGTGGGAATAACTTGACACTACTCATAAGAAATGTTTTGTTAGTTTTCTGTGGGATGCTCATAGGATTGGCATGGTAATGAAAGTTGGCTTGTTGAGGTGAATACCAGCTAACCTGATTACTGATGGGAGGACAGGAAACTGTTTTCATTAACGAAAACTAAAAGCTCAGCATTCAGGATGGATAGCTGATACTGCACTAAATTCTCTCTTATGTGAAGAACAGTTACAGCACAGGTCACAGGAATACTCCTTTATGCCTGTCTCCCACAAACTGTCTCTCTGGCCTGCATCAGCTCTTTCTTGTTGACCCTGTCAGTCAGTTCAGTGTCTGTGTATATGCAGTCCTGCATCTCTCCAGCTCAGCTTATTGAACTGACAGTGAAGTCCTTCATGTGAGAACTAGATTAAGATTTCTAATTTACGTTTGTGAGGATTGTCAGAAATATTTTGACTGCCATCTTCTGTAGTTCTGCTGGACTTACACTGATGTCCTGAAAGCAGAATATTCCAAAGGCTACTCAGATAAAACAGCTGACTGCCAGTGGCATCAGCACACCCTCATTGAGAATTTGTCAAATATTTATTCTTTCCCATCACTTTTAGGTTTTTTTTCTGTTGTTCAGAGAGGTAAAATCAGTTACTCGGCTTTGCATCAAAAATAACCCTAATTGTCTTATTTCAAATTTCACATTATTTGTCCTTTAGCATTTAGACCTATATCGTATGAAAACAAAAGCATCATTTTTGACTGCCCAACAAGATCTTGCTCAATGGATTTTTCTGCCCAAGATGTGTAGATAAACTGTATTCAGTAAGGTACATCCATGTTTTGTGTTTTAATAAGGATCCAATTCAAATGGAAGCCTTTTTTTTTTTGTCAGGTGGGGGGGAGCATTGGTGGTCTACCAAATAAAAAAAAATATGAAACTGGAAAATTTTTTTGAATTTGTGTCTGATTTGGGATCTTAGCTTAGTACAAGGTCTCAACCAATTTGGTGATTTGCCCTTCCAGAAGGGAAAAAATTGTCAGCCTGAACTGGTGTACTGATCACTGACTGTGATTTGATACAAAGACTTTTTTTTTTAACAGTTTATTATCCAGTGTCAGGTTTGATGCAGATAATGTAAATTATTCATAAAGGATAGAAATATTAACATTTTTGTTTTCACAAAATTTAAGAATAATATGGGAGATTTCTTCTTTAAATTTCCTTAGACTTTTGCAAACCTGTTCATCCTCCGTTTGCAAGTTCATTTAAATTCAGCATATAGTCAGGGATGCCTGTAAGACTATATCAACATACTTGTTCATTTAATAGTTTTATGCAGTTATATTAGAACTGTAACAGAAACTCATTTTAAGTATGCCATTTTAATTAGTTACTTCTAAATCACTTTATAGCCTCCTGTTGCCAAACATGTAATTAAAAGTCAAATCCACTAAACAACATAGCTTAAGAGTCCATATCAAGTCAATTGAGTTTTTGCCCTAGGCATGCTTAGTTTTAGTTTCCAATTATGTGCTCCATCCTTAAGTGCTTCCTGCAGTAAAGTTAGATATTAAAATGAATGTTTGTGGTCAATATACTGTTTTATTAAATGGACAAATGATAGTCAAATAGTTGAAAGAAGTTTTGCCAGCCTAGATTTCCCTGTCTGCAGATGTTATATTCTAAATTTACGTTTGGATTGCAAGTCAGCCTAAATAGTTCAGTCTACTGTTTACATTTTCTGTTCTTACTCAGATATCTCTACCCTTGGGGAGAAATTTGGTTTGGCATAATTCTCAGGAAAGCAAGGATCCTGCTGAGTACCCTCTAGAATTATTTCCTTAATTTAGATTTTTATAATAGGAAGATAAATCTTGATCTGATATAAACATACTTTGTGCTGATGACAGATTATAGTTTTCCTTAGAAGTGTTTGTAGGTAGCTGGTTTTTCATGAGATTTTTCTGTCCTTGAGATTTGGTTTGCAAATTCACTTAAGAAAGAAAGAAGCGACTTGTCACAACCTTTTATCCTTTAACAAGGTGTCTGGTTATTTTATTTCAGAAATACTACAGTTTAGGACAGTCACCTCCTGAGATATGATGCTTGAAGAAAGTGTCTCTGTTACTCCTTTCACATCATAAATGAGTTACAACAGCACTCTGTTATATGAAAGAATTTTTTGCAGAAGGGATATTAGAAAAAACAAAAGAGAAACTCTGTTACTCAGTTTTGTGTCACTTGCTAGAACTCTGTGAAGGGCTGATTGTTCTGTCCTGCTTAATTCCTTTGCTAATTTTCAGACATAGTTATACAAAAGATTGTTTTCTTTTTCATGGGGACAGACAAAATTAAGGTACTCTTGCCATTTATTTTAATTCTTTGTTAGTCTTGTGTGCAACTAAAAGTTCAGAAAAAGTAGGAGAGCTGGCAAAACCTACCTTGGAGTACAGGAACATCTGTATTGACTTGGAGCCTTAGCAAGATTTTTTTTCCAATAAGATCACAAGTTTATGTATGTTTCTTCCTTGGACATTTGACCAAAACAGGCTGTAAGTGCTGCAGCCTGCTTATGGTTGCTTCTGAGAAGCTTGTAAGATCATCAGTAACAGATTTGCTTGTGACTGCAAACTCCCATACCCACAAGATTATTACTGGTTGCTTGATTTATTTGTCAATGAACTTTGTTAAAAGCATAGAAGACTCAAATTTCTGTTTGAGTTCTGAGTGTAGGGGAAGTGTGGAAGCCTAGAGGGTCATGGAAGATCTTGTTTCTCAACCTTCAGCAATATGTGCTAGGTCATAAATCTCCTTACATATGGTAAGTGTGGATAACAGGATCTTGGCATGTTGTCCAGCATCAGTTACCAAAATTTGATGATTGGCTGTTAAGCTTCTGAAGTTAAGGAGGGAAGTGTGAGACTTTGCAGTCACCAGTTAGACCTTTACACCATGTTTCCTCACCTGAGTTGATACTTCAAATGAGGAATGGATTTCTGGGCTAAAAAGCTTTGAACCTCCATGACTTACAATATGTTAACCTTCCTCCAATGCAGCTCTGGTAGCTTGCTTCAGGTACTGCTTCCTGGTCCAGGCAGAAGCTGCAGTGCTGAGCTGCTGTTCAATACAGTGTCCTGTCAGGCTGCTTCCTTTCCAGTCCATGCTGCAGAGCTGCAGTCCAACCATCCATCCTCAGCTCTTGCCATTCTTGTCAGGAGTTCCTTGATACATCCTTTCAGTATTGTGCAGTTTCTTTTTGGTTTTGTTCCTTTCCCATCTAGGTGCTGGTGAAATTGCATTTAGAACCACAGTGCTTCTCTCTGCATTTTCTAAAACTGTAGAGGGGGCACAAAAGACCAGCACACATATGGAGCACATAAGATGTGCTTCTTAGCAGTGTTTGTAATAAATTGAAGGGAGAGAATCTTCTCAACCAGGCATCGTGATCTCTTCTGTGTGTGATTTAATCATCAGTTAAACCAGTGACAACTGGTCTAATTGTTTTTTTAGATGCTGAATATTGCCAAGGCATCATTCCTGAAAATTTGAGCTAAATTAAATGGTGTCATAACCTAGGCTTTTCAGGTTCTCTAGGCAAGGGTACATATGAAACATACATTTGGCCAGGTCAGTCCAAAACCATCCTCGGAAGGCTGGTATGGTAAAGGTTGGAGGAAGAGTATAAATTGTGTCAGGTGTTTTTTAAGAACTAATTTCCTCATATCATATCTTCAAAAGTTGTAGTTGCAAATTAGAAGAGCATAGAATTGTTTTTTTAATCTACCTTTCCAGCACAGGAGCTGGAAAGGTAGATAAAAAAACTTCTTTCAGTTAATAGACTTAGGTGGCTCAAGTGTTAGTGTTCCAAACCCCACCACTGGTATAAAATATTGCTAATATTTTTGTCATTATACCATATTTCAGCTTTTGCTTTAAATCATTCACTCGTACCCCTACTTTAACCATACTAAATAAATTTTTCTTTTTTAATATTCAAGCTTTTTTTTTACTTCAGTGCATTCTTTTATTCATGGAAAAATAATTTCTAAACAAGTCCTAGTCCCGCTGTTAGTATGACATTTGGCATTTTCAGGAGGTGAAGAAGGCTATGTTGATTGCGCTGCTTGAGGAAATTCAGCTAACAGCTGTATCGTAGTTTCCATGTCAGTAAAAGTGAGTGAAAAAAGAATACATTGTTTTTAAGAGGTATCCATTCCTTAGGCATCACAGCAAAGGCAGGTCAGTGCTTTCCTTCATCATGATGCAGAAAAGCAGTGGCATTTCAGAAGGAACTTGAACTTAACTCCATTTTCCAGTGACATTTTACCTGATTGTTACAGAGTTTGTTTAAAGGAGACTCAGATGAACCAGTTAGTGGTATGTCTTGCTTCCTAGGTTTCCTCAGAGGAAGTAGGCACAGCTGTTAAAATATTGTGTCCTGCCATAGAAATTGAATTGCCTCTCATGTCTCCATATTGGGTAGCTTTTCAAGCTGGTGTTATTTCCATGTTGAAGGAAAGAGCATGACTAAAGGCACACTGTCACATTTGAATGGCTCATGAGACAGCCTTGCCTGCCTTGTATTTCAGGTCTTTGTAGTCCTTGAGGATGTTTCAGGAAGAGGAAGTCCTGATCAAAATGTTGGTCCCTGAGGCTTTCCAGTTATCCTGGATATACATAGATTGTCATACTGTTGGACCCACCGTCTCCTTGAAACGATTTAATAGTAGTAATACATCATTCAACAATAGATTACAATATTATAAAATATTAGTGTTCTCAGAGACAGAGTGAAAGAATGAAGTATAAATGTACATTCATGAAAGTGGATTTTGTAAAGATTTTCCTTTAATTATTTGTAGAGTGGGATGCTAGTGTATCAAATTGACATTTTTAGGTTTGCTGCTACTGATGTTTTGTGCTTCTAGTGTTTGCCTGCCTTTTACCTTTAAAAATTGAGTGACATCCTGTTGCTCAGAAGCTATATAGCTGTTAGTGGATCTCTCCAAATCATTTGTAGGTAAAAGTGGTGTTAAATCTGTGTTAATACAGTGTTGAGAAATTAAGGATTAATTTCTTTTTTAAAGAATGAAATTCTTACTTCAAATGAATGAACACCTTCTCATTGTAGAGTTTCTAGAGCCATAGCTCATTGCATGTGCAAGTATTGCAATAAGGTATTGCAAGCCTGCCTAAGATAGCAGGCTTGGTAAGTTGATGTGTGGAAGTTAGTAAATGTATTACCAGAACAAAAACATGTCTTAAACAGTGTAGGAATTGAAATAATTTATTTTCAATACGACTGCCTTACTCCGTTTGTACAAAAAGGTGTATCTAAAACAGTATCTTCTAACATACACATTCTCTTTACAATTATTACTTCAGTAAGAATTTTACTTTTTTTTTTTTTCAAATGAAGTAATAGGACTTAAAATTAAAACCAGAAAAAATAACAAAATTGAATTATAGACTGAAATGAGAAGTCCCTGTTATTTCTCTCTAAGATTCATTTTTCTAGAATTGTACTTCTAACAGATTTGGTGTCAGTAGACTTTACTGAAATTATCTTGGATTACATCAGAATTTTTCTTAAACCAAAATTATTTTTAAGAGCTGATACAAGGGTTTTTTTCATCTATGTACTGTTTGGTAGACATTCATCTACTGCTAGTTATGTTTCTTGTGTTGAGGAACTCCACGTTACATAAGTGAAGTTTTTCAAAACATTACATTATTGAGATGCAGTCACTTTTGAAAACAGAGTTTTGGTGTGTTTAATATATTTTTTTTCATTCCAATGATTAACAATACTCCAAAACTAAATTAGATGTTCTCTAATTTTCACTAAAGAATGTGTAAATTGATCATCTGGAAGGCCATATTGAAGTTCTAAATAATTAATTTCTGAATTTACAGATTAAATGTTAACATCTCAAACCCAGGTTCAGTTCAAAACTAGACACTGCTGGTTTTTCTAATAAACCATAAATGTCATCGGCTAGCCCCCATATATTACATTTTTAGACCCTAGAAACTGAGATTGAAATCGCAGTGTTTTTAGATCAAGGAAGCTGATCTACTACATTCTACTACAAACTACTGTCTGTCATTTAAAACTAATGTAGGAATCTAAACACTCAATTCAGAATACATAACAAGGAAGATGCATATCATATGAAATGCTTGTTTTTATCTTTGCTGCTTTTGCATTGAATCTGTGCTGCTTCTGTGCAACTGTTTTCCACTGTAGAAACTCCATCCTGCTGCCTTGCTTCTCGTGAGCGTATTTACAAAACTAGTGATGTAGCTGGGCCTGCCTCTGCTATTTCATCTCTCTCTCACAAACTGAAGGGTGGGTATGCATGCCAACATAGCAAGGTTATTCCGATTTTTTACCTGCAAAATGTTTTGGGTTTGTTTTTCTTTCTCCTTCCATTCATTTTCATTTCATTCATGTAATAAAATAATGTTTTGAAAGCGAATGTTCAAGTTTGGTATTTGTTGGGAGCTCATCTGATATAATCGTTGTGTTGCCTTCCTGAGTTGCAGCAACTTCATGATACACAATCTAGCTGTCTCTGCTTTGTAAAATGGAAAGTGACTGTTAGTCTAATTACAGCTGTTTTCAAACAATAGACAAAAGAAGTATATAAGAAGAAACAGGAAATGAAATCTGGTGGGTTTTTTTCGTACACACAGAGTAGCTTGCTGTTTTATGCAGTTTTTTCTTTTTGTGCTGGTACTCTTGACTGCTGCTTAGGATTATTTATCTCTATATGTGCAAATCCAAACCTTTTTTTTTTTAAAAAAAAACAAGATACTTTTGTTGTTGGAAGCCATTGTTAGGCTATACCTTTCATAAGCAGTTTTATTCTGGAATGTTTTCCTCATTAGTATTTGCTAATCATGCATGTACTTTAAATTTGATACTTTGCTGAATGGCTTGAAGTGTTATATGTCCTCTAAAATGATTGTCATATTTTCACTTTTTTTTTCCTCTTTTATGAGGCATTTATGAGGTAAAACTTTCAATCTAAAATATTTTCTCATCTGGCAGACTGGGAAAAATGTGTATAAAAGTACTTCCAATTTGCATTTCAGAATTTATCACAAAATAAGCATCTCAAAATACAACAGTAAAACTGGTGAATAACTAAGCTGTAGCAGTTGAAATGCTTGGACTGATATTTCCATATTTTAGCAAGAATAGTCATTTTATAAACCACAATGTACCATGTATTTCTTGCCTTCCTATTCCACCTTCCCCCTTCCAAGTGAAAAACAGTTATGGAACTTGTAAAAATAAGACAGATTAGACTCTCAAAATTGATTAGGATGATAAATACTTGCGATATTCTCATTATATTATATTGCTTACATTTGTTGTATTATTCTTGAATATAGACACAATATTTCTTCTCTGCTTAGAAAAGTGTGAACTTCTGCCATGTCTTGGGAAGGCAGAAAAAGATTCTAACTTTCAGGCTTGTTAAATATTCCAATATCATTCATTACCTTCACTTTTTTCCTGTTGTTAATTTTATTGTAAGGTATTTAAATATGGAAATAACAAATAAATAATAATTTTTTGTAACCTGAGGAAGCATCTTGGTTGCTAAATTTTGCTCAAAAATTTTCTAAATTTTTCTTGCTTGTTTTTTATATTAAGAGAGATAATAGTAGGAAAAAATTGCATCTATATATTTTCTAGGATAGAGGTAAGGGTTGATGGTTGAGAACTGCATGAAGTTGCTTCAGATCCCATAATGCATAAGAAAGTAGATACTGATTTCACATCTTCTAATACTGAAAGTACTAGATAAAAGGTGACTGTCTACCCTGTTCCCCGTAGAAATCAGGGCTTAAATTTGCAAATACTCTCTGATTGACTGAAAATTTATTTTTTAACAAATAGTTGCTTTCTCAAAAATATACTCAGACAAATGCAAATAACCTTTTAATATCTAGAAAAGTAAAATATCCCTAAGTACTGTGTCCTAATTCTGCAGGCTTACTAGGGAAACACTTCTTGTGTTTGATAATGAAAACCCATTCAAATCAAAATGATTTAACTCTGCATTCAAGATTTTGCAGTAAGGATTTATGGAGAGACAGCTGTATTAACTGCTGCATTACTTGCCAGTAATTTCCATACTGCTTGGATTAATTTTCAAAATACAATTCTACAAGAGGGACTTGATTCACAGAGGTATCAGAAGCAAAT
The DNA here is from genome assembly GCA_013399945.1 of Ploceus nigricollis. NCBI lineage: Eukaryota > Metazoa > Chordata > Aves > Passeriformes > Ploceidae > Ploceus > Ploceus nigricollis. Next base: position 253,319 of record VXBC01003479.1, on the reverse strand, counting down.
TGCCTGAATGAGCTGCTTTTTGCATATACTTGTTTTGTATGTACTTGTACTCATAAGACTGTAGTTCTTATAGTTCTTATAGTCTTACAGTTCTGTAGATTAATATATGTACAAAGTCAGTGTGCATAGGAACAATAAATTAGTGCATCAAAGTAGGAAGACATGGTTGACCAGAGTTGGCCATTTAACTTAGTGGTTGAAAAAAGTGGGTCTGTTGTCTTAGAGGGGGGTTTAAGTGTTTTGGTAGCAGAACATGGGATAGATTTTGGACTTAAAAAAGTAGATTCCATAGATCATCCATTTGAGTCATTTTGAGCATATTTTCAAGACTCTTGCCCAATTTGCCTTACTAATAGTGTTTACTTCCTACAATTCCTGGCTTTTGAGCATTGAAGAAAATAAATCTGGCAATACATTTGATCTCTGTGCAAGCCTCCTGTTGCAGTCAGCCTGTCACACATTGAGATAATAGATAAATAGTCCCCGGTTTCTGTTGCAACTGTGGTAAATTTAGTTAACTCCTGGAATTTCACCTAAGGATGTAAATTCTGCTTCCTTTACTAGTGTTTTGTAGAAAGAGTGCACTGTGCCTTTTGATACCTCCGTAGTAGTGTTTTCTCTGTCAAAACTTCCTAACACTTGTTTCTGTGTATCTTTGGGAAAAGAAATGTATCAAAAGTATTCTAGAGGAAAAAGATCCGTTCATGTTTCCTTTCATTTTGATGTGAACAGAAGCATGTGTTGGATACTTAATCTTGTGTTCAGGTCTTCAGTCTTTGTTTTGTACTGTTAAGGGTGTCACTGTCAACATGTAACAATTCAATTATGAAATATTATACAGGTGACCGAATGAATTTCACAGGAGCTGCTAGACCGATTTCTCCAGCAGGAAAATCAGACATGGCATCAAAGCACAGAGCTGACTGCAGGTCACCCAAGCTTGATGTGCGAATGAACAGAGCTGCTGCTGAGCAGAAGAAACCCAGAAATACTGATGGCTTATCAGCCAGTGAGTGCCTGATGCTGAAATCAGATGCTGCAAAGTTGCGCTCAGACTCACACAGCAGGTCTTTGTCGCCAAATCATAACACTTTGCAAACACTAAAGACTGATGGAAGAACAACTCCTGGTCTGAGAGCTGAATCTCCCGGGCCAGGAACCCGGTCGTCTTCTCCAAAGACAAAGACACTTACAGGCGTTAGATCTGGTGCTAGTTCTCCACGATCCTCGTCACCCAATGACAAAACTCTACCTCAGAAAGCTTCATCCCCTGTAAAAACAAAGCTTGATCCTCCTCGAGAACGCTCCAAATCAGATTCTTACACGTTAGATCCAGACACCCTTCGCAAAAAGAAAGTGCCGCTAACAGAACCCTTAAGGGGGAGATCCACTTCACCCAAACCAAAAATTACTGCAAAAGATGGAAAACCTGCACCCGAAACTGAAAATAGAGCTCCTTCTCCTCATGTTGTACAAGAAAATCTTCACAGTGAGGTAGTTGAAGTCTGTACTTCGAGTACTTTAAAGACTGACAGCATTACAGATACCACCTGTGAAGACAACACCGAATTCAGAAGTCTGGACGATGGTTCCAATAAAGTTCATTTCAGCATTGGAAAAGCACCACTGAAGGATGAGCAAGACATGAGAGCATCTCCGAAAGTGAGCCGTAAATGTGCTGGCAGGCACACAAGACCCAAAAAGGAAAAATCCAACTTCCTTTTCAAAGGAGATGGATCAAAGCCCATAGAGCCTGCCAAGCAAGCAATGTCACCTTCTGTTGCAGAATGTGCTCGAGCCGTATTTGCTGCATTTCTTTGGCATGAAGGAATAGTTCATGATGCCATGGCATGCTCATCTTTTTTGAAGTTTAATCCAGAACTGTCCAAAGAGCATGCACCCATACGAAGCAGTCTTACTCAACAACCTGCAGAGGAAAAAGAAACCAAGTTGAAAAATAGACATTCCTTGGAAATATCATCTGCTCTTAACATGTTCAACATCTCACCTCATGGACCAGATATATCTAAAATGGGTAGCATCAATAAAAACAAAGTCCTCTCAATGTTAAAAGAACCACCTCTGCATGAAAAGTGTGAGGATGGAAAAAGTGAAACTACCTCCTTTGAAACATCCAGTCATCACACAATGAAATCCAAGTCTCCTCTTCCCTTAACACTGCAGCACTTAGTGGCTTTCTGGGAAGATATTTCATTAGCAACTATTAAAGCAGCTTCCCAAAACATGATTTTTCCAAGTCCTGGTTCTTGTGCAGTGTTAAAGAAGAAGGAAAGTGACAAAGATAACAAGAAAGCCAAAAAGGAGAAAAAGAAAAAAGAAAAGGTTGAGGCTAGGCCAAGAGGAAATCTTTTTGGTGAGATGGCCCAGCTTGCAGTGGGAGGACCTGAAAAAGATACCATCTGTGAGTTGTGTGGAGAGTCCCACCCATATCCAGTGACTTACCACATGAGACAAGCTCATCCAGGTAAGACTGCATATTTTTAATTTCCATGTCCATCCATAAAGTATATTTCACACACATGCATTGGTCTTAGTTGCTGTTACGAAAATGTCGGGCTATGCTTTCTATTATATACACTAAATTAAAAGTTACACTTGCATACAGATCAGTTGCACATCTTTTTGTATAATTTTAAGTAGTTAGGCATCTAAAGTTTCTAAGTTGTTTGAAACAAAGTCAAAATAATGCTCTGACTTTGCAGTAGCACTTCAGAAACATGCCATGTTTTACATGTTAGGATTTGAAACTGTGCTGAGAAAATTGAAAATAAAAAATGAGATTGGTCAGAGTTTCTACACTGACAGAAGTTTTCTGTTACTGTTCTACTGTCAAGAGTAGGAAACTTCTGTCTGCTGCGTCAGTACCGGGTATCAGTTACTTAATATTTTTGGTGTACTTGTTGGTCTGTACTTCATTAGCTCTGTGTGTGGGAAGTTAAAGCCCTGAATCTTTCTGAGAAACTCTAATCAGCAAAAGAATACCCTCTATTCCCTCTTAAGCTTTGTTAAATAGGAGGCGAGATTTTTGTGTTTGTTAAATTACAGATATTGTTGGCTAACTTATAATACTGACCTTAACTGTAACTTAGCATGAACAGCTGCCTATTCAGACAGCTTCGGACAAGTTCTTTATAAAACTTGAAAACTACATTTGTAGTGCATTTGTATTCTTTAGACACTGATGGGACACATGGACAAGAATGGACAAGAACCTTGTTTTGTAACCAATTCACACATACAGAAAACTAGAAAATCAGGCCAGGAAAAGACAAACATCTCCCTTTCTCCCCTCTTCATCTCTCTTTTACAGCAATGAATAATAGAATAAGAATCCTACTTTTGAAATCAGTTGTTCTCACCTTTCCCCCATGTAGGTTGTGGCCGCTATGCAGGTGGCCAAGGTTACAACAGCATTGGACACTTCTGTGGAGGATGGGCTGGGAATTGTGGCGATGGTGGCATTGGAGGGAGCACGTGGTATTTGGTGTGCGATCGATGCAGAGAAAAGTATCTCCGTGAAAAGCAAGCAGCAGCAAGAGAGAAGGTATTTTCAGCTCATATGTTTAACTTTCTATCTGCTTAATAGTGCTGCAGTGTTCACAACTTGAAAAGAGGGGCTAGTTTAAGAAATCTGGAATTTCATAATTCGGGAATATCGTCTTATCCTCATTGTTAGGTTTAAGATAATGAAATAGAAACTTCACTGGCTTCTGACAGGATTTCTTCCCTTCAGATGATAGTGCTCTCAAATTTGTAAAGTAATTTTATTTTTTATCCCAGTATAACCACAGGATTGAATGTAATAATTTTGTTAAATATCTGTCAGTTTATTTAATTTTGAATGGTTTATTTGTTTGCTAAAATGAGTGCTGTTTTAACTTCATGTTTATGGTTTCTTTAATGATCCTAATAATCCAGATCTTTGCATACAAGATGCCACTAGAGTAGTTTTTAATGGGAATAGTACAAAAGGTGTTTTTCTTGTACTAGTCTTCAATTGCAAAATCTTGCTCAAAGTATGCAAATGTGTTGATGTTAATGATGCTAATTTAACTTTATTTTTTAAACTAAACTTTTTGAAAATTTTTGCACACAAAAGTAATCCTGAGGCAAATGTCAAAACTATCAGCTGTTCGTTAAATATTTGCAGAGGTAGGAAAGAATAGAAATATGTTTTGTCATAGAAGGTATTTTGCAACAGGTAGAATTAAGCAGCTGTATTATGAGCTAGGTTGTCAGGTTTTCCTGTGGTGGATTTAATTATGCCTTATTTAAATCTATCTAGATTAAACAATCTAGGAGAAAACCAATGCAAGTTAAGACACCTCGTGCCTTGCCAACTATGGAAGCTCATCAAGTGATTAAAGCCAATGCACTGTATTTACTGTCGCTGAGTAGTGCTGCTGAGCCCAGTATCCTCTGCTATAACCCTGCAAAAGCATTCCAATCTCAACTTCCCAGTCTCAAAGAAGGAATTTCTGAAGACTTTCCCATTAAGATGCCATGTCTCTATCTACAGACATTAGCAAGGTAATTAAAGGACATATGTGAATACTGATTTTAACACTCATCTGTGTAGAGTATTGGATAAAAATGCATGTGGAAACTAAACTAAAGCTTACATAGAAAAAGACATATTTTCCTAATTCTTAATTATGTTTTTTTCTTCTGTTTTGATCCATGATCTTGTTCAGTCTTTTAGATTGTATTTTCTCCTAGAGTAGTATGCCCTAAGTAGCTTTCAGATGCTAAATATTTTATAACAGTTCCATTTCTGACAAAAGAATTCAGAATTTCCCAAAGAGTTTAACTTAGTGTGTTAGTAGCAGACATATGTGCTACTTTTTTCTCTTCACAGTTAAAAATAGTAAAAAGGAAACCAGAAGACTTGTGCTTTCTTGGTAATTCTAAGTAAATTTCACTGTAGTGTCTCATGTATGTTGGGTAGACTTTTGGACCTAAAATACATTCTGGAAATACCTGATGAAAATACTAAAAGATAGAAAAGGGTAATCCCCACTACCTGTTGGTTGAGAATGCCTCTGTATCTTCCATGAACACTTCAAAGTCACAACCAGCTTAAAAGCATTAATAGGTGAAGAGTATGTGAATGGCACTGGCTGACAAAGTGTGTATGTATATATGTGTGTTTCAGCAAGTTTTAGTCTTTAATCCTGATTTTAAAATCTCATTTGGTGTAGGCATCATCATGAAAATTTTGTTGGGTACCAGGATGACAACCTGTTCCAGGATGAGATGAGATACTTGCGTTCAACTTCAGTACCTGCACCGTACATCTCCGTTACTCCTGACGCAAGCCCGAATGTCTTCGAAGAGCCAGAGAGTAACATGAAATCTATGCCCCCAAGGTACTTCCTTGTAATTCTAGGTACTACATACAAATGTTAAAGCAGTAGCATAACACCAATTAAAAAGAAAAAAAAAAAAAGAAAACATTGCTGCAGTTAAGTAACTAAAGTATCAGATCAGTTTCTGAAGTGGCAGCATAAAAGCCAATGCATATGAAGCTGTAGTTAGGAAATAGTCAGTGAATCATAGCATATGAGGTATATTTTCAACTGTTAGCAGTGAAATATGTTTGAATATGTAAATATGCAAGGAATATACAAATTGGAACTGAAACTTTTTACTGTACTTCAATTACTTCTCTCTAGAAAGATAGTGGGTTTACAACCCAAATACAAAAAAAATTTGTTCAGTTGATAAGGACTCTTAGCATACAGGGAAATTTATCCATAGCCTCTACTTCAGGTCTGCCTATTTCCCCACAGAGAAAAATTCTCAAGAATCTACAGAACTGAAGTAGGGTTGTAAAGATCAGTAACTTAAAGGACTGTAACTGTTGCAAACTCTTTGAAAATGTTGCAGGTTTTTTTGACTCTGTATCTGTTCTGTATCACAACTGATTGAGTGCAGCTAAATGGGCTTTTTGAAAGGAAGTAGCTGTTGTTCTCCTTTCAGGATTTCATTCTGAAGGGAAGTTTGAACAGAAGGAAATTTCATTACCTTAGACTTTTCAAAGCAGATGTTCCTGCTTTGTTCTGTGGGACATGTCACCAAAGAAATGACAATGCTGTCTAGGACCAAGAGTGCTAGATGGTTTCTGTCAGCTTAAGCCACTTTCTTGTCATGTTATGTTTACTGTGATTTAATTCAAGCAGGCATAAAAATTTTTGTTTCACCAGGGAAAAAATGGCTCTTATTATTAATAGGTGCTCAGTGTTTTCAGATGTCAGTGATTCCTCATGTTATAGTGAGGATGTAATGCACAGAAAATTTGCTTTTAATCTGTTTTTATTTCAATTTGTTGTATTTCATACTGACTGCACAAAGAGTTTATTGGAATACTACAATCTATAATGTAGTCTTTTCAGAAATAGAACTTTTCTAACAAAACTCCTTAAGAGTGCATCGTATTGGTATATTCCTTTATTAAAACTGTGGACACCATGGTCTCCTGAGGCCTATAGGGACAGCATAAGCTGGGAGTCCTTCTGCAGACTGTAAGAAGTCCACTGAAGGTAAGGAGTAAAACATGTCAGAGGTATAGCCGTAGCAATTCAAATTTGACTTTAAGGCTAATGATGTTAGAAACTATTACTTCACATAAAGTTCTAAATTTCAGTTGGCTTGCGTACTAAAAATTCACTTCATAGATGTTTTCACATGCATTCTCAGGAGAAGTTTGGTCTGAAACTTCAAATTAGGCATGATCTGAATGTTTGTATTTCTGTAAAAGAAATACCTAAATTCTTGGAACTCATCATGTTCATCATTACATTTGTTTATAAAGCACTTGCATGCTTTTTCACCATGTGTAATTCTAATATGTGCTCCTTCTTTTCCAGCATTTAAACAGTTCTTAGGTACATAAGACAAAGTTTCATGCAGTAGTAACATTGTGATTATGAAATGCATGTATTCTTATTAATTATTGGTTTATAGTTCAGATACACTCTGTATATTTGTTAATGGGTGTATTACTTCACTGATTTCTTCGTAGTTTGGAAACCAGTCCAATCACAGATACAGATCTCGCAAAGCGCACAGTCTTTCAAAGATCATACTCAGTTGTTGCATCAGAATATGACAAACAGCACTCAATTTTGCCAGCACGTGTAAAAGCAATCCCCAGGAGACGAGTCAACAGTGGAGATGCGGGTAAGAGCACAGGCATCAGGAGCAGGGAAAAATGATTCAAGGATTCACAATTCTTCTTGGAAACTGTAGACAAATATATTTTTTATAAATACTTGTAGTGACTTTTTAGTTATAAAACAAAATAATAGTAAACATTAGGTGTTTGGTAATCGGCACAGAATTAGCCTAAAATTGGATTAGGATTTACTGTAATTCTAAAATTTGTGGTGAATCTTCTGTGCCTGATTTAAAAGTGAAGGTGATGTTTTCTTTCTCAGTTGAAGCATCATTTTTCCATATTGCTTTTTTAATGTGGTTTTCTCTCAGAAAAAAAATCAGTTATAAAAGTGCTTTATTGCTTTTCATTTTTACTGTGGCTATAAAATTGAAATGCACAAGGAATCTAATGTATGCATATTTTTATGCTTTTGAATAGAAGTGGGGTCCTCTCTCCTGAGACATCCATCTCCTGAACTTTCTCGGTTAATCTCCGCCCACAGCTCTCTTTCCAAAGGAGAGAGAAATTTCCAGTGGCCAGTATTGGCATTTGTAATCCAGCATCATGATCTGGAAGGACTTGAAATAGCGATGAAACAAGCCTTACGGAAATCTGCTTGCAGAGTCTTTGCCATGGAGGTATTCATGTACTGGTGGCTCTTGTGTGATTAAAATAAGGTGGTCGTAAATTCTGCCTTGGAAATTTTTTTTAAGATTATGCCATGTTTGCTGTAATATAATTGTCATTTTAATAAACTGTTTCAGCTACAGAGCAATAACATCTTACTTGAAGACGTTTGCATTATTATTTGCCTGTCTGAATCATCAGTGCACCTCCTTCAATAAATGGTTTAGGAAATGGTTTTACTCCAGGTTTGCTTAACCAGTTGGTAACTCCTTGTATGTAATTTGTTTTAGGCCTTCAACTGGCTTCTTTGTAATGTCATTCAAACAACTTCTCTTCATGATATTTTATGGCATTTTGTGGCTTCCCTGACTCCTGCACCTGTTGAGCCTGAAGAAGAAGAGGATGAAGAAAATAAATCAAATAAAGAAAATGCAGAACAAGTAAGTGAGGTTCTGCTGATTTTGTACACAAATTAGAAATACTTCCATGCGAAAAACAAAATTCCTTAATCCTCCCTTTGTGAAACAAAACCTTAAATTGTAGTTGAATTCATTTTGTAGACATAGATTAATTTTTCTTCTGAATCATCACTTTCTATGTGCTGATGAGTCATGAGGTCTTCTAAAGCATTAATTTTTAGTATTCTTGGGAAAGGGGAAAGCAAAAAAAGCGCAAGCACACTGCTAATCCATTAAAAAAATAGCCATTAGCTTTTTATTCCTCCTTTGCCCTGCAACGAGAGAGAAGAGAGAATATTTTTTAGCAAAGCTTTGTAGTTTGGTTTACTATGTCTTTCAGTGTTCTAAGAAAAGTTCATAGTTAATTGTAAAAATGCATAGTTAATTTAAGTACTGCTGTGTATGTGTGTATATATAAATAATTAAATAAGTAAATATTTGTGCACTGGGTATACTTAATTTGGTGATTTAAGAAAAATCTATAGTTCTGAAAATGTAGAACGCAAAATGGTATAGTCTAACATCTCGTACTTCCAAAAGATATCTTCATATAACCTCTTCTAGACTTAGCTCTGATTCAAAACATTATCATGTCCACAATGAATAGCTCAAAAAAAATCATGCTAGTGTTGTCAATAAATCAGGATAATCTTTATCACTTCATTTCTAATCCTGTTTTGAAATTAGTTGTTCTGAAATTAGTCTTTTTAGCAGTGTAACCTGGTACACTGCTTTTCTGATACTGATACACCTTAACTAAGAATTATTTTCACAGCTCTAAAGAAATGCAGCAACTGATAGCATCAGCTTAGTTACCAAGTTTGCAATGGGTGGATTTTGCTGCTCACATAAAGTTGGTTTCAACTGCTGGAATATGTTATTTATTTCTGGTTTGTTTCTTTGTTCTCAAATTATTGCCGTATAATGTTTCACATCTTTAAATAATGAGAAATGTGGCAGTATACAACACACTTCCCAAATTCCCTGTTTGAGGCTCATGTGTAACTTACTGTAAAAATTCTATGACAGAATTTGTTTGCTTTATCTTTTGTCTCAGAAGGTCTGTTAATAACACAGAAATTGCTTTGCTGTGTAGGAAAAAGACACACGAGTGTGTGAACACCCTCTGTCAGATATAGTGATTGCTGGGGAAGCTGCTCACCCCTTACCCCACACTTTCCATCGCCTTCTTCAGACAATCTCTGATCTCATGATGTCTCTTCCCAGTGGTAGTGCATTACAGCAAATGGCCTTAAGGTAAGCACAAATCAAGAAAATTCTTGAAAAGGCTGGAAATGTTGTAGAATTACAGGTTAAAAGATTTTGCAATGTAAATAGAAAACTTGAAAACTTTGTGCGAGAAGGAGCACATCTATCCTTACCACTAGGAAGGAGGTACATAGAAGACACTTAAGTGTTTATACATACAAATAATAGTATAAAAGACTTTGTAGAGAGGAATATACTTTCTTTTAAATTCTGTACTGCGTCCACTATGAAAAAGAAAACATCTAACAGAATAATATGGAAGGATTTGTGTGGCTTTGTAGTGCCCTTTGCTCAGAAATCTGTCACCTGGATAGTATCTTTAAACTTGGAGATTTTTTCTGTGTATTTGTCTCAAAAACACAAAATGAATAATAATGGTTGCATTTACTATTAAAATTCTAAGATAAGTTTATTCCTACTTTCCTCAAAATGGTGCACTAAAAACACTTGAGATCCTGCAAATTTTGAAGTTAAATGTTTATAGAAAATACTTTGAGAAACAAAAACGCGATTAATAGTTTCATGGGTAAGTTATGTCTTTTGCCAGCATTCAAAATTTCAAAGTCAACTAAATCTGTTTTCAGGTGCTGGAGTCTTAAATTCAAACAATCTGATCACCAGTTCCTGCACCAGAGCAATGTTTTTCATCATATCAACAATATTTTGTCTAAATCTGATGATGGAGATAGCGAAGAGAGTTTTAGCATCAGCGTTCAGTCTGGTTTTGAAGTCATGAATCAGGCAAGTATTGCTTCTGGCTCGGAGGCAGAGAACATTTGTGAACAGTCTGTACTTCCGATGATGAATCTCTTTAAATTAAAAGATTCTTTATTGCAGTGTCATATTTCCTTGAACATATCTCAGTTTAGGATCTTGTCCCTGCTATTTAGGTTCTCATATTTAGTTTTAGAGGTTCAAATATTGATACTTAGCCTGTATATCACTCAAACCTAAGTTTTGGAGCAGTGCTTGTGTGTGCTTGTTTGTAAGTGAAGTTTTTGGGGAATGTCATGGAGTTGGTTAACTTTTTAAATATTGTGTACTATCAATTCTTCTTTGCTTCCATCTTTTTCCTTCTGTTATTCTGAGGAGCATGAATTAATACTTCTGTTTGATATTTTTAAGGTGTTTTCTTCCATTTACTAATATATTTAGGCATTTGCTAATATATTCAGCTCTTAGCTATTAATGTTTCCTTCAGCTTAAAGGAATGAATAATTTGAATCAATAAAGGACAAATTTCTTGGAGAGCACATTCGTCAAAACAGAAATGTCTGTGTGGTTTTAAAAATTGTAAATCATGACTATATTTGGGCTTACTCTCAAGTATTTTAAAAATTCCCATTTGTTTTCACAGGAACTGTGTATAGTAGTTTGTCTGAAAGACCTAACCAGCATTGTTGACATTAAAACATCAAGCCGACCTGCCATGATTGGTAGTTTAACAGATGGGTCTACAGAAACGTTCTGGGAGTCAGGAGATGAGGACAAAAACAAAACTAAAAACATCACAATCAACTGTGTAAAAGGAATCAATGCACGTTACGTTTGTGTTCATGTAGACAATTCCAGAGATCTTGGGGTAAGAGGAAAATAAAACTCTCTGTCATTGAAGGTGCATAATGCAAGCTGTATGTGTTTATCAGTGAAGAAGCACTATTTTCTTTGTCAGTTGGTAATTCTAGTGCAGAAGTTCACATTTCAAAGTGAAGTTTCTAAGTCCTGTGATTTAGAAAGCAGGAGCTGTTATGATCAGACCAATCTGTCTGAATTTGCAGTTGCATAAAGCTGAAACTGGGAAACTTAATTCCTAGTGGCATGTTCTATTTCAGATGCATTTTCAATCATTTAATTATTTTAAGTTACTTTTCTTGCTCATGGTTTCTGCAGAAGCATTGAAATAAGGAGTGTCATAAAATCCAAATTTTCTAGACTTTCTACATTCTTTTTTATTGATCTGTACAGTAATGTTACTTATGTATCTTATTTCAACTACAGTTTTTAATAGAGCAGACTGTCAGAGAGCTGTATTTTGGAATTCTTCGTCCTTGCTTTTGATCACAGGGGTTTTTTTTAGTGAAGCAATTTTTCTCTTTTATGTATGTACTCTCTTAATACAGAAGAAGTAGTCAGAACTGTCTCAGTTGAAGTGTTTCATTCTTATTTTGCTTGTTTGTTGCAGAACAAAGTGACCTCCATGACCTTCCTAACTGGCAAGGCAGTAGAAGATCTCTGCAGAATAAAGCAGGTAAATATTTTAACAGTTGACGTAGAAAAATTGCTGTCATTTTTTGTGCACATACCAGAGATTTTTCTGAGCAAATAGTTTCCATTTCTTATAGTAGATAAATTACTTTGCAAACATCAGACATCATAATAAGCCTTGGAAAATACTGTATAATTAATGACAGAATTCAGTTATGGATACTGACTATTGATCAAGATTTTACTCTTCTGCTGAAACAGAACAGAAGGGTTTACAGAAGGGTTATGTAAAATGTTCCTTAGATTAATTTAGTTTACTATATGGTAGCTTATCCTTTCAGCTGGAGAAGGTTTCCCAAAAAAACTCCCAGAACACAGACAGGAACTGATTCAGCTTTGCTTCCTCTCTGCTCTGACACTTTCCCAACAGCTTTTTACCTTCCAGCAGACGCAGATACTATATCCGGTCTCATGGTATTAAAAAAAAAGTTAGCATTGTCTGCTGCAGCACAGTTCAATGCAGACACTGAGAATTAATGTAGAAATGGGAAAGAACGAATATTAGCTTGATTATAAATGAGCCCATGGATAGGAGAGACGGCCCACTTGGCTCAGGGCTTGGGTTTCTCTGAGTAGTGATGGTGAGGCACTGCAGCCTATCAGTGCTTGGTTTCCAGTAGTGACACTGCAGTTTTGTATGAAATAGATGATTTCATATAGCATTATTTATGTTCTTTTAAACAGTACTTATTTTAAAATACACTTAATTTGATACAGTTCATCTCCCCTTTTTTACAGTTAAGTCCTGCATGTCTTGGTGTAAGGGTAGCAAATCCTGACTTCCACAGAGTAACAATTTCTTTGGCAGGGGTTTGTGTGAATAAAGATGAAATAATGTATGAAATTATGTGTTATATTTTTAGTTAAATTATAGAGGCTGGTTTTTTCTTTTTTCATAAAAGTAGTGACCAAATATTAATTTAAAGAGTTGTTTCTCTAATATATGAACTGTTGCTTTGAGGATAAAAGAGATAGGTAGGCCACTATTTCTAATCAGCTTTACAGATAAAACAGAAATGGCTATATGTCACTTTTTAATCTGAACTCAGAAGGTTGAATATTTTTATAATTAAACATAAGTCTTACTGCTTAGGTTGAGATTTTCATTACAAGCACAGTATTTGTTGTAGTGATATATATTATGATAGGTGACTTTTTGTTTGATGTAATGTCAGTTTCCAACTTTATATTCCTCTTTAATAGGTAGACTTGGATTCAAGACATATTGGCTGGGTAACAAGTGAGCTTCCTGGGGGTGATAATCACATCATCAAAATTGAATTGAAGGGTCCAGAGAACACACTAAGAGTTCGACAAGTAAAAATTCTTGGATGGAAGGATGGTGAAAGCATTAAAATAGCAGGCCAGATTTCTGCAAGTGTGGCTCAACAAAGAAACTGTGAATCTGAGACGCTGCGAGTATTCCGACTTATAACATCCCAGGTGGGATTTTAATGATGTGTTATACAGTGGAAGTTACTATGAATTGTAGACTTTAAGTGCTTTATGTTTTAATGGAAAATGTCACATCTGCACAAGTTTATCTTCGAGATACGCTAATTATCATTGTCTTTCTTCCAGGTATTTGGGAAACTTATCTCCGGAGATGCTGAGCCAACCCCAGAACAAGAAGAAAAAGCACTGTTGTCATCCCCAGAAGGAGAAGAAAAAGTACACAATGTATTTATTTGTATTCTATCAATAATACTTTGCTGAAAATAATTATCCAGGATGATTTTCAGTATTTGTTCCATTTCTTATGGGGCATAATTTTTAGATCAAAACAGAAGTAAAATGTCACAACTGCTTATTTTTAATATATCATAGTGTATTTTTAATAGTAAACCATAGTGTCTTTTTTTAAAAGTAAATTATAACTGAGGCATATGCATTTAATGGACACACCGTAGTAATGGTTATGCAAATGATGCCTACAATTACAGAAGTACTTAACACCTGTAGTAATGGTCAGCCTGAAAGTCCTGGCCATTATCTTTTGCCTCAAGAGAGGCTCTGTTAATATGTAGAGAAAAAGTATGAAGAAATTGCACTCCACTTGTTTTGCCTATTATTTCATTTGATGCTTCAATTCTTCTTACAAAGAGAAAGTTAATACATTGAAGAGATATTTATTAAGCATAGTTAAACTGATCTTGGTTATATATCTTCCTGTACAAAAAGCTACTAACTTAAAAACAGTTCGTTGATACGTTTCATGTTAATTGCTGCAGTAATTAGGAAGTGGTCTTGAAATTTTTGGTCTAATATTAAATATGCTTTTTATGAAGGCAACATCAGATGCAGACCTGAAGGAGCACATGGTAGGGATCATATTCAGCCGGAGCAAACTGACAAATTTGCAGAAACAGGTTTGTTCATTTTGAAATTATTTGAGGATTAAATATTGGTATCTTGTAATAAATAAGCTCAATTTCAGTGAATATTGCTATGAAGATTTTCACAATAGTAGAGCTGTTGATTAATTTTGAAATTTTTTAGTTTAGTAAGTTAAGCAGAATCTACTCTTCTGTCACTCATCTTAGCAAACGTTGTAGTCTTCTAAAAATGCTTTTTACCATGATATTGTTCCTAAAATTTTTTTAAGCTTTCCGATTACTAAACTGAACAAGAGCCTATTTTAAGTGCTTTTTATTTGTGTGTGCTGAGTAAATGTATTTCTTAGGGGGTTTATGTGGAGTGATTTTTTTTGGCCTGAATTCTATGCAAAAAGTAAATTAAAAGGCAGGATCTGAAATAAAATAAAAAATAATTTCAATTAAATTTTCCAGAATGAAGATGAGCAAATTCAGCATTTTATTCTTCATTTGAATTTATGCTAAAAAGTAATTTAAATACAGGCCAAATTCCACAGGTTTCCTATATTAGCCATACTTGTGAAGGTACCTAAACCACAACATTTTGCAGTTGCTAGAAGTTTTTAAGAGCTGCTGTGCATTTGGCTTCTGTTTGGCAGGTGTGTGCCCACATCGTGCAGGCCATACGGATGGAGGCGACGCGCGTGCGCGAGGAGTGGGAGCACGCCATCTCCAGCAAGGAGAACGCCAACTCGCAGCCCAGCGACGAGGACGCCTCCTCGGATGCCTACTGCTTCGAGCTGCTCTCCATGGTCCTGGCGCTCAGCGGCTCCAACGTGGGCCGCCAGTACCTGGCCCAGCAGCTCACTCTGCTCCAGGACCTCTTCTCCCTGCTACACACGGCTTCTCCCAGGGTGCAGAGGCAGGTCAGTGCTGACCGCTCCTCCAATGTCTTAGTATTGCTGGAAAAGTGTCTTCAGAATCCTAAAATCATGTGCTTGAAAAAAATACAGAATTTCTTTTGGGAATTGAAGTGCCAGGTTTTAGGGTGCTTGTTTTTTTTAATTATTAGAGCATGGTAGAAATGTCTGTCAGATAGACAGCACAGTGGTTTTTCAGTATTTCCTGTTATGTGTATATAATGTCCATGTAGCCTGTGTAGGCAAGATGAGAAGTTTTTAATTACTAGAGTCTATTATGGATCTGGCATGAGTCCTTAGTGTCTCTGTCTTACACTCAGGCTCTAAGTGTAGTAGTGTGGAGCTAGACAGCTCCTTTCTCTTCTTGGTATCCTCAAGGTGAGTTTTAATATCTGTTTCTTTCTGATTTTGAGTGTTGTCCGAGTGTATATATAGTTATATGCACATAATGTATCAACACATACATACGTGTTTAATAATGTTAACAATATATAAACATATAAAATACTTCCATTAGTACAGTTAATGCACTATTTTGTTGCTAGGCGCTATGCCTTCTTCAGGTGGATTTTAAGTTTCTTTGCAGAAGTTTTTTTCTCATACTCTTTATTCTTCCTTCAGCAATTTTTGAGCTCAACTTGCTTGGAGGCAGATACTTAGTAGTTGTGATACATTGCAGATATGCAATAACTTTCCAAGAGAACATTGAGGGCTTGCAAAATTACATATGAAATGTTAAGTCCATAAGCTTTCATCAGCTTTCATGCTGATTTGGACCAAACTTTGCATGATGTGTGCAATTTCAACCCCAGTTTCACCAGCTGGTAAGGTTATATCATTTAAAGACAACTCTTGTTGGGTCCAGAGTATTGACACAGCAAAAAATTCCAGTTAGACTATCAAAAGGAAAAACAAAGGCGTTGGAAAAGAGTATTATAATTCTCCTTACCTCAAGCAAGTACTTTGTTTCCAGAAGTCTAAAGTGTCTCTAACAGTTCTACCACAGTTTCTGACATCTCAATAATGCATGTGAAGTGGGTACCATGCAAGCAAATCAAAGTTGTACAAACATCTGTATCACTCTTACCCTAAGTCCAGTACCAAAGATAATTTTGTTAGTATGTGGAGACTAAGTATTGTTTGAGTGAGATCAGGTTTAGACTCTTTGGTCTTGTCTTGCTGCTTACATTAATAAACACTTCATCGTAAGATAGAAATACTGCAGAATTTCTTACAGGAGTAATTAAGTACAGCAATTAGATTGAGTCCTTCTAACTGAAATAAATGGTGAAGAAGGACCTTTTTGCTTGAAAACTCCAGCTGTCTTGGTAAGAACTGTGGTGTTCTGTTTTTTTTTCTCCAGGTAACATCATTACTGAGGCGTGTTTTGCCTGAGGTTACCCCCAGTCGCCTGGCAAGTATTATAGGGGTGAAGTCTCTTCCACCAGCAGATATAAGTGATATAATTCACTCAACAGAAAAAGGAGATTGGAACAAACTAGGTATATTGGACATGTTTTTGGGATGCATTGCCAAAGCTCTCACTGTACAGCTAAAAGCCAAAGGAACTACTATCACAGGGACAGCTGGCACTACTGCAGGCAAAGGAGTTACTACAGTCACACTTCCAATGATCTTCAATTCCAGGTTTGTTTAAAACTATGTTACAAACTACAACCTACTGTATGCTGAGTATGTACACTATTTCTTTGTGCTGGATTTTGACAAATACTATTTGAGTTGATTTCATCTATTACCATTTATCCTTTGCAGCTATATTCGGCGAGGTGAAAGTCATTGGTGGATGAAGGGGTCAACACCTACCCAGATTTCAGAGATCATCATTAAGCTCATTAAAGACATGGCAGCAGTGAGTTTCTATCCTTTAAATGTGGATGATATTCAAATACTTCTAATAATGAAAAATACATTTTTTTATTACTTTTGTTACAGTTAATATCAGATTGAACTGTTAAATGTGAATTGGTCTCAAGAAAAAAAACCCATACAGTTTTCTGGATAGAGTGTAGGGTTAAAAGCAGCAGCAACTGAGTTCTGATTCTGTGAAACAGAAATCCAGTTTTGAAATAAGCTTTTTAAAAAGTTGCTTATTCTAGAAATTTAAGAGATAAGCAACAATTGTGGGTCATTTTTTAACACTATTAACTTTCAAGTTTAATTTTTAAATCTTGAGCATTCAACTTCAATTGAAAAATGAAACTTATCTGTGAAGTAAAATAACAGCATTGTTTTCATGTAACTCTATGTAGACTGTATGAATTTTCTGGTTGAGATTGACTTCTTTCAGTCACTGAAATCTACACTTATAGTTACTTATTACTTTATTTATCTGGGCTTGAATTGTCTGCTTCAGACAATTTTTTGGCAGAAAAATTGATAAAAAGTGAATCAGCTATTTCTCAGAAACAATACTGGCAGAAGAAAAAAAGGTTCTGTATATGTTTCAGGAAGAGGAATTTAGTTAAAGGTTGTTTTTGTTTTCCTTAATCCTGCACCTGTTTCAGTACTCTAAATGACACAGATTTTCCTCTGAATACCCTTTGAAAGGTTTTTGAGTATCTTCAGGACAGAAGTCCTATTTTCTAAACCATTCACTGTGCTTGGATTAAGGAGGTTCCTTCTCGAAGCTGCTGAAGTTGGATGGGAGTTCTCTCTGTTGATTCTGACTACAAGATTTTAGAATCTCATAATTGATAAGAGTTACAATTAAAGTCTGTCTGTGTTGGAAAACCTTTTTTTGAAGCTTTTTAGAGCTGCTACTTATCAGCAGGGTGGCATCAGTCTAACTATCCTCTTCATAAGAGTTAAAAATGTGATTCCTTTAACATAACATTTTCACCATTTGCAATGTGTAGGTACCTGTATCTGAGTTAGTCACTATAGCTTCCTTTTTAGAGTCCAGTGAATCTCAATTATGTGTCATTTTTAGCATGAAGTTTAGAACTTTAGAGATTACATTAAGAATTGAAGGATGCAGCAGCCTCTGAATCAGAAACTTGAGGGTATGAGTCAGTGCCATAGGCTCAGAATGTTAAAGATTGGAAAATATACTGTGGTTCTGACGTTTGCTGTGTACTCCTCTTTATTTCTTTCTAATACAGGAACTGTGGAGTCTATTCAGGAGGCTGAGCTAGGCATGTGAAGCTAATTGTTCTAGGAACCCACTGTGATCTGTGTGCTGGTCACAGTCACTTATCCGCGCTCCGGCTCTGCATCTTTATTTCTCCAGAAGGGGTGGGGGACACTTTAGGAAAAGGACTTTACATTCTTCAAATCACATGCCCTCCACCTGTTCCAAGTTAATTATTCTAATAGTTGCTCAGAGACAACCTCAATCAGTCACCTCAGTATTTGAGGGCTAATTTTTACCAGATCTGTCTGATTTGAAAATCAAGGCCAGGTTGGATGGGGCTTTGAGGAATCTGGTTGAGTGGAAGGTGTCCATACCCATGGCAAAGGGTTGGAACTAGATGACCTTGAAGACTTCTTCCAACATAAATAATTCTGTGAAAAAACCTAATTTATCAGTCATCCCCGATTTCCTCTTTTTCTGTTCTAAGTTGAGATACTAATCTAATGTTTTGTAGCTGTTCTAATTACAATTTTAGTTGCTCTTAATATTAATAAAAGCAGTAATAAATTGAGTTTCCTCTTTAATAGGGTCATCTGTCAGAAGCTTGGTCACGTGTGACAAAGAATGCTATTGCTGAAACCATCATAGCTCTGACCAAAATGGAAGAAGAGTACAGATCACCTGTGAGGTGCATTGCAACAACCAGAGTAAGAACTTCACCAAACTTAGCATTAGTTCATTGTAAATGTGCAGTAGGAGCCCATTCAAGAACCTTCTTGTATGTCAGAAATACACAAGCCAAAACTGAATTAGAATTAAATGTGCATCTTGGGAATCTTAGAAATAATGAAGAATAAGTGTGATGCCTGTGTACATTTGGGGGTTTATTCTTTAATTCTGCTTGAAGTTTGTCACACTTGCCTTACACTAAATCTGAGATTGTCTGTGTGGAAAATTGCACAATATGTATCAGCTATCTTCTTGCAGCTCTCCAAGCAATTATTATAAGTGGTTTGACTTCTAGGTAATCAGCTGCAACATCTCAAGGCTATTATGAAAACACTCTAACAGATGTTCTCTAGGACAATTAAGCTAAGCTTCAGTTGTGTTTGTCTCAAAAAATATTTGTTGAGCCCTTTATTACTGACATGGTGTAACCTGGTGGGGTTTTTTTCTTGGTCTTTACTTTGTCTGTGAATCTTTTATAGAATAAGGAGTACTTTAACCCTAACAGATTGCTTGAAATACCAAGAAAAGCATGTTTGTAAATTATGACATTCCTGCTGTCATAGGGAGCACAGATTTTAGCTTCTCAAGCTTAATAATTACGTGTAAAAGTAAAAAAACAAGTTTGCAGTGGTTTCAAGCGTTTGACATTCATGTTGTTTTCCATCTTAAAAGGCTGTACCAGTTGTTCTTTTCATAATTTTTGTTATTCGTATAGTCTCTGCTTTCTGGAGGTCACAGTCTTAGATGACCACTGGCTTCTGCTGTTGTCATATTAGTTTAATCAGGTCTTAGAGGAGCCTTGAATGTCAGCCCAGCCACTCCTGTGACTGAATGTAGTTCTGTCGTGGAGATGTGGGGTTTTGGGAGAGAGTCCAGTAAAGTTTCTCAACATAAACAATTTTATTCAAATCAAACGTTTGATTAAAGATTGCTCCAAAAAGCAGCTGTCAAGTGCCTTTCAGTTTTGTTTGCACTGACAAATTATCCTCATGTAGCTCATCTGTTCAGGATTTCCCTGTAGTCTAGTGGAGAAGAAGAGAGAAAAGCTTCCTTTGACTAATTAGCTCAGAACCCTTTTCTAGGTAATGCCAATTGCCCTATGTAGTGAGGAGGGAACAGGGAAACCAATCTCACTGAGCTCAAGTTTTTGGGTGGTTGTTTTTGGGGTTGATTTTATTTTTATTAGTCTGTGTCCTTAAATTTCTTCTTCCCCAAAGCCTGCAATGTTTGGGTCAATGTGCAAGTCTGTATTTGTCATATTTCTTCGTAATGTGCTTTGGTTGATCTTTCTCTGCTTTTTCTTTCCTGTGTGCTGACTGCTGTATTTATAATCATAAAGTGACATACCTGAAAGAAACAAGGTAGTTCCCAAAAGTTTAATAAGTTTTATTGTGTTCCTAACTTATTTTGGAAAATAAACTTGCATTGTGTGAGCACGCTTCAGCTAACAATAATAGAGTTTGCAGGTAACGGTGACATTCTTATCTGACAAAGTTTGTCTCTTCAGTATTTGGTTTGATTTTAATATGTCTAAGACATTTAATTCTACCTTGCCTTTCAATAGCTGTGGCTGGCCTTAGCATCCCTCTGTGTACTTGATCAGGATCATGTTGATAGACTGTCCTCTGGAAGATGGATGGGAAAGGATGGGCAACAGAAACAGATGGTGAGACTGAAAATCATACGGTTTTGTGTTAATTTTGATGTATTCACTCATCAAAGAATTTAGAATAATGATAGAGAATGGTAAAATTGGCCTTTCTTCCTTTTCTTCCGTCCCTGTGGGGATTGTATGGACATTTGAAGAATTTGTATTCTAGATAAGCATTGCTCAGAAAACAGAAATTCCAACTTAAAACAGTAATGTTGCAATTCTGCCAGTATTCAGGATGAAACAAGGCCTTCCTAACACCTATGGCATGAGTTTTTTAGAAAATTGACTCCGTTTGTACAGCACCCTCTATCAGAGCTTTTTCTTTCTGTCTTAATCCCTGTCACAAAATAAAATCGATTCTTTTGTGTTGCTCAATAACTACTTCTCTGTAATTTAGCTTTCTCTTCCCCATCTCGCTAGAGAATGATTGCCCCAGGGAGAAACTCCATCTAACTGAATTTAGTAAAACTACCTTTGACTCAGAGGATTTATAAATTTGATATGGAATATGATTCTGTCCATACTTTTCCGTTGACAAAATGCCTGTACTTTTCAGTATGACAAAAAGCTTGTGATTTTTTAATACCATTTTACAAAGAGCACAGTAATGAAGCTGGTCTCTGTAAGTCTTTGTTAGGTGGATCCCTGTGGGAAGCAAGGGAAGGGTGTGCAATAGCAACCAAGTATAGTTAGAGTGAAGAAGCATCCAAAGCACTTTAGTGTAGGTAGAAACAGAATACAGGAGGCATAGAGCTGCAGCAGCAGCAAGGAATAACACTCTGCTGAGACAGAAGCAAACACAGAGGTTTCTGAGGTGCTTAAGGAAGTTAGAGGTCTTGGAGGTGTCAGAGGATCAGCCAAGGCATTGTTAAGCAGGTATTCAAGCTGCTGAACCAAGCCTGAAATTTCCCAGTCCTGTTCCACATTAGGATATTCAAATGTTGAGGTGAGCTGTGTGTCTCCCTACCAGAACTGCTGAGAGAACTCTGTTCTAAGTTGCATGAGAGTATCATGAAAACCATGTGTTATGGTATTACAATGGAAACTTGTTCTCAGAGATGTGCATAGTCAAAATCAGTTGTTGAAGTCTTTTTGTGGGGATATTTTGAATTGCAAAACAGAACCCTGCTGAATTTTTAAAAAATTCTATCAGTAGAGCAACTTAATTTTATGATGGATTTTTGTTACTTCAACCATATTGTCTCTGAGGTATGGATGACGTACAGCTTTGTTTAGATGTTTGAAAAGAGTAAACATACCATATCAAAGTATTGAAGGGTAAATATCATGCCTGTTGACTGACCTGAGTACTCGTATCTCTGAATTTTTCTGTTAACTTGCCCATAACCCCTTGTTATCACATAAACTAGTTTAAAGCGATGTCTCAACTGTATTGTTGAAAAACACATTTTTGGTGCATCACACAAAATACAAAATGAAGAGTATCAGAAAAACTGCTGTCAGAAATTGAGGGGGTTTGTGTCAAGGAATAATTGTTTAAACACTGATTATTTTAAAGATAGCATTAATAGTCCAACCAAGCTCTTTATCTGCTTTTGTAAATTGGAGGGGAGGTATGGGGTGTGTGACTGAGGGGAGAATAAAAACAGATCCTGAAAGGAAGTGAAGGACTTAATAAAGAGGAATTATTTCTTTTTTTTTTTCTCTCAGCCCATGTGTGATAACCATGATGATGGTGAAACTGCTGCAATCATTTTATGTAATGTCTGTGGGAATTTGTGCACAGACTGTGACCGATTCCTTCATCTCCATCGGCGAACAAAAACTCACCAGAGACAGGTGGAGTATACATGGCCCCTTGTTGTGTGCGCTGCATCATTGTGTGCATATTTATATAAATAAAATATAACCAAAAGGTAGTAGCAAACACTGAATCTGAAAAGGGTGTTTTATTTTATTTTTGAGATGGGATAGATGTGTTTCCAGTTAATTCTCTTCAGTTGTTTTTGGTTACATTCTCGTGTCCTTTATCTTTTACAAAGATTAGAAAATCTTGCAGCAGTTCCTAATTCTAGTTCTTATGCTACATCAGCTTTTGCTCTCATGTTTTTTTCTCTTGCTTAGGAACGCTTTTTTAGGAGAATGTAGAAGCTGCATAGACTTTCTTAAGTATATGTTTGTTCTTTATTCCTGTTAAATTTTATCTTCTTTACTACTTCTGTCATAGGAGTCAGTGCTTGTCAATCCCTTCATTTCTAATGTCTGTGTATTCCTTTTTAATATCCAGGAAGATTATTTGACAGCAAATATTCCTACTGGTACCCCTAAGAGTTTTCTCTTATTTTTCAATATTCCTCTAGCTTTCACTGTGTTTTAAAACACAAATATGTTTTAAAACATGAATATGTTGCCCTATCCATAAGCTTGAAAATTTCCTGACCTCTTTTGGGTTTGTTTTTAGGACTGAAACTTTGACTAGATATGAGTTTTTATAACTTGCTGTGTACTCTGCTAATTATTATTCTTCTGTGGTATTCTTTTATCCTTTTCATCTTTAAATTTGAAACCACATTTTCTTTGGATTTTTTCTTTTTGTCATTGAAATTAATGTTGAAGATGCCTTTACTTCTATAATTATTGAATATTTCCTCTTTCCTGCCTCTATTCCTCATTTATGGTTTGTTGTGATCCTTTATTTTCCCCTTTCCCTCTGACTACAAGCATTAAAATAGTAAATGTCATTAATAAAGTTACTTCAGTGGAACTCAGTCCTCTTCTCCCTCTCCTACAATGCATCTATATTAACTTTTTAGTTATGCTCAGGAATGGGCTTTCAAAGAAGATGATCATGTCTCCTTAAAGTACAGTGTTTTCTGTTATTGAGCAGCCTTGGAGTGCATAACTGAATTGGTTTTCTTTGCTTTTAGGTGAAAGTAAAAGCAAATCAAAAGATATATGCAGAGACACTGCTAATTGTCAGTGCAATGGTTCAGTGCAAGGGATCAGCTGGTCTAGAGCATGTGTGATGTAAACATCAGACCTTTGGTACTGAGTTTCACTCTCCAGTGAAACACTCCTCTCTGGTGCCACAGCATTTGCAGTGTAGTCTCAGCCTAGCACTTCCATGTGTGTCTATTATCTTCTATTTCTTAGCCAGAGTCTTTGCAATCCCCTTTGAAATTTTCCTGTTTCGTCATCCTAAGATCATTTTATGTCTACTGTTCTGTCATGGCACAGCACAGTCTAGTCTCATTCATTTTTCTGATTTCTCCTATATAGCCTGTTCAGATTACAGTTGATAAAAAGTAAGTTCTTATCTCATAGAAAACCTCACATTTTTCCTTTTATCTGTCCAAAATAGCTACTTACCAGATTTTCCTGTTTACTTCTAAAAGCATGTTTAAACTTCTGCTCTTTATTCACCACTTTTACCTTTACATCTCACATGTCAAGCCTCTCAAATTCAATTTCAATTCTGTCATGTTCCCTCATCCTATTTTCTGTTTGCTTCCCGTTCTTTGTCCAACTTCAGTCATACATACCTCTTTCATGTATTTTCTGTCCCCTCCAGAAAGGACAGCCTGTAAGTTACTCAGATGTGCTTATGTGAATACTTTGTGAAGCAGTTAGGGTTTTTTTTTTTCCTGATTCTAGTAAAAATTAGAGTGAGTTGTATACATCCATACCTGGGAAAATTCTAACTTTGCTTGCATTACAGGTGAAATAAATGCAAACAGAACTGCCTTCAAAGCTTGAGAAAGGAGCAAAAGAAGAGACTGCATGAAATTCCCTAAGGAATTCCTGCAGTTTTTTTTATTTTGCAAAAACTTTATATTTTCCTCATTGTAGCCAAAAGTATCCACTGTGTATTTATATGAAAGTCAAAAATATTACTATTACACATTTCTATAATTGTTACTCTATAGTACTTGTTATTAAGACCCTAATTCTCAATGTTGCTTTGTTAAACTACTAGCATGGTTGTATGAAGATATTTCTGATGTTATCTTGTGCTTTTAATATTCTGCGGCCTACTGGATGTGTTGGGTAGAAATCCAAGCTGTGTATTTATTAAATCAGAAAAAAAATGTGCAGCTCTATTCTTAGCATTGCTGCGCTATTGTTTGTCCACCATGTAAGAGTTAATTTTATTCATTTTTGCTTCTGAAAACATGAAACCTTTATCCTGCGTATCTGCAATATGTACAAGTTATGGAACATATAAAAGAAAAACAGCTTGCAGTAGACAATCTCACAGAATCTGTAAAATGCCTGGTGTAAATCCAAAGAGAGAGCAACAAAAATAACAGAGACAGGTCCATGCTCTAGTTAAACATGCTATTTAGTATCTGTTTGGTTAACTTGACAGGTCTTCAAAGAAGAAGAAGAAGCTATCAAAGTTGATCTCCACGAGGGCTGTGGTAGGACGAAACTTTTCTGGCTGATGGCATTAGCAGATTCTAAAACTATGAAGGCTATGGTGGAGTTTAGAGAACAGACAGGTAAAACACAACTGTTACTACTTGCTCTTTATCCTGATTATTGTGATTTTCACCTGCTTTAGGGCAATGCTTTTAAATATTTGTTAATAAAAGTAGAATAGTTTAGCTGCATAAGAATTGTTGGATTTCTGGTTGTTTTCTGTGAATGCTGCTTTGATGTCTGATAGAGTATCAGTCCCTTATGTTTCATTAAAACATTTTTGGCCTTGTTCTCTCTTGCGGCTGTAGGCAAACCGACCACCAGCAGTTCTGAAGCATGTCGGTTCTGTGGATGTAGGAGTGGAACAGAATTATCAGCAGTGGGAAGTGTTTGTTCTGATACAGACTGCCAGGTGTGTATTAATAAGTATCAATCATCATTAGTTACATAAATAGAAGAGATCATAGGATGAAATGGGCTTCTGATTTTGAACAAACCTTGTTTATCCCTGTGGTCCATTTTAAACCAGATCTCTCATATGAAAAGGTTCTAATATTGAATATTATCATTCAAATACTTCTGAGTTTGTAAATGTTTCTTTTAATTACAGACTACAAACACTAATAGTCAACTTACTTTCTGGGTAGTTTCATTATTATCTTCAAAAGTACCTCAGGTTTTCACAACAGCCTTGCAATTATAAAGTAAAATACACACTGTCAGTATAAAGTTAAATGTACTGGAAAGCTCGATAAAAAGAGTTTGCTCAACAGCTTGTGTATTATATGAATGTAGGACATTTAAGCCTTGGCCAGGTTTATCATCTGTATTCACATATCCTGAGTGTTTCTGTTGCCCTACAGTGGGTGCAATTGACAGAGGGCCAAATCATAACCAGTTTCTTACTTCGCCTTACTTATTTCTGTCTAAGTGAAGCAAATTGGTCATCTTTTTTTCTCTCTCAGCCTATGAAGACATAATATTAATGTTACTTAAATTCAGTTGAATTTGTTGCTAGTTTCTGGGTAACTTTTATAAGTTTTCTGTTGAGTAGGAATGGGATTTAGAGGTGGTTAAAAATCCATTTCCATGTAAAATCACTTTATGCTGATTCATGATTAGCTTATAATATATTCTTAAGAGTGAGTTACTTGAAACTTCTCCAAAATCTGCAGGTATCTTAAAGGTTGTTAATACAGGGTCAGCATTGTTTATGCAGGAAGCACTCAATATATAAAAAGCACACAGAGGATCAAAGAACAGTTCTCTTTGTATTGAAAGTTTTAAATTATGGTTTCATTAAGCCGTTTGCATTCAGGAGCAGCGCAGGTAAACAAAGGAAACATTGTTATTTCAAGTACACAACGTTCAGCTTTTCCCAAGTACCTGAGGCAGCAGCAGACAATATAAACCATGATTCTTCCATCTCAGTTTATTGCACAGACCAGCAGTCCTTCGAAAAGCGACACTGTCAGAACACTCAGTGAAGGGGAAGAGATGATTAACTCTCTACTTTAAATTTGTTTAGGAGTATGCTAAGATTGCCTGCAGCAAGACACACCCCTGCGGTCACCCCTGTGGAGGCGTTAAGAACGAAGAGCACTGTTTGCCATGCCTGCATGGCTGTGATAAAAACGCTACAACTCTTAAACAAGATGCTGATGACATGTGCATGATCTGCTTTACTGAAGCACTTTCAGCAGCACCAGCTATCCAGGTTTTTTGTTTGTTTATTTATTTCCCCTTTTAAGAGATTACTATTAGGATTGTAATGTGTAGTATGAAGGAAATAAAAATATAAAGTCTTTCACATTATGCTCTTCAAAAAACAGACACCATAACAATAGTTAAGCTGCTTGAAAAGCTTTATTTTTGTCTGGCATTCTATTTCAAGAAAGCAGATTGGATCAATTTAGTTTGCTATGTCTACTTTGTTAAAATAGATGGTATTTTATAAAGGAGTAAAGCAACTGAGGTAATTAGTTCATATAATTCACGTGTATTTCATATATCCGTAGGTGATCTTGGAGTGGTTATGATTTTAATGCCCATTTTATGTTCTTTCTTGTTGTTAAGAAGAGTAGGAGTCTTCTAGGATTTTAAATAAATTAATATTGGAATTGATATATGTTGCCACTTTAACTACTTCTACTTTAGTGGTTAATGTAACTTCAATATTTACTTACACTTACTCTTTTCTAAAGCTGGACTGCAGCCATGTTTTCCATTTGCAATGCTGTCAACGAGTACTAGAAAACAGATGGCTTGGCCCAAGGATAACTTTTGGGTTTATGTCCTGCCCAATTTGCAAGGTAAATGAGCTGTGTGCCTGCCAAAGTCAAGCAACTTACCTGATACTTTTCTTGGTTTTGTTTTGTTGGTGGGTTTTTTTTTGTTTTGTTTTTGGTTTTTTTGGGTGGGGGGGGTTTGTTTTTTGTTAATACTGTATTGCTTGTTACAGTATAAATGAGTTACACATTACTTGTTTTCTTAATTCCAGATGTTTCTATAGAAAGACTAGCATTGATGCATCTTTTTGCTTTCTCCTGCTTTTCCCTGAGGTGTTCTCTTAAAAAGAAAGCATAGTCCAGACATTGTCTTAATATTATTTCATTCTTACCAACATCAGCTTGCACATTCCCAGTATTTGGTGATAGTGGGGAGGGGAAGAAGGAATCTTAAAGCACACTATTTTGATGCAGGAATTCTCCATTTTACTAACCACTTTTAAAGCTGCTTTGCTTTTCAGTGTGAGGGCAGAGCCAAAGAATACATGTACTTAGTTTAGCTAAGTTACTAACAATTCCTCTTGAACTCCATAAAATTTAAATTGCTGTAAGCAAAAGCACATAATAGCTGCTGGAAAGAAGAACACCTTACCCCACCCTAGGAAGTTGAAATTTGGGAATGGTCAGCTATTCTGCATACTATGGTTCTTCTGTCATGTTTTGTTGTGGTAATTAATGGCAGTAGCCCGTGGTCACTAATTAATAAAGAACTGCCACAGAGGACTGTCAGTCATTGTGCTTACTTGCTGAGCAGTAAGCCAAAAAGGACCAAAATTACAGAAAATACACAATGAGAATATTCCTGTGCTGTGGTGAATATTTCATATACTCTTCACCACCTTCCTGGCTGTTAGTCTGTTGGAAGGGTTGATGTTGCCATATCCCAAAAGGCTATAGAAAAAGCATTCATGGATATTATTTTTACAGCAAATAGAGTACATTCTATATCAGCTGTTTTTTGAAATGTCCGTTGCCTGTGCCCATATGTTTTTATGACATCTATCGTGCTATTTGTGCCTGACTATAACACAAATTATCATAGCTGCTGGGATAAAGATGC
Organism: Ploceus nigricollis; assembly: GCA_013399945.1. Lineage (NCBI taxonomy): Eukaryota > Metazoa > Chordata > Aves > Passeriformes > Ploceidae > Ploceus > Ploceus nigricollis. Next base: position 225,077 of record VXBC01003479.1, on the reverse strand, counting down.
ACGATACTTTAATCAGCGTTTTTTTTATTTCAGAACAAAATCAATCACACAGTATTAAAGGATTTGCTTGATCCAATCAAAGAACTCTATGAAGATGTAAGGAGAAAAGCACTAATGAGATTGGAGTATGAAGGGCTGCACAAGAGTGAGGCCATCACAACGCCAGGTGTTAGATTTTATAATGACCCAGCTGGCTATGCTATGAACAGATATGCTTATTATGTTTGCTACAAGTGCAAAAAGGTATGGTGTTATTTATTAAATATATGTTACCATTTCACTTGTAATTTCTTAAAACAGAATGTATGTTTAATACATTGTGTATGGAGCAGAAAGGCAGGAAAAACGATGTTGTTTATAGAATCATAATTTTAAAAATCTAGTGTTGGGCTAATGAGGTGTACATAGTATCTTAGCTAGTAAAGCTCAAATGTGTGTACAGAGCAGCTCAGAAATCAAAAGCACCTTGAGTCAATGGCCACTTACAAGAAGGTGCAGTACCTACTTCCTCCAGTACCTATTCACCTCAAGCTGCTACTTAATTCTGACATAGGGTTCATAGAGCATCCAAATGCTGTTCCAAAAGCCTTACAGACACTGGCATAGAGCAGGGTATGTTGCAGTTTTTGGTTTTGTTCATCCTGAGACTGAGGGACGTTTTCTGAGTGCCTCAAAACCACGTACCTACAGAGTCAAGAGAGCTCAGGATAGTGGAGGCCACTGAAATGGCAGTCATTTGTCATATTCCCCTTACAAATGGAATTGGTTAAACTGAAAAGAATAATTGTCTCTGGTTTAACGTCCAATCACTTCTGTATGCAATTAAGGCATATTTTGGTGGTGAAGCTCGTTGTGATGCTGAGGCTGGACAAGGAGATGACTACGATCCAAGAGAACTTATTTGTGGTGCCTGCTCTGATGTTTCAAGGGCTCAGGTGAGTAAATAACTTCTATTCATGTTTTTATTTCATTCTGAAACTCTGAGTACCTGAGCTGTACAATTCACAGTCATTTGTAATTAAATGTATTGTACAATATTGTATACTATTCATATATTCTACAGAATGTAGAGGTGAGTTGTTGGGATTGTTAGACGTGGCTACTTCACTGACTGGTGTTTGCTTTCCTTTGTTCAGATGTGTCCCAAACACGGTACAGATTTCTTAGAGTACAAATGCCGCTACTGCTGTTCAGTTGCTGTTTTTTTCTGTTTCGGGACAACGCATTTTTGCAATGCTTGCCATGATGATTTCCAAAGAATGACAAGCATCCCTAAAGAAGAGCTCCCACACTGTCCTGCAGGTAGGACTTTGACAAAGCAAATTTACCACACTGAATTCTGAAATAAGTTACAAGTTCTAATTGATATTAGCTTTTCTTGGTGATATTTTTTTGGTTTTCTGGCAATGTCATTGCACTGATCATTTAAACATTAGCAACTTTGAGAAAGACTTTTCAATTTCCCTATATCAGGTCAGACTCCAGATGTAGAATGATGTGTAAAATGGTATACTGACACATTATTAAGTGACATATGTGTACTTAGGTAGCCATTATCTGCAAACGGTTACCCCAATGCCTTAATTACTAAGTTCATGTACTGTATATTGATTTTATATTAGTAAATGATCGGGGGTTAAAAGTGCGGTCTTTTTGTTAAGATATTTACATAAAATAAGTAAACAAATAAATTACAGTTCCTGCTATAACCTTAGAATTTTTGTTTACTGCAGAATGTAACTCTTGTTCATTATTCAATTTTTCTCTTAACTTGTGCAAATTTCTTCCACAGTATTAATGAGATAGTCACTTAAGGAAGTTTTGTCTATAAGCGTCTTGCCTTTTTTAATTTGAATTTGATTGGTTTCAATTACATGGTAGTTTAATCTTTTTTCTTTCTCTTCAAATACCAATTTAACATTTGAACAAGATGTATTACCTTCACTTAGTTTGGGGGTTTTTTGAGGAAATATAGTATATGTTTGTTTACATTATCTGCAAGCATTAATCTATTCTTTTCTTTTTTTCCCTTATCCTTACATTCACTGTAGGTCCCAAAGGTAAACAACTTGAAGGAACAGAATGTCCACTTCATGTTGTCCATCCACCCACTGGTGAAGAATTTGCTCTGGGTTGTGGGGTTTGCAGAAATGCACACACTTTTTAGAACAGCATTTTTTTTTAACCAGAGCAAAACAGGTGCCCTCATCCCTCAAGTGTCCTGAAAACAAAGTCCAGCTGGGATGAGGATGGGACCATTCCATAACCCAGGTAAAAGGAACAATTTACAGTGCAAGAAGGATGCCAAATACCATGTACATAATTCTTGCTGTGAGATATTGACATTTTTTGAACCGAGACATCAAAATTTGTGAGGTGTTTGCATGTGGCCATTACAGTCATCGGCTAGGAAACATTGGACATTTACAAATAAACAATTGTTATTAAAGGATCTGTGTGTCTGTGGACTATGAATGATGCTGGCTTTCAGGAGAAAGAAAAAATACTGATTATTGTATACTGACTTTTTGTAATCTTGTACAATTGTAACGCATCACAAGTGGGGATGGCAAAGAGGAATATTCTGGTTTATTTCCTAGACTGTTATAAAAAAATGTGTTAGGAAGGCATAAATGTAACAAGTATCACCCTGTATATAAAGGTATCAATGTTTGTCCTGTATAAGAAATATTAAATTACAACAGCAGTTTCATTTAAACTTCTGGGTTATGTTTGAGCCTGAAATTTTAATGAAGTGCAATACTGAGTGTGCCTCATATCTTGCAGCTGTAAACATAATGGAATGTACATGTCAATAAAGCCACTGTACATTTTTATACAGTGAAAGTCTAACAAATGTGTAAGCCTCCATTTTCAGAAACACTCTTAAAACACAGAATGGGGGAGGGGGGAGGGAAGGGGAACAAGAGAGGTGTCCTATAATTATTTCAGCAGACTCTTGAAAAGTAGGAAAGTTTTTTGGGTAAACTGGTGGTTATGGAAGTACTTACGACATGAAAAGCACTGCTCCATTTCTCAACAGAAAAGTTGGATAAGTGTTCTAGCATTCATATGAAGAATTGTATTTCCATTTCAGTTACCAACAGTGTTTTAAAACACAGAAAAAGACTGCATTTTAAATTATTTTTGATCAGTTTTATTTTACTGAAGACTCCTAATCACTCCCACTTTTAGGACAAACAGCTTTTTGAATTTCAAAATGTTCATTTCATAAGAGTCCTAAGGCCTCTGCACCTGCATAATGAATGCAGAATATAACTTCAAGTAAAAACTTCTATCTGTAAGATTTTCTCTTTAGATTTTTTTTCTTAGGTGTGTTCAACTCCCTTTCTAGCATTTCTGTGTTGAACCTGATGAAAAGTGTGTTACTGCCTTTTACATTTAAGATATTGGTAGATGGCATCCACACCAGACAATCTTGATGAGACTGGAACCACGGGATCCATCTTGTTTAACTTCAGACATCTGTAATCACAGAATCACAGAAAGACTGGCGTTGGAAGAGACTTCTGGAGATCATCTTGTCCAACCCTCCTGCTAAAACAGGTTCACCTAGAGCAGCATATATATCTGCACTTTGAAATAGTTCTGAATAGTTCACACACCTGTGAAGTACAATTGATCTTATTCACTGTAGCTCTGCCAAGGGATCAGGACAGGTTGGATCAGTGGGCTGAGGCCAATTGTGTGAGGTTCAACAGGGCCAAGTGCTGGATCCTGCACCTGGGTCACAGCAACCCCATGCAGTGCTACAGGCTGGGGGAAGGGCTGGAAAGCTGCCCAGCAACAAAGGACCTGGGGGTGCTGGTCAACAGCAGCTGAACATGAGACAGCAGAGTGCCCAGGTGGCTGAGAAAGCCAGTGGCCTCTGGCATGTGTCAAAAATAGTGTGGCCAGCAGAGCCAGGGAAGTGATTGTCCCTATATTGGGTGTCTGACCCATTGTCATTTTTAGAAAATTGTAGTGTAGCACCATCCTTACAAATTAATTCTACTTTTGAATTTTTCAGCCTTCTCTTTAATTTCAGATTAATATGAGTATTAATTTAGGAAATTGAGATTATGGTGTGGAAAGGACATGACACTGTTCATGTTTATTTAAAATTTATAGAGTGAGGGATAGGCAGTACTGCGGCCACGTTTCTCTCACACACAGCTGACCATCCCCTATCACCACTCCAGGGAGGCAGCACGGCCACGTGTGAGCATCAGGCTCCTGCACAGAGCTCAGCTCCTCACGTAATGGTTGAACCTTGGACACGCTGCTCCCGCACTCTCTCAGACATTCACGTCACCACATCCCCCCACGCTGATCTCTGCTGGTGATTATAGCAGATGCCAGCACAGGCTGCTAATCAGATCAGTCCACACTAAGATTGCTGTATGCCTTTCCAGCAGTCTCACATGTTTTTCTGTCAGCTGTTGATGCACTGCCCACGCAATGGAAATAGTCAGTTCTTGTTTGTACCACTCTGTTTGCCACAGCCCACCACACTCAGCTAATTTATACCAAACTCAGCTCCTGGCCCAGGCAAGGCCTCAGTGCTCAAACTCGGATTGTTAGTTTAAAAATAGCTTAAACTTTTATGGGTGTATCCACCCGCTGAACACAATGTGAACAGTAAAAGTTAATAAGATACAGCTAATTACCATGTCATCATCAGGGCCAAATAAGCTTGGTCCTTACAAAACAGGTTTTGCTAATTCCATCATGTTTCTAGGCTCATGTTTCACCTAGACAGAGGCTTAGCTTAGAGAGCTTCAGGCCCACCCAGTCATTCAGGATAGAACTCAAACTTTGCAGGGCTTTTCCACAGCCCTCGTTAAGCCATGCCACACATTGCAGGTGCCAGAGTGCAGTGGTTGTAGGGCAGGTGCCTTCTTCCTCAGCCCAAGGTGCACCGGAAGGGCTGCGCTGTCACAGCCCCCACTCTCACTGATGGGGTGTGATAGTGAGCTTGTGCTGCCAAGCATGCCAGGATCTGTCTCCTCACCAGGTATTCCTACAGAGATGCAGCCAAATACAGAACAATGCACTGATTACACAGTGGCCAGATGCAATGGGGACTGCGATTATTATTGATAACCACCCAAAGATGTCCCCTGCCAGCTGGTCCAGGGAGTTTTCTCAGGTAATACCCACCTCTGCAGTCTCTTGGGATTCAGGAGGTGCTCTCTGCTCTTGTCTCAGTGTTACAGGCTGTGGGCTGCTAGTTGAAATACAATCTCTTTGGATGTACCAAGTTTCTGTGTACCTGAAAGGGGATTTGGACACTGAAACCTTGGATGGGTACTTGAGGCAGTGCTTTGGGTCATCCACTGAGCAGTACACACAGTGTCCTTTGCTATTGCCATCCATGGCATTGCTTCTATACTGCCACTCCTTTCTGCATCCCGGGTGATTCAAGAATCCTTAGCCCATGTTAGGTCTCAGCTAATCCAGTATTTCCACCTCCCTGTTGGTTCATTCCTTTCCTGAATGTGACTGTATACATCCTCCCCTGCACAGTTTAACTTTTCTGCTCACTCAGCTGCCCTGGAGAGCATTCCCACTCCACCCAGCCCCATTCTTAGGTCTCACCTCTGCCATGTACTCTGCCAGAACAGCCATTATAGGAAGGAAGGATGGCATTGAGTATGCTGGCACGCAAAGGGACTGCATACTCCCCTGTGGCCACATGGGCAGTAGTGTCACATCACTTTAAGCTAGAGATTCAGGTGGTTTGGTGTGAATGGGGTATGATCTACTAGCAGTAACTCACCATCCTAATGCCAATTCCTAACAAAGATACTTGGAAACCTGGCTGGGGGACCTGAACAACAGCTTTTTAAAAGCATTTGCCTGAGGGCAGGTTGTATCAGTGGACTCTGTCATGGAACAGTAATTGCAATAGGATGATCCAAGCTACAGGGTAAACACAGCTCCCTACAGATTTTGCTCTAATGGACATAACATATGTAAACTGATACACTGTGTTTGCATGTGTCTCTGTCTCCCTTTCCTCCAATACAAACAGAATTTGAGCAACAACATTCCAGTTGTTACTCATAAGATTCTTGCCTCTATTTCTACATCTTTGGGTTTTTCCATGCTCCTAGTGGGTTGTGGAATGGCCTAGGTTCATAAATCTTTATTTCCCTCCTGATGGAGACTGGGCACAACCATGTACCTCCCACCAAGCAAATGCTAAATTTTGGCACACCCTGACTGCCTTACTGCTGACTGAATTTAACATTTCTGATGAATAGGTGCCCACTGGCAGGACTTTGGATCAGTTCATCCAGCGCTCTCATACATTCAAGGAACTGGTGAATAACTTCTGGGTTTTGCCTCCAGTGCTAGGATACAAGACTTAGAAACAAGCCATGTTTGAAAACCAGCTTTAGGGTGCCCTTGCAGGACACATTTCACATGACACATAAGGTACTCTCCTTCCGTGCCTTGGTACCAAGGCCAATCCTAATACAAATGCCAGCCCCCTCTTAGCAATAAGTCTGTTTGGGAATTTTTACCACTGTGGCTTGCTAATCATATTAACTCCTCACCAACTGTCAGAGTCAGTGGAACTGATTTGCAAGGAGCTACACAAAGCACAGAGAAAATTCCTGTAAACCAAAGAACTCTACAAGATGCTGTCAGACCAACCTATCAATGAGCTGGCACTGCCCTTTCCAGCAGCGTTGCTCTGCCCATGGCTCACACCATGGCAAAGATGAGGTGCTGTCTGTGCTGCTGGGCACAGCTCAGCCCACTCTGCCTGTTTGTATGGCAGCCCTAGCCAAGGCCATGCCATGAGACTGCCCTGTCAGAGGGGCTCCAGCAAACAGCAGCTTTTACTGTATTACCTAACAAAATAGAGTGGTACAACAGCTTTTACCCATGAAGCAACCATGGGAGCCATTCATCTGGAAAGAATTACTAGAGCCTCTAGAGACAGAAACAATATTTAGACAGTGAGGAACCTTTTAAAAGAATTATTTCCAGCTTCTACTGAGCCATGAGCAACAACATCAGGTAATTAGCCTGTTGCAGGCAACACTCTATCCCGCTGCTGCTCATCCTTAGTTTTATCTTCTTATTTTTCTGTGGCTATGAGGCCTTAAATTGAGGCCCACTGGTTTAAAGACCATTTTATTTGCATCTAGTGTTTAAAAAAAAAAAAAAAAGAAAATTAGTTGAGTTACAGCTCCTGTTCTGTAAGGTCTTGCTTGTGATGGATAGAATATACTTATTTTAGCAGTCCACAATACCACATTCTAAAAATATAAGAAAGTCCCTCACCACAGAAAATCTTCCTGTATAGACATGTTGAGAAAATAAAACCAGGAAGTTTCCCTAATGATATACATTACTGAAAAACATTCACTTCTTTTGGCATTGATAATGAATAGGTTCAGTTTTCCTCTGCATTTTCTTTTTCAGCACAATCTGCTGAGAATTAAGATTGTCACAGACATTCTAGACCAGGTCTTTTAGCCACTATTCATCACATTAATATTCTCCGTATTTTTCAGAACTTCTATTTTCATTAAATTAGAGTGGGCTACTCATGCCCTGCAAGCCTGACATACTTTTATCATAGCTGGATCTGGTCTGCTATGGTTACTTAATTCTCTTCCAGCTGCTTCTGTGATTTTCCCCTCTGCATTCTTATCCTAGCCAAATGCAAGCCAGGCTTATCAGGGTGGAGCACAGTTCCTTGCTTCAGGAATGCTTCAGAGCTACTTGAATATGGCCAGAAAATCAGCACAGTAGACTTTCAGTGCTAAAAGGTGCAGCATTTTCAATCAAGGCCTGGCATTTGAAATGTTGTCATGGCTTCATCAGGCAGCCAGCTGAAATGAGGTGTTCTGTACAACCTCAGCCGGAGGTGGTGAGATCCCCTGTTAGACACTGAGATTTTACTGGCCATGTCTTGGGTTTTATGCATGTGGGCTGTTCCTCATCTTCACATGGTGACAGTGAGGGCTGCTTCGCATCTCTGAGTGACTCTCCCATCAGAAAAACTGAAACTTCAGAGAGCTTCTCCTTCTCTTTTGGAGAAATAAAAAGTTACAATGCAGTTTCCTCAATAGTGTCATTTTTACATAGCAGGGCTCAGCACAGGCCATGGCCTTTTTCTGTTACTACTGAAAGCATACACCCAAAAAAAAGAAAATTTAAAATATTCCTTTCTTGAAAACCCATCTGCTGTTAGTTAAGTGATTAGTGTAAGGCAGAGAGACTACTGAATGCAGACACACCTGATAGAGGCGTCCAAGTTACTGACTAAAGCTCCAAAGGGCCCAGCCACCACTGGCAACAACATGGCAACAACACAGACCAGCCCAGACCTGTGGATCTTCTTTGAACCTTTACTGTTTGGCCCCTTCTTAACCTGCTGCCACCTATCTCAGTGCCAGCTACCTGAGTCCAAGAGCTCTGCAGGGTTTTGTCTGCCAGCTAAACCAGAGCCAGCCCTGAGGGGGTCACCAGGAGCCCACACCACCAGCTGCCCGCAGGTTTTCTTTAATTCAGCTCTGATAAACTGCCCTGTTCTTGTGCTTTACCCACAGACACCGCAGACATTTTTGTCAGTGCTCTGCACCGTGTCCGGGGCCTGGGTCAGCCCCAAGGACAGAGCTGCAGCTGCCTTTCTTGCTGATTTTAGCTGCTATGTCCCCAAACAGTGTCATGCTGGGAGTGCTTTCTGCACTTGTTCTCCTCTCCTACACACACAAGGGGTGCCTCAAACTTACACAAGCGGCTACAACAAAGCAAAGAAGGGCACAGGCAGTGAGCCAAACTTTGTTTAGTCTGAAGATAAGGCAGCAAATTGTAACTGCTCGGCACTGTAAGAAGTCCCTCCCAGTAAGTCAATACAGTAAAACTCAGATAATGCAAGGGTTTTAAAGTAGTGTTACCTTAAAAATAACGAAATTGCAGCTGTTACATCTCCCAAGACTTCTACACAAACTCAGAAAATATTTGTTATGGTCAAAAGATTTTTTTTGTTGTTTTTTTTCTGTAGACACCAGGAGAACTTGATCAGAGCATAAATCTTGATGAAAAAATATTTTTACTGACTTCACGTGACATGGCTCAATTACATCACATCATAATGTACATAATGTTGCCTTAAAACACTAAGAGAGGTGTTATAGATGCATATTATATGATTGGCTTTTTGCAAATATTAAAATGAATACTATATGTGGTATGTTAGAAAGTTATTCTGTATTAATCTCTTTTAAGTAGTGTGGTAAATATAGTTTTTAGGCTACAGCATAATATTAAAATAGAAACTGTGTGATACTTTAGATACTTTTTGTATCTTTAGATACAAAAGATAATTTTTGTAACTAGTGGAAGAAATTGAAAAGATAATCAAGTTATTCTTTGCATTATCCTATTTCCATAGAGATAACAGCAACAAGACACTAAGATTCCAAGAAAAGAATTATTGCCTCCTTATCAGGAATGCTCAGACTTTGAGAAGCCAAGAAGGTTAATTTACAAGATGAGGGGGGGAAGCTAAAATTAAGCAGAAGCACCCTAGTTTGAAAAGAAGGTTTGAGTCACATATGAGATACATGAATATGCAATAGGCTATTGCTTTTAAGGGGTAATCCTTTGTTAGCAAGGTGTGCTTTGGGGCAGAGCAAAGCACCCAGATGTCTGTAATTCTTTGCTTTTTATTGTCGTTTATTGTCCTAACTTTGACTGTCCAAATTCTTTTTGTCTTAATTTTTATTACTATTTTATTACTATTAAAGCTTTAAAATTTTAACACAAGTGAATGGCATTTTTCACAAGAGGTGACCAGGAGAAGCAGCAGCTGCTTGCTCTGTATTTGTTGATAAAAAATAGATCCTTCTCCCCACAGACTGGGCCCAGGTCTAGTTCCAATCTTTGCAGTCAGTCTGACTTTGTCTCCCACACCTCCAGCAGTTTGCAAGTTACGTACTTGCAAATAAGACTTGCCTTTACTAGAAACTGTAATTGGAGGCTGTTATCTTCCCACCATTAGAAACCGACTCTGAACTGGAACACAAGGGCTAAAAAGGGAATTCCTAAGCAGTGGGAATGGAAGACACAGAACATTTCCAGATGGGGATGACAAAACAGTTATTGCAGGTTTCTTGACAGTATTGGCTTCATTCATAAACACACCTCATTATCTTCCAAGGTTTATACAGCTGTCTGATATAACTGAGCAAATTATACAGTCACATATTTGCTATTACCAGGTTGTCTAAGATACTCATTAATCTGCTCAAGGTAGGGTGATAACTCACCTCTTTTTTCCAGATTTTTGTTGCATTTCCTGAAAAGCTGAAGACTGGATGTAGATTCATAAATACACACAGAACTGTAATGGCTGAGCTTTAGTAAACAGCTCAAGACATTCTGAAATGGAGAAAAAGAGATTGTTTTCTCACAGAAACTCAAAATAAAAATTTATGTTTCTCACTGAAAAACAATTCTGTTTCTGGACAAGCCTCTTTTTTTCCCCCACTAATAATCTCAAGGAACTAGACTTAAAAAAGAAAAAAAAAACTAAAAAAACAAACAGACTTAAAGTATGCAAGGAAATGTATTTCTATAAAGTGCCTCTTAAAGATCTCAGGGATGGTGATATTTGAGCGACCACTGAAGAATGTTTCAAAGCCATTTCAAGGCTGGGGCGAGCACAGGATGACAAGTGCTGTTTCCAAGAAACTAAAGGACAGGAACTGGGATTACAACAATTTGAGCAGTAATTTATTTACTATAGCTTACAATAAATGAATTATTAAGTTTTGTGAATCAACAACTGTAAAGAGTTTGGACACATACAGGGCTGAAAAATGAGGTGTGTTGGAGTGTACCACATCTACAAAGGACACATGATGTCAAGGCATTTGCAGCCCATGGGAATGTCACACATCACTTTGTCTTCTCTGCCTGGCAAAATCCCAAGCACATCATTCCCAGTGCCTGCCAGACCTAGGACACATTGGTGGTTTGCTTTCCCTCTTACATCTATTCCTAAGGCCAGCCTCACATGGGGCTTTCAGATCACAGAACATAACCGGCTGTACTGGTGATGAAGATCCAGCTCCATTGCTGGTAATATTCGGCGTGCCCAGGTGGCCAAGAAGGCCAGCGACAACACACTATCACCACACAATGGTGTGGCTCCCAGGACCAGGGCAGGGATTGTCCCCCTGTACTCGGCACTGCTGAGGCCACACCTCCAGTGCTGTGTCCAGTTCTGGGCCCCTCACTACAACAAAGAAATTGAGGGGCTGGAGTGTGCTCAGAGGAGGGCAACGGAACTGGTGAAGTGCTTGGAACACAGGTCCTGCGAGGAGCAGCCAAAGGAGCTGGTGGTGTTTGGCCTGAGGAAAAGGGAGGGTCGGGGGCAACCTTGTCACTCCTGAAAGGAGTTTGTAGCCAGGTCGGGGTCGGCGTCTTCCCCCAGGTAACCAGTGACAAGGCAAGATGACATAGTCATAAACTGCGGCAGGGAAGGTTAAAGTTGGACATTAGGAGGAATTTCTTCACAGAAAGGGTGACAGAGCTGTGGAATGGGCTGCTCAGGGAGATGGTGGAGTCGCTGTCCCTGGAGACATTTAATGACAGACCGGACGCGGCATTGAGAGCTGACATGGGGGCGTTCGATCATAGGCCAGACTCGATGATCTCGGAGGACTTTTCCAACCTAACTGATTCTGGGATTAGCCCCAGTACGGCTCTAGACTCTACTGCTCCCTTCCTGCCGGAGGCAAGACGCGCCCAGCACCGAGCCGCGGCGCAGACGGGCGGGAGGAGGAGCTGGCGCCGTCCCTGGCTCCGAGGCGCCGCGGGCGGGTGCGCTGAGGGGAGGTGGGGCCGCCGCCTCCCCGCCCGCCCGTCCGCCGCCATTTTGGCTGGTTCGCGTCGCTT